>CM053789.1:776773703-777108703 GCA_028749045.1 Cupressus sempervirens
CATTATGATAGATGATATATATTATGATGGATGTATTTACTAGTATGTTTCTTATATTGATGATTTGCATATATTAGATGATGTTATCTTATGCTTTACTTTGCATGTTAGATTACTTTCTGCATATGATGTAGTATGTTTAGGTGTGGCATTCCTACTATGTTAATACTGATGATCTCTTTGGTGATTTGGAATGTTATGCATGGAGGGATGGCTAGGATCCATGATGGTCTAATGATGCTATTAACGGTTGGGAGGAACCGTGCATTTAGATTAGATGTGTTTTATGACCATGGCTATCTTTTATGATGGATGTTTATATCTTTTGTGATGATGTATCATGTATGATATGTGATTTCATTTACTTTAATTGCATCATGTATTAATATTGGATGATGATGTACTTTATTTACATAGATGTTTATTCTTGTAAGCCTTTTTATACCCTGTGACATGTACAGAGGATGATTGAGCATTCAGAAATGTAATTGAAGAACGTTGGACTTCTCATTATTATTTTATGTGGATGTAGTATTAGATGGAAACATAATTAGTTATGTTAGATGTAATTCAACATTAAGGGATCCATGAAGAATGTAACCTATTATGTATGTCATGTTTACTTTCTTTTGAGTTGTTGCTATTGCTTCCGCTATCATGTCAATGATGTAGATGGTTTTACTTTCATGTTTTAAAAAAAAATTGTTTGGAAAACTTAGTGATATTTTAGGTTAATTCTTTGGATCTCTTGTCGGGGCATTACAGGTCTCATTAAAGACATAACATGAGTACATTATAAAGTTCTCACATTTTTTAGAATTATAAACATTAATCTATCTTTCTCTTCTAATTTATTTCGATGTACTTATATATGTCACCCACTTCCCTTTCCTTCATCTATATGAATGACTTAAAAATTAAGTGACATTTATATACACATTTTAATTTCTTTTACTTTAAGTTGTATTTTATGTATATAGTTCAAAGATGTTTGAGAACAACTTTAGATCTCTTCAAATTATGATGGAGATTCTAGGTTTTTGAAGATATTAATTATAATTACTCACACTTACCTTGATTTTAGTAATAAATAGGATCCTCTTGTCATGTAATTGACTATGGGTAGTTGCAACTATTTAATAGGAACACTCAAGCCTCTCCTTAGAATTAGGAGGACCTTGCATGATATTAATACAAGCATTCAAATATGAAGTTTTTTTATCTTTTCCTTTTGAGTCAAAATATTTCATGAGTACTGGTTAACATAAACCCATCTCTCATGATAATGAATGGAAGATTTAACGGTCATTGCATCTAGGTGATTCTAAAAAAAGTGAAGCACCAAGACTTCCAAGAGATCACCATTTTTGGTCTTAGATTGGTTTTGAAAATTAAGTATCAACACACTTAACTAATTCTCAAGATGATGCTGAGTATAATACAAAAGATGAGCTATAGTGTGTGTTGAGCCAGAGATCCAATAGGTGCTGAGTGAACTTCAGGTGCCAAGTGAAGTTCAAGTGCCGAGTGATAAGTGATGTCGAGTCACTATAGGTGCCAAGTAAAGTATAGATGCCAAGTGAAATAGAATTACCATAAGAGCCGAGTGAAATAGAATCACTATAGAAGCTGAGTGAGATAGAATTCCTATATGTGCTGAGCATCAAAAACTAGTAAGTGTCGAGTAACAAAGAATCAACATATGAGTTTGTGCCTTCACAAACTTAGATGTAAATTTTTTTTAAGTCAACTTAGGATGAATCTTGAAGGATCTTGAAGATAAGATCAAATCTTTTGCATTACCTATGTAATCAACATGTAGCCAATAAGAAAAATGGAGAAGGCATGAAACTGTTGGAAAATGAAGATGGGGTAACTGAGAGGGGAGGGGTGAATCAGTTACCACAAAAACAAATTCAACAGTCCCAAAGATGCCTTAAACTTAGTTGTTGCTGCTACTCAGTAAACACATAAATTACTGCTTAAAACTTGATAGATGTTTAGTTAATTTATTAAGCATTTACTGAAATAAGCGACCATGCAAAAGAAAGTAATCATGAACACAGTAGACACCAGATTTACGTGGAAACCCAATATGGGAAAAACCACCAGCAACTAGTCACCAATTTTCACTCTTCTGAAGTGAGCCCTGTTAGGAGCCAACCCTGTTAAAGGTTACAAAACACACTATTAGGTGTGACCCTGTTAGAGGATTTAATCACCCTGTTAGGAGTGGCCTTGTAAGAGGTCTTTAGAACAATTCAACTAAATTGCCACCCTGTTAAAGGATTTATGGAATGGCTGTTAAACCAACTATGTTAGGAGATTTTGGAATCACTGTTACAATGGTTAGAAAGCAACAATGAATGATCTGAAAATACATGCAACTTATCTTGCTGAATACAGATCTCAGTTTAGCTCCACAAGATCCTTACTGATTAAATATATCTTTGTAGCTCCAAGATTTCCCTCTGCTCAACTCTGCTTAGGCACACACAAGTCTCTTCCTTGCACTTCCTTGCACTATCCGTATACACTCTCTATTCCACACTTTTTCGCATCTTGAGCACCTCTTTATATACTATACATAATACCAGGTCGGCCCAACCAACTTGACAAAAAATATTCCAAAGTCGGCTTGAACTAACAATCAAAATAAAATTCTTCACTAGCCGACGTTGCTCGGTCAATACAGAACAAAAAAAAACTGCTTCCTGTGTTAATCAGAAGAACTCGGTAAAAACTACAATTACCGGGGAATTCGGTAAACCTGCCACTTCCTTTGGAAACTGACTAGACTCGGTAAAAGCTGTCTTCGACTACCGAGTGACCTCGGTGAAAACTAAGCTTTCCTTAGCTTATCGTGCGAACTTGGTTAACACTAACCGTCCGCTACAAAATCTTTTAATACCCGAGTGATCTCGGTAAGAACTAAAATTTCCTTAGCTTACCGTGCGAACTCGGTTAACACTAACTCACCGTGTGACATACAAGAACGCTCAATATACACTGCAAAAGGCTTTACTAACTGACTGAGCTCGGTAGACTCTGTAAACTATTTTCCTGACCGACAGAACTTGGTAGACTCTGTCTGATAACTGATATGGCATTTGTGTAACATCAAAGACAATACACAATTACTTAATTGTATCCAACAATCTCCCTCTTTGGCATTGATGGCAACACAACATGTCATAGCAAAAATGAAATTTGAAAGCAAGTCTACAGCAACACAACACAATTAACAATTCTCCCTCTAAGATAGAGAACTCTCCCTCTTACAGTAATCTCCCTCTGTGAAGGAATTACATAATCAAATTTTGGAAAGATATGATAGTAAAACTCTCCCTCTTTGACAACACATGCCAAAGACAATCCAATTTCAATGAATTTCATTGTACCTTTAGTACTGATTCATATGCAATATTTTCTTGATTTGCTGCATCAACTGATGATTGTTCAATTTTGTAAGAGCTGATGCATCACTAAAACTTATTTTTAGTGAACTTCAGATAGGGGAATGACCCCTAACTTACCTCTGAGATACAAAAATGCATCCTTAGGTAAAGGCTTTGTGAATATGTCAGCAATCTGTTCTTTTGTATGGACATATTCCAATCTGATTTCCTTGTCCTGCACCAATTCTCTGACAAAGTGATACTTGATTGCAATGTGCTTAGTCTTAGAATGCATTACTGGATTCTTAGATATGTTGATTGCACTTGTATTATCACAAAACATGACAACTGGTTCCTTGATTTCCATCTTCATGCCTTGTAGCAATTGCTTGAACCAAACAATATTAGAACAGTTTACTGCTGCAGCAACATACTCTGCCTCTGCTGTTGATTGAGATGTACAATTTTTCTTTTTTCTTGTCCAAGAAACCAACCTCTTTCCAAGAAAGAATGCACCTCCACTTGTGCTTTTTCTGTCGTCAAGGTTTCCTGCCCAATCAGCATCAGTAAACACTTTTAAGTCTAGGTTTCCTCTAAATTTATACCATAATCCATAATCTTCAGTTCCTTTTAGATATCTCATTATCCTCTTGATTGCCATCATGTGATTTTCTCTTGGTTTGGCTGAAAATCTTGCCACAATTCCAACTGCAAGAGCAATATCTGGCCTAGTATGAACTACATATTGCAACTTTCCAATCATAGATCTGTACAATGTCTGATCTATTTCCTTTGAATCATCTTCTTTGGTAAGTTTTAGTCCAGTATACATGGGAGTTCCAACTGGTTTACAGTCTTCCATACCAAACTTTTTCAATATCTCTTTGATGTATTTTTCTTGAGTGATGTAGATGCCATTCTTGTTCTGCTGAATTTGAAGTCCAACAAAGAATTTGATTTCACTGAACATTGACATTTCAAATTCCTTGCTCATTTGTTCTAAAAATTCTGTGCAAAGATCATCATTCCCTGTGAAAATAGTATCATCTACAAATATTTCTGCCAGGACAATCTTATTTTCTGGTCCTTCCTTGATATACAAACTACTGTTATCATTATTTCTTTGAAATCCAATTTGAATAAGATAGCTATGCAATCTTTCATACCATGCTCTAGGGGCTTGTTTCAGACCATACAGTGCCTTGTGCAATTTGCAAACCATGTTCTTTTTATCCGGATCTATAAAACCTTCAGGTTGTTCAATGTAGACCTTTTCATCCAGTATACCATTTAGAAATGCTGACTTGACATCCATCTGATAAACTTTAAATCCTTTGTAAGCAGCATATGCTAATAAGGTTCTAACACCTTCCAATCTAGCAATGGGAGAAAAAGTTTCTCCATAATCTATGCCTTCCTCTTGAGAATATCCTTTGCACACTAATCTAGCTTTGTTTCTTGATACTTTACCATTTTCATCCAACTTATTTCTGAAAACCCACTTTGTACCGATTACATTTTTGTCTTTAGGCCTGGGTACAAGAGTCCATGTCTTGTTTTTCTCTATCTGCTCTATTTCTTCATTCATTGCTTCAATCCAATTATCATTTTCTAATGCATCTTTGACAGTTCTAGGTTCAAAATCAGCAAGTAAACAAGTACCTTTCAACTTACTTCTTCTGATGGTTCCTTCAGATTTATTTCCAATGATCTGATCTGCTGAATGATGTCTCCTGACATACTTGGCTAGAACAGGTTCTTTTCCTTTTGGATGAATCTTGTCGTTATCTTCTTGCATTTCACCTTCATGCTCGATTTGGTCTGGCTCGGTATCAACTGGCTCGGTATGCACATGCTTGGTTACCTCTGGCTTAGTAATCTCTAACTCGGTATTCTCTGACTCGGTAGACATTGGCTCAGTAGATGTTGGCTCGGTAGATTTTTCCTGCAACTCGGTTAGTGATGACTCGGTAGAAGAAGGTTTTTGATTCTCAGATGCAGTTGATATTATATCCAGTTCACTGAAGACGAATCTTTTGTAATCTTCTGGTTCTCTTCTGCTTTCTTCTTCAGTCTTTTTTGCAAACTCATCAACTTTCACATGTACACTTTCTATGACTTTGTGAGTAGATAAGTTCAAGCATCTATATGCTTTACTCTTGCATGAGTATCCAAGAAATATACCTTCATCACCTTTTACATCAAATTTACCTTTTCTAGATTCTTTCAAGATATAACATTTGCTTCCAAATACTTTCAGATAACTTACATTGGGTTTATAGCCATACGATAATTCATAGGAAGTTTTGAATTAGTCTTTTTTCAACTGTACTCGGTTTAAGGTATGAAATGCTGTACTGATAGCCTCCTTCCAGTATTTGATAGCAACATTCTTTTCTATCATCAAGGTTCTTGCACAATCCATGATGGATCTATTCCTTCTTTTAGCTATGCCATTTTTTTCAGGAGTACCTGGTGCTGAAACCTGTCTTTTGATTCCTCTTTCAATACAAAAGTTATTGAATTCATATGAAATAAATTCACCACCTCTGTCTGACCTTAGGCATTTCAATCTTTTCCCTGTTTCTTTTTCTACTCTTGCCAAATACCATTTGAACTTTTCAAATATTTCTGATTTGTTCCTTAGGTACATGACGATCATCATTCTTGAATAATCATCAACAAAAAGAATAAATTTTTTTCACCAGTATAGCTTTCAGTTCCAATAGGTCCACATAAGTCAGTATGCACAATTTCTAATAAATCTTCAGACTGATAATTTTTGCTTTTGAAACTAGACTTACCCATCTTTCCAATTTGACAATTCTTGCATAAACCGACCACTAGTTTCTTTAAATCAGGAATGCCTCTAACTTTCTTGAATTTGCTTATCTTTACCAAATTGTCAAAATTCACATGACATAACCTTTTATGCCATAACCAACTCTCTTCTATTTGATTAATAAAACATGAATGTTCACCAAGTTCAAGATAGAACAAGTTACCTTTAGTTTGAGTACCAGATCCAATCAACTTTCCTTTACCGTTCAACATTCTTGCTTTGCCTTGGATGAATTCTACTTTGAGTCCATTGTTGAATAATTGTGCCACACTCAACAAATTGTTCTTTAGGCCTTCTACCCAATAAGCATTATCACATACAAGTTCCTGGGTTAGAGTGATTCTTCCTTTTCCTTTGATGCAACAAGGTTCATTGTTTCCAAATCTTACACTGCCACCATCATACTCTTCAAATTGATCAAACTTTGTTTTATCTCCAGTCATATGATGTGAGCAACCACTATCAATGATCCATGTATCATTCTTACTTATGTGAGAGATGAGTGCCATTTCTTCATTGTCAGTTTCATCTTTTACAGCAATGTAAACAATCTCATCCTCTTCTTCATCATTAGAATCATTAGAATCTTTAGCCATAAAACATGATTTCTTACTTTTATCCTTAAATGATTTGAGATCTTTCTTACTGTTCCATTTATTATGTTTCTTTTCATCTTTATCTTTCTTTTTTGAACACCTTGCAGCAATATGACCGACTTCTTCACATGAAAAGCAGATTAGGGGTACTTTATCTTTGTATTTACCTCTTCCTCTTAAATATTTCCTTGCAAGTAGAGCTTCAATTACTTCAAGGTCGCTGTCAGAACTCTGATCTGATTGATCTTCACTCTCTGACTGAGATTCCTTCTTCTTCTTGCCTTTGTCCTTGAGTGAAAGCTTGGCTTCAAATGCAAACTCAATGTTCTTTGTAGCTGGAACATAATTATCAAAATTATCTAGTTCAAATGCTGTCAATCTTCCAACTATGGCCTTTAGGTTTATCTTGTGATTGGCCTCACACCTTCTTTCTTGAATGGCTGATACCCTGATGGCATAAACTGGAAGTAGAGTTCTAAGAACTTTACTTATGACTGTCTCTTCACTGATACTTCCTCCAGAAGCTTTGATAGCACTGACACATGCTTTAATTCTTTCAACATATTTGGCAATGTTTTCATCTTCTTTCATTTTCATCTGATCGAACTGTCCTCTCAGACTTTCAACTTTGGCTCTTCTGACATTGTCATCTCCACCATAGATCTCTTTTAGTCTTTCCCACATTTCATAGGCAGTAGTGCAGTCCTTGACATCATCAAACTCTTCATAACTCAAGACAGATGCAATATCAATCATCATAATGTTATGAGTCTTCTTTATAGCAATGTCATTGACTGATAATGTACCTGATGGTTCTACATATTCCTCATCAAGATATTTTAGACCAGTGTCACCAATGGAAGCTAGATGAAGTCTCATTAATCCCTGCCATGCTGAGAAGTTCTTTTGGTTAAGCCTTGGAATTTCCCTCTTGTAAGACATCTTGATCTTTGGCTTAGATCTTTGAAATCTCCTCCTGTAAGCACCAAAAGCTCTGATACCAATTGTTGAAAAATGAAGATGGGGTAACTGAGAGGGGAGGGGTGAATCAGTTACCACAAAAACAAATTCAACAGTCCCAAAGATGCCTTAAACTTAGTTGCTGCTGCTACTCAGTAAACACATAAATTACTGCTTAAAACTTGATAGATGTTTAGTTAATTTATTAAGCATTTACTAAAATAAGCAACCATGCAAAAGAAAGTAATCATGAACACAGTAGACACCAGATTTACGTGAAAACCCAATATGGGAAAAACCACCAGCAACTAGTCACCAATTTTTACTCTTCTGAAGTGAGCCCTGTTAGGAGCCAACCCTGTTAAAGGTTACAAAACACACTGTTAGGTGTGACCCTGTTAGAGGATTTAATCACCTTGTTAGGAGTGGCCTTGTAAGAGGTCTTTAGAACAATTCAACTAAATTGCCACCCTGTTAAAGGATTTATGGAATGGCTGTTAAACCAACTCTGTTAGGAGATTTTGGAATCACTGTTACAATGGTTAGAAAGCAACAATGAATGATCTGAAAATACATGCAACTTATCTTGCTAAATACAGATCTCAGTTTAGCTCCACAAGATCCTTACTGATTAAATATATCTTTGCAGCTCCAAGATTTCCCTCTGCTCAACTCTGCTTAGGCACACACAAGTCTCTTCCTTGCACTTCCTTGCACTATCCGTATACACTCTCTATTCCACACTTTTCCACATCTTGAGCACCTCTTTATATACTATACATAATACCAGGTCGGCCCAACCAACTTGACAAAAAATATTCCAAAGTCGGCTTGAACTAACAATCAAAACAAAATTCTTCATTGGCCGACGCTGCTCGGTCAATACAGAACAAAAAAAACTGCTTCCTGTGTTAACCGAAAGAACTCGGTAAAAACTACAATTACCGGAGAATTCGGTAAACTTGCCACTTCCTTTGGAAACCGTCTAGACTCGGTAAAAGCTATCTTCGACTACCGAGTGAGCTCGGTGAAAACTAAGCTTTCCTTAGCTTACCGTGCGAACTTGGTTAACACTAACCGTCTGCTACAAAATCCTTTGATACTCGAGTGATCTCGGTAAGAACTAAACTTTCCTTAGCTTACCGTGCGAACTCGGTTAACACTAACTCACCGTGTGACATACAGGAACGCTCGGTATACACTGCAAAAGGCTTTACTAACTGACTAAGCTTGGTAGACTCTGTAAACTATTTTCCTGACTGACAGAACTCGGTAGATTCTGTCTGATAACTAATATGACATTTGTGTAACATCAAAGACAATACACAATTACTTAATTGTATCCAACAATCTCCCTCTTTGGCATTGATGGCAACACAACATGTCATAGCAGAAATGAAATTTGAAAGCAAGTCTACAGCAACACAACACAATTAACAATTCTCCCTCTAAGATAGAGAACTCTCCCTCTTACAGTAATCTCCCTCTGTGAAGGAATTACATAATCAAATTTCGGAAAGATATGATAGTAAAAATCTCCCTCTTTGACAACACATGCCAAAGACAATCCAATTTCAATGAATTTTATTGTACCTTTAGTACTGATTCATATGCAATATTTTCTTGATTTGCTGCATCAACTGATGATTGTTCAATTTTGTAAGAGTTGATGCATCACTAAAACTTATTTTTAGTGAACTTCAGATAGGGGAATGACCCCTAACTTACCTCTGAGATACAAAAATGCATCCTTAGGTAAAGGCTTTGTGAATATGTCAGCAATCTGTTCTTTTGTATGGACATATTCCAATCTGATTTCCTTGTCCTGCACCAATTCTCTGACAAAGTGATACTTGATTGCAATGTGCTTAGTCTTAGAATGCATTACTGGATTCTTAGATATGTTGATTGCACTTGTATTATCACAAAACATGACAACTGGTTCCTTGATTTCCATCTTCATGCCTTGTAGCAATTGCTTGAACCAAACAATATTAGAACAGTTTACTGCTGCAGCAACATACTCTGCCTCTGCTGTTGATTGAGATGTACAATTTTTCTTTTTCCTTGTCCAAGAAACCAACCTCTTTCCAAGAAAGAATGCACCTCCACTTGTGCTTTTTCTGTCGTCAAGGTTTCTTGCCCAATCAGCATCAGTAAACACTTTTAAGTCTAGGTTTCCTCCAAATTTATACCATAATCCATAATCTTCAGTTCCTTTCAGATATCTCATTATCCTCTTGATTGCCATCATGTGATTTTCTCTTGGTTTGGCTGAAAACCTTGCCACAATTCCAACTGCAAGAGCAATATCTGGCCTAGTATGAACTACATATTGCAACTTTCCAATCATAGATCTGTACAATGTCTGATCTATTTCCTTTGAATCATCTTCTTTGGTAAGTTTTAGTCCAGTACACATGGGAGTTCCAACTGGTTTACAGTCTTCCATACCAAACTTTTTCAATATCTCTTTGATGTATTTTTCTTGAGTGATGTAGATGCCATTCTTGTTCTGCTGAATTTGAAGTCCAACAAAGAATTTGATTTCACTGAACATTGACATTTCAAATTCCTTGCTCATTTGTTCTAAAAATTCTTTTCAAAGATCATCATTCCCTGTGAAAACAGTATCATCTACAAATATTTCTACCAGGACAATCTTATTTTCTGGTCCTTCCTTGATATAAAAACTACTGTTATCATTATTTCTTTGAAATCCAATTTGAATAAGATAGCTATGCAATCTTTCATACCATGCTCTAGGGGCTTGTTTCAGACCATACAGTGCCTTGTGCAATTTGCAAACCATGTTCTTTTTATCTGGATCTATAAAACCTTCAGGTTGTTCAATGTAGACCTTTTCATCCAGTATACCATTTAGAAATGCTGACTTGACATCCATCTGATAAACTTTAAATCCTTTGTAAGCAGCATATGCTAATAAGGTTCTAACACCTTCCAATCTAGCAACGGGAGCAAAAGTTTCTCCATAATCTATGCCTTCCTCTTGAGAATATCCTTTGCACACTAATCTAGCTTTGTTTCTTGATACTTTACCATTTTCATCCAACTTATTTCTGAAAACCCACTTTGTACCGATTACATTTTTGTCTTTAGGCCTAGGTACAAGAGTCCAAGTCTTGTTTTTTTCTATCTGCTCTATTTCTTCATTCATTGCTTCAATCCAATTATCATTTTCTAATGCATCTTTGACAGTTCTAGGTTCAAAATCAACAAGTAAACAAGTACCTTTCAACTTACTTCTTCTGATGGTTCCTTCAGATTTATTTCCAATGATCTGATCTGCTGAATGATGTCTCCTGACA
The DNA here is from genome assembly GCA_028749045.1 of Cupressus sempervirens. Taxonomy (NCBI): domain Eukaryota; kingdom Viridiplantae; phylum Streptophyta; class Pinopsida; order Cupressales; family Cupressaceae; genus Cupressus; species Cupressus sempervirens. The sequence continues at coordinate 776,784,829 of CM053789.1, forward strand.
TACTTGGCTAGAACAGGTTCTTTTCCTTTTGGATGAATCTTGTCGTTATCTTCTTGCATTTCACCTTCATGCTCGATTTGGTCTGGCTCGGTATCAACTGGCTCGGTATGCACATGCTTGGTTACCTCTGGCTTAGTAATCTCTAACTCGGTATTCTCTGACTCGGTAGACGTTGGCTCAGTAGATGTTGGCTCGGTAGATGTTTCCTGCAACTCGGTTAGTGATGACTCAGTAGAAGAAGGTTTTTGATTCTCAGATGCAGTTGATATTATATCCGGTTCACTAAAGACGAATCTTTTGTAATCTTCTAGTTCTCTTTTGCTTTCTTCTTCAGTCTTTTCTGCAAACTCATCAACTTTCACATGTATACTTTCTATGACTTTGTGAGTAGATAAGTTCAAGCATCTATATGCTTTACTCTTGCATGAGTATCCAAGAAATATACCTTCATCACCTTTTACATCAAATTTATCTTTTCTAGATTCTTTCAAGATATAACATTTGCTTCCAAATACTTTCAGATAACTTACATTGGGTTTATAGCCATACCATAATTCATAGGGAGTTTTGAATGAGTCTTTTTTCAACTGTACTTGGTTTAAGGTATGAACTGCTGTACTGATAGCCTCCTTCCAATATTTGATAGCAACATTCTTTTCTATCATCAAGGTTCTTGCACAATCCATGATGGATCTGTTCCTTCTTTCAGCTATGCCATTTTGTTCAGGAGTACTTGGTGCTGAAACTTGTCTTTTGATTCCTCTTTCAATACAAAAGTTATTGAATTCATATGAAATAAATTCACCACCTTTGTCTGACCTTAGGCATTTCAATCTTTTCCCTGTTTCTTTTTCTACTCTTGCCAAATACCATTTGAACTTTTCAAATGTTTCTGATTTGTTCCTTAGGTACATGACGGTCATCATTCTTGAATAATCATCAACAAAAAGAATAAAATATTTTTCACCAGTATAGCTTTTAGTTCCAATAGGTCCACATAAGTCAGTATGCACAATTTCTAATAAATCTTCAGACTGATAATTTTTGCTTTTGAAACTAGACTTACCCATGTTTCCAATTTGACAATTCTTGCATAAACCGACCTCTGGTTTCTTTAAATCAGGAATGCCTCTCACTTTCTTAAATTTGTTTATCTTTACCAAATTGTCAAAATTCACATGACATAACCTTTTATGCCATAACCAACTCTCTTCTATTTGTGTAATAAAACATGAATGTTCACCAAGTTCAAGATAGAACAAGTTACCTTTAGTTTGAGTACCAGATCCAATCAACTTTCCTTTACCGTTCAACAGTCTTGCTTTGCCTTGGATGAATTCTACTTTGAGTCCATTGTTGAGTAACTGTGCCACACTCAACAAATTGTGCTTTAGGCCTTCTACCCAATAAGCATTATCACATACAAGTTCCTGGGTTAGAGTGATTCTTCCTTTTCCTTTAATGCAACAAGGTTCATTATTTCCAAATCTTACACTGCCACCATCATACTCTTCAAATTGATCAAACTTTATTTTATCTCCAGTCATATGATGTGAGCAGCCACTATCAATGATCCATGTATCATTCTTACTTATGTGAGAGATGAGTGCCATTTCTTCATTGTCAGATTCATCTTTTACAGCAATGTAAACAATCTCATCCTCTTCTTCATCATTAGAATCATTAGAATCTTTAGCCATAAAACATGATTTCTTACTTTTATCTTTAAATGATTTGAGATCTTTCTTACTGTTCCATTTATTATCTTTCTTTTCATCTTTATCTTTCTTGTTTGGACACCTTGCAGCAATATGACCGACTTCTTCACATGAAAAGCAGATTAGGGGTACTTTACCTTTGTATTTACCTCTTCCTCTTGAATATTTCCTTGCAAGTAGAGCTTCAATTACTTCAAGGTCACTGCCAGAACTCTGATATGATTGATCTTCACTCTCTGACTAAAATTTCTTCTTCTTCTTGCCTTTGTCCTTGAGTGAAAGCTTGGCTTCAAATGCAGACTCAATGTTCTTTGCAGCTAGAACATAATTATCAAAATTATCTAGTTCAAATGCTGTCAATCTTCCAACTATGGCCTCTAGGTTTATCTTGTGATTGGCCTCACACCTTCTTTCTTGAATGGCTGATACCCTGATGGCATAAACTAGAAGTAGAGTTCTAAGAACTTTACTTATGACTGTCTCTTCACTGATACTTCCTCCAGAAGCTTTGATAGCACTGACACATGCTTTAATTCTTTCAACATATTTGGCAATGTTTTCATCTTCTTTCATTTTCATCTGATCGAACTGTCCTCTCAGACTTTCAGCTTTGGCTCTTCTGACATTGTCATCTCCACCATAGATCTCTTTTAGTCTTTCCCACATTTCATAGGCAGTAGTGCAGTCTTTGACATCATCAAACTCTTCATAACTCAAGGCAGATGCAATATCAATCATCATAATGTTATGAGTCTTCTTTATAGCAATGTCATTGACTGATAATGTACTTGATGGTTCTACATATTCCTCATCAAGATATTTCAGACCAGTGTCACCAATGGAAGCTAGATGAAGTCTCATTAATCCCTGCCATGCTGAGAAGTTGTTTCGGTTAAGCCTTGGGATTTCCCTCTTGTAAGACATCTTGATCTTTGGCTTAGATCTTTGAAATCTCCTCCTGCAAGCACCAAAAGCTCTGATACCAATTGTTGGAAAATGAAGATGGGGTAACTGAGAGGGGAGGGGTGAATCAGTTACCACAAAAAAAAATTCAACAGTCCCAAAGATGCCTTAAACTTAGTTGCTGTTGCTACTTAGTAAACACATAAATTACTGCTTAAAACTTGATAGATGTTTGGTTAATTTATTAAGCATTTACTGAAATATGCGACCATGCAAAAGAAAGTAATCATGAACATAGTAGACACCAGATTTACGTGGAAACCCAATATGGGAAAAACCACCAGCAACTAGTCACCAATTTTCACTCTTCTGAAGTGAGCCCTGTTAGGAGCCAACCCTGTTAAAGGTTACAAAACACACTGTTAGGTGTGACCCTGTTAGAGGATTTAATCACCTTGTTAGGAGTGGCCTTGTAAGAGGTCTTTAGAACAATTCAACTAAATTGCCACCCTGTTAAAGGATTTATGGAATGGCTGTTAAACCAACTCTGTTAGGAGATTTTGGAATCACTGTTATAATGGTTAGAAAGCAACAATGAATGATTTGAAAATACATGCAACTTATCTTGCTGAATACAGATCTCAGTTTAGCTCCACAAGATCCTTACTAATTAAATATATCTTTGCAGCTCCAAGATTTCCTTCTGCTCAACTCTGCTTAGGCACACACAAGTCTCTTCCTTGCACTTCCTTGCACTATCCGTATACACTCTTTATTCCACACTTTTTCGCATCTTGAGCACCTCTTTATATACTATACATAATACCAGGTCGGCCCAACCAACTTGACAAAACATATTCCAAAGTCGGCTTGAACTAACAATCAAAACAAAATTCTTCACTGGCCGACGCTGCTCGGTTAATAGAGAACAAAAAAAACTGCTTCCTGTGTTAACCGACAGAACTCGGTAAAAACTAAAATTACCGGGGAATTCGGTAAACCTGCCACTTCCTTTGGAAATCGACTAGACTCGGTAAAAGCTGTCTTCGACTACCGAGTGAGCTCGGTGAAAACTAAGCTTTCCTTAGCTTACCATGCGAACTTGGTTAACACTAACCGTTTGCTACAAAATCCTTTGATACCTGAGTGATCTCGGTAAGAACTAAACTTTCCTTAGCTTATCGTGCGAACTCGGTTAACACTAACTCACCGTGTGACATACAGGAACGCTCGGTATACACTGAAAAAGGCTTTACTGACCAACTGAGCTTGGTAGACTCTGTAAACTATTTTCCTAACTGACAGAACTCGGTAGACTCTGTCTGATAATTGATATGGCATTTGTGTAACATCAAAGACAATACACAATTACTTAATTGTATCCAACAACAATTAATAGGAAAAGTGCAACAATTGAGTGGGAAATGAAGAATGAATATTGATCATAGATTCATACCTAACCTAAGTCTTCAAAGCCTTTAAAAAGAGGATGAAACTCCATTATGTGTGTGCATGAGGGAGAAGTGTATGGGTGAATTATAGTAAATTGTAGAAGGGTGTAAAGACTTAGAAAGAACAGAACGACATTGCAGAATTTAGTTGATCAAGAATAGAGTATTAGAATTTTGAGAAGAGACATAAAAGGTCAAGCAAGGATCAGAAGAGACAGAGCAGAACAAGGATCTAGAATCAACAATTAGGGATTGCAAGTCATCAGGTCAAGACTTTCTAATACTCTCTAGCCATTGTATTAGGAATGAAAATACTATGATGATAGGTTGGTTTAATAGCCATGTTGTAAGCCTTTCAACAAGGTGCTAAATCCTTTAACAGGGTAACCTTCTAAGAGAGTGTTTGTAAATCTTTTAATTAGGTCACTTTTAACAGGGTGTAAAGTCTTTAACATGATAGGCCTTTCATAGGGTAGACCATTGAAAGTGGTCAAGCTTTGTAACCTTGAATAGTTACATATTGCTGTAGTGATACTTTGTGGGTGTCATCCCCACCCCAATTTTATCTTCTCATTTTGGAGTGTTTCAGAGTTATCAAATTCTTGTGTTATCTATTGTCATGCATATCTTTACTTTTATGTTTATTAGATGAATTAGATGCATGTGAATGATATTAGTTAAATAGTTTTGAAAATGTTAAAGTTAGATACTTCTGATTCACCCTCCCTCTCAGAAGTAAATGTTTCCACTTGTAAATTTCAACAATTGGTATTAGAGCCAAGTTCTCATAAGGAGGAGCCTTGAAACTTGGAGAAAAGATCTAAAATGGAAGTCTACAAACTTGAGAAGATCATAGAGAATTAGGAAATTGATATACAACTTGCTCTACACACTTTGGAAGAAGCCAGGGAGGAATTGAGAAAATCCTTAAAGAGAAGAAGATAGATTTCCATAGCTAAGAACGATACACAATACAAGGAGATTGATACCTAAAAATGATTTGCAAATGGAGATTCCAAAGAGTTTGATGTAGCAATAGTAGACCTAATGGAGAAGAATATAGCCCAAGCAGAAGAAATTAGAACACTCAAGCTTGAACAAAAATCACAAGCCACGATGCTCTATGAGGTGACTAAATAGAAGAAAAGAGCCATTGAAGATAAGGCTATGCTAGAAGAAGACAAGAGAAACCTTGCCAACAGACTGGAAGAAAAGTCAATTGAGTTTGCAAGAATTTTAAACATGCAGCTAGACACCCTAAGTCAGATGATGAATACACATCATGAATTGAATGTCAAAGACATTGAGATCTCTACATTGAAGATGAAAAATGAAAAACTAAATAATGACCTAAAAAGAGAGAAGGAAATTATAGAGAGCTTCAAAAAACCCAATGAGGCCATCAAGTACTTTGAGCAGCTATTGAAATCACCAAGGGCTAGCAATGATACTTTAGGAATAGGATACACTAGCATTGAACAAGGAGAGTCATCTAAGAATGTAGGAGAAAGGAGTAACAAAGGTAAGAACACTAAACCTACTTGTAATTTCTATGGTAAAAAAAGAGATACCTCTAATGTATGCAAGAGAAAGAATGCCCAACCTAAGAATGGGAGTCATTGTCACAAGTGCAAAAAGCAAGGACATCAAGCACATGACTGCAAGACTAGGACCATCAGAACACCAAGATTTGAAGGTCACTATTACAATTGCAAAAAGTATGGACATAGAGATTTTGAGTGTAGATCAAAGCCTATGTGGACACCTAATCAACTAGAAATGGGAAATAATCATGGACATCATTACAATTGAGACTACAACACCAGGTATAGCTATTAGTACTGTCAGGAATATGGACACATTTCTAAAAATTGCATAAGAACACATTTTAGTGGGAACTACAATAGATGGTTGAGTCAAACCACATGTTTTAGTTGCTTGAAGACTAGTCATATCAGCAGGAATTGCTCAACAAGGTCAAAGGAACCTAACTCAAAGAACAACAAAGGTAAAGAGAAGGTAGATGTTGAACACATTAGAGGAGAAATGAATAAGACATGGAAGAAGAAAGATGGGAGCAACATATCAAATAAAGGGATCACTTCACCTAAAAGGTCAAGTGGTCACACTTCATCAAACTAAGCAAAGAGAAGGCATGAGGGGCTGATTTACAAAGCTTTATCATGCATTAGTTTCTAAATAAGAAAGCACTGAAAAGAAAAGATCAACATGATTAAAGATGCAAAAGTTAAAATTTTAAGATTTTATAAGTCTTGCCAAGTTGCCCTACGATGTCGAGTAAAATCCTAGTGCATGTCAAATTGATCGCCAAAAATAGTAGAAGTCAAATGATTAGTAGCAACCGAGTTGGTAATGGAAGCCAGTGAAGAGGAAAATTTAGTTGAAGTTGAGTAAAGGATACTTCTATGGATGTCAAGTGGTGAAAAGCCAATGGAAGCTGAGTAATGTAGAAATGCTTAAGAAGCTAAGTGGATAGTTGTGAATGCGCTAACCATTACATGCTATGAAAATTGGGTATATTATGTCTTTTTGAATCATTTTTTCTTCATTGTGTACGAAGAGAAAAGATGAAAAAAGTGCAAAAAGACTTCAAAGTAGAGAAACAAGCATTTGAGCCAACTTCAATAGTGATTCAACATAATTTCATCGAATTTAAGATATTTACATTTGTGCTGAGTTATGTAGTTTCACATTATCTTTGTGTTCAAACCTTAGATCACACAAATGGCTTCTAGCTCTAGGAAAACATAGGAGAATGAACCATTTGAGGTCCAACTAGTGTCCAATGAGGTAAAACAACTAGATTTTTGGTCAATCCCTAAATTGGCATATAAAAATGACCCAGCTAGAGCCCTATTTGTCATACCCCCTAAGGTAGTTATGGCTCAGGATGTTAGAAGATGGTACAACCATAAAATTGGAGCCATAGGAGACATGGAGATGAGGGAAGCCGATGAGAAATTATGTGAAAATGGAGTTTTAAAGGAAGAGTATTAGATTGTTGAAAAGAAGGGTTTGACGAGTGCCCTAGAATTCCCCAAAATTTTCAAAACTTAATGGATCAGGCTAGTGCTTAGCAAGATACATTATGGAATTTTATGGTTGGAGGATGGTTTGGTAAAAATCACAAAGAGAATTGTACATAGAGTGACAGGGTACCCAACCCTAGATCAGCCAAAGACCCTTAGGAGTGATTCTAAGGAAGCAATTGAAAAGAACATTGGTGCTAAGTGGAAAAATAGAGGAATGATAATAGAGACTATTAAAGACCATCTTGTTGACTTTTCTATTAGAGTGATTGCACATAAGTTCTACCAATCCAGAAAACTTAACAGTGTGCCTTGCATTGCAGTGGATGTGGGTTACAAATTGGTGAGAAAGGATCATACTTATGATCTTGTAGAACTGCAATTGCAACAAATTAATGAGAATTTAGTAGCAATAAGGAGAACCAGGAGAGCCTAATGCAAGTTTGGTTCTATTTTGATTTGCATATTCTTATATGTATAAAATGAATATCCTTCTTTTGAAAAAGTTGTGTGGAAAGAAAATAGGTCTATCATAGCTCAAGTTAATGAATATATAGAACAAATGGGAGCTAATTTTGAGACCCTAATGACTAGATATTTTGAAGACTTCAAGAAGACCATGAAGCAAAGGCTAAGAATACTGGTTTCATTAGTAGAGAAACATGTAAATGATGTATTCTTTTTTGTAGATATCAATTACACTTATATATAAGCTACCATACCAAGAGTTAGACAACTAAGACCTCTTGGCTATGAAATAAATATAGATGAGGCATCAACAGCTATAACTACACTACTAATTGAGGAAGTAGAAAAAAGTGCACCACATTTTGGAACCTATGATGTGGTCAAGTCAAAGGTGGATATGGAGTTAAAGACTACCTCCACACTAAAGAAGAAAGACAAACTTGTGAAGAAACTTAAGGCTAAATTTGGTGAGGGAACTATAGAAGAAGAATAAGAAGGTGAAGAAGTAGAAGATGAGGAGGAGGAACAAGGACATGGAAGACTTGCATTAATCCAAGGTATGGGGGAGGATGAAAAAGAAGAAGAAGGTGCCAAGCAAGAAGAACCAAAGCCAGAGCCAAAGAAGAGAAAGACATAAAAATTGCCAATTGCACAACAAAAGGGGAAGAAGAAAGCAACAAAGCCAAGCCCAACCAAGCCAACTACAAGGGTAGATACCAGGGAAAAAACCCAAATGGAAAAGGAATAGGGGAAGCAAAAGGCCATAGAGCAAGGAGGGCCCATAGAACAAAAGAAAAGGAGAAAATATGTTGCACCCCCAGAGTTAGACGAAGAAAAGATAGAGTCTGATAATGATCAATTCAGATTGGTAAGGCATTCTACTAAGTCTAAATTGGAAAATGTTTGTAATAACATTAGAGACAATAAATATTTAATTGGTTTAAATACCATTGATTTTAATAAATTGTCTAGAGAAGAACAAAACATAGTGGAAGAGTCCATCTACACTATGATGGCCAAGTTCAAGACTACCCCACTTGAACTAGACAATTCTATGCCTAAGGAGCTAAGCTCCATTGTAGAGAATAAATGGCATTAATGCCTTAATATGGAGAAAGAAATAAGGGAGTCTAAATTGGATCATGTAATGCTAGACCTTAAAAAAGGTCAAATAACTAAGGCTACTAAGAAACATGGGAGAAATTTGCACCCAAATATAGAGCCTTTAACATCTTACCGAATAAGATAGAGGATGTAGTAAAGAAATTCACACAAATGTTTAAATTGAATTATGGATTAACTACTATCAAGGAAGGGTAGGAATATCCATTTGAGGGAAGAAATGATGAGGAAGAAGAAGAGAATGAAAAGGATGAAGAAGGAGAGAAAGAAAAAGAAGAGGAAACAGTGGAGAAGACACAAGGTGAAGAGGCAATAGTTGAGGAGCACCAACCAGAACAGAGTGTCCAAGACACCCAAATGCCACCAAAAAGTCCTCCAAATGTAGCACCTAAAAAAAATATAATTTTCAAGGATTTTCATAACACCTCAGGTTAGAACATCAATCCACTAACTGTAGAGGATCTCAAAAAGATCCTTCACTAGACCACATTGCAATCACAACTGTGCACAAATCCTATTTTGGTGAGTGTGGAAGAATTGTAAAAAGTTGTAGCAAAGATTACTAAGGAGAAGGTGGACACAAAAGAACCAACTTCACTATCTCCCACAACTATAGAAGATTAACCAAAAGAGAAAGCAACATAGGATACAACTGCTAAGGTTGATCACACAATCATAGCAACAATAATTGCCGAGGAGCCAATAAAGGAGCAGACAAGACATGATGTTCCTACAACACAAAGTCAAGGTGAACCTCTTCAAATCATTATTATTGATCAAGGTAGTAGAGAAGAAGAGAAGGAAGAGGAGAAAACCCCTAAGGAAAGAGAGCAAGAGGCAATATAGACATTGGTTAACTTGCCTACCTCAGGGACTCCTATCAAACAACTGAGCATTGATGCAGTACCATTGCAAATTTTAGCACCAAGCTCGAGCTCCACCAAGGTAACAAGGGTACTTCACTATGGAGACCCTAAACTTGATGAAGAAATATTCATACCTAGCTATGACTACAAAAAAATGAACCTGGCATAGATAAATGAAGTGCAAGAGACACTGGAGAGAAAGAAGAAGTAGGAGATAATCAAGAATGAGTATAGACAAAAGAAAGCATTGCTAGAAATCAAAGACATATTCCTTGATTCATTCAGCTTGCTAGTACCTAATGAAACCAATCCCAACATAGTGGACTAGGTACACAATTAGAACCTTGATACAAATGTTAAGTTATTAGAGTGATCTGAAAATAAATTTCAAATGTAAGTGAATGGGAAGATATCTAGTGAGATAGAAATTTCACAAGTGGAATTGGCTAAAGAAAGTTTAAAAAGTGAAAATAGTACTTGAGAATATGTTCTCATTGTACTCCAAATTGTGTGACTCATCATATTTCACTAGCCAAAGAATACTGAGCTTGGAATGTAACCTTAAAATTTCTAGCACATAGCTACCTAAAGATCTAGGTCAAAGTGAGAAGCATTTTGAAACAATGCTTCACAACTAGAAGGAGTTAGCTGTATTGATAGCAGAAGAGACCAATGTCAAGGCCAAATTGATACAGATTCAATCTGCCATTACCCCACATTTGGAAGTATTACATAAAGAAGTGGCCTATGCAGAAAATGTTCTAAAGAAAGACCCTAATCTTTCTACCCTAGAAGGCTTAGTACATCTTGCAGTAGAGACAACCATCTAGTGCAAAGCATTGTAAATTGCCTTAAACAATTGGGATGCTTCTCTGAAGATGATAATAGAGGTAAATAAAACATTTTTGGCTAAATATTCTATTCATTCTTAGGACCCTTTGACATAAGTGTCAAAAAGGGGGAGAAATTACATTTTTGGAGATATTCATTAATGCATATAATAAGAATGGGGGAAATACTACATTCTTTGATGGAGCTTATAAAGAATATCCAAAGGGGGAGATATTCATGTAAAAGAATTTTGAAGAAGTAATAAGGGAAAAAAAGCCAAAAGGATGCAAAGACTGCAAGAAGATGTGAAAGGGGGAGCATAAACAAAGGGAGAGTTCAAACAAAAAAATATAGAGTACAGAAAAGGCAAAGAGTATCAGACACATCAGCATGAGACAAATTTAGCACAAGAGTATTTGGTTATAGGAGTGGAATTTTGGTTATAGAAATGGTAGATCAGCTTAGGGAGAGTTACAAGATTTTGAGGTATACAAAATTTTTAACAAGTTTTTTGAAGTCTTGTACATATGCCAAATAGAATGAGCAGTATACTCATAGAGATCAGATTCATAATGCTTAGTTAAGTGTTTTTGCCACTCATGTCAAAGGGGGAGATTGTTGGTCTCAGATTGGTTTTGACAATTGAGTGTCAACACACTTAACCAATTCTCAAGATGATGCTGAGTATAATATAGAATCTGAGCTACAATGTGTGCTGAGCCAGAGATCCAATAGGTGTCGAGAGAACTTTAGGTGCCAAGTAAAGTTCAAGTGCTGAGTGATAAGTGATGCCAAGTCACTATAGGTGCCGAGCAGAGTATAGATGTTGAGCAAAATAGAATTACCATAGGAGCCGAGTGAAACAAAGTCACTATAGAAGTTGAGTGAGATAGAATTCCTACATGTGCTGAGCATTAGCAATTAGTAAGTTCTGAGTAACACAGAATTAGCATATGAGTTTGTGCCTTCACAAACTCATATGTAAACCATTTTTGAGTCAACTTAGGATGAATCTCGAAGGATCTAAAAGATAAGATCGAATCTTTTGCATTACCTATGTAATCAACATGCAACCAATAAGAAAAATGGAGAAGGCGTGCAACTAATAGGAAAAGTGCAAGAATTGAGCAGGAAATGAAGAATGAATATTGATTATAGATTTATACCTAACCCTAAATCTTCAAAGCCTTTAAAAGGAGGACAAAACCCCATTATGTGTGTGCACAAGGGAGAAGTGTATGGGTGAATTATAGCGAAGTGCAGAAGGGTGTAAAGACTTAGAAAGAATAGAACAACATTTTAGAATTCAGTTGATCAAGAATAGAGTATCAAAATTTTGAGAAGCAACATATTAGATCAAGCAAGGATCAGAAGAGACAAAGTAGAACAAGGATCTCGAATCAGAAATTAGGGATTGCAAGTCATTAGGTCAAGACTTTCTAATACTCTCTAGCCATTGTATTAGGAATGGAAATCCTATGATGATAGTTTGGTTTAATAGCCATGTTGTAAGCCTTTCAACAAGGTGCTAAATCCTTTAATAGGGTAACATTCCAAGTGAGTGTTTGTAAATCCTTTAACCAAGTCACTTTTTATAGGATGTAAAGTCTTTAACATTATAGGCCTTTCATAGGTTAGACCATTGGAAGTGGTCAAACTTTGTAACCTTGAACAGTTACATATTGCTGTAGTGATACTTTGTGGGCGTCATCCCCACCCCAGTTTTACCTTCTCATTTTGAAGGGTTTCTGGGTTACCAAATTCTTATGTTATCTATTTTCATCCATATCTTTACTTTTATGTTTATTAGATGAATTAGATGCATGTGAATGATATCAATTAAATGGTTTTGAAAAGGTTAAAGTTAGATACTTTTGATTCACCCCCCCCTCTCAGAAGTAAATCTTCCCACTTGTAAATTCCAACACCTTGCATGATATTACTACTAGGATTCAAATATGAAGTTTTTTATCTTTTCTTTTCAAGTAAAAATATTTCATGAGTACTAGTTAACATAAACCCATCTCTCATGATAATGAATGTAAGATTTAATGGTCATTGCATCTAGGTGATTCTAAAAAATGTGAAGCACCAAGACTTCCAAGAGATCACCCATCTTAGTACTGCTCCATCTCAAGTTTGCTTAACTATGAAGCTTCATCTATGGTTAAACCCACTTTCATTGAAACCCTATTTTTAAAACTTTCAACAAGTTTTTTTCTTATGAAATATTTATTATAAATCAACTTAGTCTCAATAATTAATAATTAGGATATATTTTCTACAACAAGTCAAATTGTGATATTGTTATTAAGAATCAATTGTAATTTTTTTAAAGTTAAACTCATTGACCCATGAAACTTGGGTAGTGAATCACATGAACCCATCCCTCATGATAATGAATGTAATACTTAGAATTCATTGTATCTAGGTGATTCTCACAAAGGTGAAGCACTGAGACTTCTAGTGAGGTCACTTGTCCCGATATTACTCCAGCTTGAGTGCACTTAACTATGAAGTTTCCTCCATGGTCAAACCCACTCTAATTACAACCCCATTTGAAAAACCTTGAGAAAGTTTTATGCCTTATGAAAAATTCATTAGAAAGCCTCTTAAACTCATCAACTGATAAGTATGAGACATTTTCCACAATAAGTCACGTTGTGATTTTGCTATTGGGATTCAACTATGAATTTTTTTATTTTTGAGTCAAGCTCATTGACCTATGTTTCATAAGTATTGGTTCAGATAAACCCATTTCTCATGATAATGAATGGACAATTAACACTCATCGGATCTAGGTGATGTTCACAAAGCTAAAACACTAGGATTTCTTGGGAGGTCACCCATCCTAATAATAATCCAACTTGAGTGTACTTAACTATGAAGTTTCCTCCATGGTTAAACTCACTTTTCTTGCAATCCCATTTATAAGATCTTCAACAAGTGTTATGCCTTATGAATCATTCATTAAAAATCCCATTAAGATTGTCAATTGATAAGTGGGAGTTATTTTCCACTAAAAGTTAAACTATGGTATTGCTGTCAGGATTCAACTATGAAGTTTTTTTTGGCATCCTCATGACCCATCTTGTCTTGTTGCTCAAACTCATCATTTTGATTGTTGTAATCTCTCATTGCACATTCATTTTTCTAAAGCTCTTAATTGAAAATGAGTTTAGAACACCTCTATGATATTTTTGAGCTGCCCACAAGTTTTTCACCCCTTCTGTAAAAAAATACCTCATAGTTAATGATCAATTCACACAAATTTCTACTCTTCACCCACATATCTTAACGTAGACTACCTCATGGTTGGTGACTGATCTGCAAACTCAAAACCATTTCCTCTTATATTATTTGATGCAAATTAAATTCTTAAATTCAAAAATTTAACATGAAAAACTCAACACAAAAAATTGTAGAGACCCTCTATGCTCAAAAGTAAAAGTTGAGATTGCAACAATAAATAAATTTTACATTCACACCTAATTAGAAACTTTACAATTTACATTCATGACCAATCAATGACATTCCTACTCATTCTCAACTACTCACACTCATGTGAACTCTCATTCTATCCTTATTTTGTCCTAGTTATCTTCTCCTCTTACTAATGTGTTTCCATTGAGCCCACTTTCTATGCAACCTCCTCACCAACTCTTTATCTATTTTTTATAATATGTCTGTTCAGAATTCCTATTGGTACTTGCCACTTTTTTTGGTCTCTACACATTCACTATAATTGATTAGAACTATCTTTGACAACTATCCATGAAACTATATTTGAAAGATGTTTCCATTAAGTAGTTTGTAATCCCAGGTTACACTTCCACATTTCACATATAAATATACAAGAACATTTTTAACTAAATAATTTGAGAATATTTGATGAAGGCTGATGTATGCCTATTCAAAATCATTCCTTTATTTGACATGAGAAGAATTCTGTAGCAAGGACTTAGTAACAACTCCAATTTGGGCAAAGATTCCAAGAAACAATGAAACAAAGACAATAATTTGAAGTAAACAAACTCCAAATTTATTTTTGGTTGATGTTGATTGGTAGTTTCCACAAATACTCCTCTATCAATCACTTATATTTATATATTAATTTTATTCAAATATATTTAAAGAATAGGAAGGGTGTGAGATATAAAAGGGGTATATAGAGTTGATATAAAAAGGGAGATGTGTTTTTTAATCTTATGAAGGTGAACATGTTTTTTTTTTTTTTTGTGTACTCATATTAGAATGGGAATGTGTTCTAATATGTGTTCATGTTGTTATACGTGTTAGATATTTTCAACTCTTAAGATTGGATTTGTCTAGGGAATCTAACACAATGGGTAAATTCAAAAATGTATTTTTTTGGTTATGTTTGTACATATTAAAAATTTTAAGTTAAAAGAACAACATATAATGTTGATATCTTTTAGCTTTCTAATCATGTAATTTTTATTATGTTTAAACTATGCTAAGGTTTTGATCTTTGATTTATTTGGCTAGTCTTCCCATTTTCTTATTAAAAACCTAGATACAAGGTTTTTTATTTTTAAAAAGTATTGAAAGAAATCATATTTTTAGAAACTAGACCCTATTGTATGCACACTTATATATATATAGTTTTCAAAAGAAAGTCATAGAGACAACTACTCATTTTTTTAGTACATCCCCACTTTAAGCATTAGTAAAATATTATACATCTACTCAAAGTTATGAAAATTTGAGAACAAATTATGTATGTTAGCTAAATGTTCACTAAAGTAATTTCAAAAATATACTAGCATTTATTTATTTATTATTATTATTATTATTGGTTGGTGGGGCAGTGCTCATACAAGATGCTATGAGCACATTATGTAGCCTCTTAATATCCATCATTTGAATTTTTTTTATTTTAGAAAGTACATTCAAACCACCACAATCCTTGTTCTTGTGACATCTTTAAATTTGAGCATGTCTTCAATGTATAAGTAGGAGATATTTTCCACAAGTAAAACTATGATATTTCTATCCGGATTCAACTAAGTAGTTTCTTAAGTCAAAATTATTGACCCATTTATTTTATGAGTAGTATTTCACAAGAACCCATCTCTTATGAAAATGAATGGAACATTTAGCACTCATTGCATCTAGGTGATGCTCTTAAAGGTGAAGCAGTTGGACTTCCCTAGAGGTCACCAATCCAAGTACTATTCCAACTCATGTACACCTAACTATGGAGTTTCCTCTATGGTTATTCCCATTATTATTGTAATTGGGGCTGCAAGTAGAGCGGTCTTAACCATAGAGGAAACTTGGCTTGGAGTGGTACTGGGATGGGTTACCTTTGGGGAAATCCTAGTTGATCTTCTTTTGCTAATATTACTTAAACATCATAAAAAATATATTCACACAGACACAGACACACAGACACACAGACACACAGACACAGACACACACACACACACACACACACACACACACACACACACACACACACACACACACACACACACACACACACACACACACACACACACACACACACACACACACACACACACACACACACACACACACACACACACACACACAATGATAAGTCCCTATAGGATAACTATGTGATAACATAGAGAGTACTCATATGTACCACACACATATCTAAATCCACTCTTCAATAAATCTCAAAGACCATTCCATTAATTAAACTACCAATAAAAAATTCTTATGATTTCCTCTATCTCAATAAAATGTTTTAGATACTTCTTGGCTAATAACTTTATTTTTTTATAATAACAACACATGATTCACTCTACAAGTTGTCATGCTAAATATTTACACATTAAGTTCACATGCTAACTCTAGCTAAGCTATAGATATATTTTTATCTCCATCTCTTTTAATTTACATCTAGAACATAGACTTAGTTGTCCTTCAAATTTTAATCTAAAATTGTGTTGAATTTTAAGATTTAAAGCCAAAAATCAAAACTCATCACATTACCAAAAAATAAAATATGATCAACATGATAGGCAAAAATGAGAATTAGATTATTGTCTACCTTTTAGAAGAGGAAATTATCTAATACGGATCTCAATTATTCTAAAATTAATGTTAAGGAATACAAGTTCAAATGTTATATTATTAGAGGTAGTTTCAGGTGGCTCAAATATTTATATAACTTCCAAACCAAATGATTTTTTCTTTCTTTTTCAATGTTACTATAAATCATATTCATAATACATTCTCCATTTTGTTACATAATTAAACTGTATAATAACATCTCTCTATGCATTCATTCCATTGAGGCATACTCATAATCTTATTGGAATTCTTTATGCCACATATGGATAAGAAATCCAAACTCTAGTAGATTTGAAGAAAATATAAAAATAATCCCTTGGAATCTATAACAATGCTCCTTTGTGCATTACACAAATTCAAACCCTACATCATCAAATGTATTAAGAGTTAGGTTAGTAAAACCCAATTTATTCAAACATCCATCTCACATTTTCCAAAATCAACCATCAATATCTATATGTGCTCTCGAAACATCTCTTAGACTCAACCAAATCACCTCAAGATCACAAACATAACCCTAAAATATTGTACCAATTTCTCATAAGTGATTTATTAATATTCCTTTAACATGTTAACCTAGAACATATAAATCTTCTTCAAATTCAATGTACTTGATCATCTTGATCAATGCATACTATGAAATCATTAGGAACATAATGGTAAGATCATCCCAAGGTATCATTACGCTATTTTTTTTCAATTATATCATTCTTGATGAATCTGCCAGTAATTCCTATCCTACTTCAAGAATATTGTTGTTCCCCTACTAAAATACTTATAACTACCTCAAAAATTATCAAAATCACAAACCCTTTTACTAGTAGACATATTTCTACCTCCTTTTTACACATTCCTAACTATGTGAAAAAATATCTCTTCGAATATTTTCTTTCATAAACTCAAACTCCACCATTCTACAATTTTATCATACTATCAAATAAACTAAAATAATGAGTCTATATTTGTAATGCCATAACTAAAAAAAAATACTATGCTAGCATCTAAAAATTTACATATGTATCATATAGAAAACATCTACATCAATCCATGAAGTGTGAAACTCCTCATCTGCAATAACATTTCTATGCAACTTATATGAGCATTCTTTGTTAATAGTAAAACTGCATGACAAACATTCATACTGTATGATAAACATGTAATTTGTATAAATAGAAATGGAAAACATTTATGATAAACATATTGACATCAAATAACACACATGTTGACATCAATGAAAACACATACAATTTGCCAACAATAAATTATTACACATTGTAAAATAAACTTAATGAATATTGATATTGAAATGTGAGAGAAAATATTACCATAATCAATTCCATCAACTTTGAAATATCCTCTCACCACCAATATCACTTTATTATTTTTATCATTAGCATTTCTATGTTCGGAGTGGGCTAGCATCCCTCACAGGGTTTGCGACATGGATTAACTTCCTCATGTGGATTCTATAAGTCTAGTGGTTATATCAAGTATTGATAGGTCAATCTTTTGGTGTAACAACAATCCTATCTTCTAAGAAGTGGTATTAGAGCTTGGTCACAAGTTTGAATCCATGCAACCCATGATGAGTGATGCTGGGAGGGGGATTATTGGTAGTGGCCTAATATCCCTCATTGGGCTTACAACATAATTTAATGAGTTCCTACAGATTCTACAAGTCTAGTGGTAGTATCGAGTATTGATAAGTTGATCTTTTGGTGCAACACCAACCCTAGCTTCTAATAGTCTAAAAAAATTTTAATCTTAAACACCCATTTGCATAATTTTTTTAATGGTAATCAGACAAAAGTACTAGATTTTTTTATTTAGAACCACCATATCTTCATCCATGGACTATTTATAGGAACCTACATCATCCATACCAATTTCCTCTTTTACAATTCTAGACTCATTAATATTAGTAATCAAATAGAAAATATATCTCCAATCATGCCTACAAAATTCACTTTTGACAATTATTGATATGATAAGTCAACCCACTCAAGAAGTGAAGTGAAGTTTCTAACTCATTTTTTGAAACATCTAAAACATTTAATATTATTTGTATTACATCCTCCATGGGATTTAGGTTCAAATTTCTCAACATTTAGATTTAAGTAAATCACATATATTTTCTTTTTCCTTTAATTTTTTCATATATCATGCTGGAAGAATGGTTAACTTTTTTGGTGTTAAGTTATTTATATGAAACTAATTTAACCTCAGGATTCCAAATATCTTGGCCTTTAACAATAATAAAATAATAAGAAAATATACAATTAATAACCTTAGTCTCTAATTTTGGCTTCTTCTTCCTACACGCATGAACATATTTAACTCAAAACTAAAAAATCTCAAATGTATCAAAATGAGATTTTTTATAACCAGCCTTGATAGTTTTCTTATTAATAAGAGATGAAGTAGAAATTATTTTAGCTAATTAACAAATTTTGGAAAATAATTTTATCCAAAAAACATAATCTAGACATTTCCCACTAAGCATACTTCCCCCCCTAGGTAAACATCTTGCTCATATTTTCTTGCTCATATTTTTGTAAATTGATTCTAGTAAAGAATATATGAATTTGTATTATGCGATTACATAAAATTATCTTTATTGAACCTATCAAAGTTTACCAAATGAATTGTAGTTCTTGTAATGAGTTTCCAATGAGCCCTTAGAAAATAGGGTCAAATATGCACTATTTTTTTGAACATGGAATACACATCATATACATAATTGAAACCATTAACTATAAAACATAAGAAAGATACAAACATGAGAGGAAGAAAACCAAAATTTTTACATGGTCATGAATAAGAAAAAAAACCAAAAAGTACTTCAAAGGGTTCCATGGTAACTGAAAAACATACTCATAATAGAGTACACATGTTCACAAGACAACCCTACAAGGGTTCACAATGTCCAAAAATTGCAAGAGGCTAAGCTGAAAAAAATCCATGGCTAAACATACAGGAGACTAATCCATCCTTATAATCCATCTAACACTAATTCATTTTAAACCCAAGTTAAATGTTCCTAATGTGATTATGCATAAAAATTTATTACCTTCACCAACAAGAACCAACAAATAACCAAAAATGAACACAAAAAGAACTAAAAGGGGTGAAAAGATTGATGCAAGTAGAGATGATGATCTACACAAGTGTAGATCTAGCATGCAAAGATGTCAATTTGAATGATAAATGTTTGAGATAGACCATCTAAAACTAGTAAGTCTTGTGCATTGATCTAGCATAATAATGTAGGAAATAGAATTGACACACAAAGTTTTACTGAAATTTGAAGGATAACGTATGCAAATTTCAAAGATGCCACCAACATATGTTGAGATCTGATTGAAAAAATCATTATTGAAGAAGGGAGATTGTTGCAAAGAGGGAGATTGTTGATAAAGAATGTTTTTCAATTGTTGTTTTGTCACTAATCTCAAACCTACTATTTGTTGGAATGACAATTGCTTATAAGATCCAAGTACTATCACTTAGTTGATTGATGAAGAGGATTTAATCAATAAGATGTAACAAAAGAACCTAAGGGAAAGGTTGAGTTATGGTTTTGTAATGAAGTACAAGGATTAGTTAAGACAATGGTAAAATACTATATTGATAATACACTTGAAGATACAGAGGTTGGCTACACTTAGAAACTCTAGAAGAATAAGTTGTAACAAAGTTGTCTGCAGAGCTTGACTAAGTTCGTCAGTGGGTACCAAGCAAGCTAGTTCATGTCGAGTAGATTATCAGTAAGTGTCGAGAAAATGCAAAATCTAGTGTGTGTTGAGTGAAACAAAAGGTGTCAAGAAAGTTTGGGTGTCAAGCAAGTAATAGGTGCCGAGCATTAGTAAAACTTATTTAATGCTGAGTGAATCCACAGTAGGTTCTAAGCATCAGTAAAACATAGTTGGTGCCAAGTAACACAGTATGTGCTGAGCATCATAAGTTCAATAGTGACAAGCTCCTACATTATTTGAAAAGTTAAAGATTTTCCAGATCTAAGCCAATAAGTTTGTTAGATTAAAGTTTGTGAACCAGATGGAAGATAAGGATGATGAGCTGGTGGCACATAATTTTAGGTTAACCATTTTAGGCAAATACAGGTGGATTCTTCATGATGTTTCTAGAAGAAACAAGATAAGGGGTAGATTCATTGAATCTTACCTAATCTATTCGAACCAAAATTAAGAGTGGAAATATTAGAGTGAGAAAAGTATTCCAGACTTCTATTTAAGGAGTTACAAGTCAATAAGCAGGAGTTGTTGGTTAGAGAGAGTAGGTGGTGTTAAGGAGAGGGCATTGAAATGGAGGAACAAAGTACAAAGACTCTACTTTGATAGGTGACCATAGAAGAGATTTCATTGGCACAACAAGCATGGAGACTTAAGGAGACAAATCTTGAAAGGAGGTAAAGTTGTCAGAGTTGCAAAGACTAAAAGCTAGGAAAATTTGTAAGCTGAATTGAGATCTGAAATCTACAAGTTATGTTGTGAGTTGTATCATATCAAAAGCCCTTATTGTTACTCTCTAGCAATTATATTATTTAGGGTAAAATAGTATGGACTTAGGTTGGTTTAACAACCATTTTGTAAATCCTTTAATAGGGTGACATTCCAAGTGAATGCTCTAAAGTTCTTTAACTAGGCCCACTTCTAACAGGGTGGTTGAAATCCTTTAACTAGATCACATTTAACAATTTGTTGTAGCCTTTAATAGGGTAGGCCTTTCATAGGGCATCACTTTAGAAGAGTGAGAATTGAGTAGCATGTTACTGGTGGTTTTTTCCAAATTGGGTTTCTAGGTAAATCATAATGATATGTGTTGATCTTTCATGTCTTATCCCTGCATGTTGATTTTTTAGTAACTTGCTAAGATGTATGTTTAGCTTGGATGCATGGTTAGTTTAATTGGGCATACTATACTTAGTGAAAAAAATTTTATTAGGACATTTGGACCTTGAATAACTAATTCACCCCCCCTCTCAATTACTCTAAAGCATTTCTAACAATTGGTTCCAAAGCTATCTTTTGATTTGGTTTAAAGGTAATAAAAGTAGAAAAGATTAAGATGTCCAAGAGAGAAGTTCCCAAGCTTAACAGAGATAACTTCACTACATGGAAAAGTCTAATGAAGCTACACCTTAGATCAATAGGTGATCATGCACAAACCTTAATTAAATTGGAACATGTAGATCTAGCTAGTGTCCCTACTGTAGAAGATATGAAGAAAAAGGAGAATAATTAGGAAATGTTGGAGATTGCCTCTGCCCTCAACTATGCTAAATTTGATGACATTAAGGGATGTGACTCTGCATTCAAGATGTGGAAAGCATTGAATGATATTTATGGAGGAGATCAAAATGTCCAAAGAGAAAAAAGAGAAAGCCTCAGAGGAAAGTCCGATGAAATGAGAATGGAGGAAGGTGAGAACATTGCTCAATATGCCTCTAGAATAAAGGAAGTAGTAAGTGCAATAATAAGTTTGGGTAGCCATTTAGATGATGAAACTATTAATAGAAAATTATTAAGAATTTTTTTCCCTATCTATGCTATTAGAGTTTCAGTCATCCAAGAGTTAATATGCATACCAGGAAACAAGCTAACTCTTGAAGGTATAGTGGGAAGACTTATTGAATTTACATTGTCCAACTTTAATAACTACAAACCTGAAAATCTTGAATTTGCTTTCGAGGCCAAGCTATTGTTAAAAGACACTAAGGAGGTGAAACCAAAGAAGAAGAAAAAGATAAAAGATACATCTAGTGATATAAACACATATGAAGAAGATGTGCAACAATTGGAAGCATTGTTGGCCAGAAGATTTCATAAAGGCAAAGGTAAATTCAAAGGTAAGTGGCCTATCATTTGTTTTAATTGCAATGAAGTAGGACATATTGCTACAAGTTGCACACAGAAAAATAACAACAGAGAAGGAAAGAAGTACAAGAATAGAAGAGAAGATGATGGCTGAGATTACAAAGACAAAGGAAAAAAGAACTACATTGTTGAAAAAGAAAATTCTGAAAAAAATGATGATGAGGTAGTCTACGTAGCCATGAAGGATGAGTCAGATGAAGATGAGGTAGTCTACATAGCCATGAAGGATGAGATAGATGAAGATGAGGTAACAACACTGGTAACCTATGTAAATAAGAATGATAGATGGATCATAGACAATGGGTGCTCACATCACATGATAGGAGACAAAACTAAGCTTGTTACCTTTACTTAGTATGATGGAATTATTGTTAGATTTGGAAATGATGCTACATGTCTAATCAAAGGAAAAGGTTCTATTAATCTTACAGAGAAAATTTCATGTGATAATGCATATTATGTTGAAGGATTGAACTACAATCTACTAAGTGTGTCACAGTTAGGCAATGTAGGATGCAAAATAGAATTTAGAAACAAAATTTCCAAAATCTATGACACTGATGGAAATCTGATAGGAAAAGGACAACAAACTAGGAGTAATATATTTTACCTAGATATGGAAGATGTAGCCTATCTCATTGTAAGATTTGATGATGTGTGGCTATGGCATAAAAGGCTATGTCATGTCAACTTTGGTAGCCTGATTAGCATCAGCAAAATGAATAAAGTTAGAGGTTTACCTAGACTAAAGAAGCCTAACAATACAATGTGCAAACAATGTCAGCTAGGAAAGATGACCAAGTCAAGTTTCAAAAGAAAAATCTACACTTCTAAAGAAGTATTAGAGTTAGTGCATACTGATTTATGTGGCCCAATAGAAGTGCAAAGCTACAAAGGATATAGATATATAATGCTGGTTGTAGATGACTATTCTAGGATGATGACTGTCATGTTCTTAAAGAAAAAATATGATGCATTTCAAATGTTTAAATGGTATTTGGCTAAGGTTAAGAAAGAAATAGGAAAAAATCTGAAGTGCCTAAGATCAAACAGAGGAGGAGAGTTCACATCAAAAGAATTTGAAATAGTTTGTAATGATAAAGGAATTAAAAGACAAACATTAGCACCTAGAACTCCCCCACATAATGTCATTACAGAAAGAAGGAATATAGAAGTGGTAGAATTTGCTAGAACACTAATGATGGAGAATAATGTTGCTCTAAAGTACTGCAGAGAAGCTGTAAGTATAGCTATCTACACCTTGAATCAAGTACAAGTTAAGAAAGGTACAAATGCAACACCTTTTGAATTATGGTATGGTCACTCACCCAATGTAAAACATTTGAAATTGTTTGGTTGTAAGTGTTATATTCTTAAAGATTCTAGAAATGGCAATTTTGATGCAAAGAGTGATGAAGCCATATGCCTTGGATACTCCACTAGAAGTAAAGTATATAAGTGTTTAAATACTAACACTAACAAGATTGTGGAGAGTGCAAATCTAAATTTTGATGAGCATACAAAAGTTCAAATTGATGGAACCAAGAAACCAGAAGAGTATAGATCCTTTGTATACTTTTATGAAGGAATGTCTGCTAAAGAACAAGTAGCCAATAAGGTTGGGAATCAGCAATAAGTTTTAGTATCAACCAAGTCACAACCGGTGAATGTCTAGTTGCATTCAGAAGCTGAGTTGCAGAATGAAGAAAATGCACATTCTGATTCTGAAATTAGTACACATGAAAGAGGTGATGAATTACCTAAAAGAGATGTGCATAGTGACTCTGAAGCTAAAAGACCTAACATGGAAACAAGGATAGAACCAAGGCTATCCAAGTATGTGAAGAGACAACACCCTACAGAACAAATTATTGGTGACAAGGAAGCCAAACCAATGACTAGGAATAGACTAAGAAATGAATCATGTTTGTTGAGCAAGATTGAACCCAAAATAGTGAAAGATGCACTACAAGATGATAATTGGTGTAAAGGTATGCAAGAGGAGATCGATCAGATAGAGAAGAACAAAACCTAGACTTTTGTTCCAAGACCAATTGATAAGAATGTGATTGTTACCAAGTGGGTATTTAGAAACAAGCTAGATGAGAATGGTGAGATCACAAGAAATAAGGCCAGACTAGTCTGCAAAGGTTATGCACAAGAAGAAGGACTATACTATGGGAAAAAATTTGTGCCTATTGCAAGGATGGAAGGAGTAAGAACTCTACTTACATATGCTTCTTACAAAGGTTTTAAAGTCTACCAAATAGATGTAGAGTCTTCTTTTCTAAATGGTAAATTGGAAGAGGAAGTCTACATAGAACAACTAGAGGGATTTGTCGATGACAAAAACAAGGATATGGTTTACAAATTGCATAAAGCACTCTATGGTTTGAAACAAGCACCTAGATCATGGTATGAGAGACTTCAAAAATATCTTGTAAAGATAGGATTTGGGAGAACAAATGACAACAAAAACTTGTATATCAAGGCAAAAAAAGGTAAAGACATTCTAATATCAAAATATTTTTTGATGATATAATATTTGGAGAAAAAGTTCCACTATGAAAAGATTTTGCTGATCAGATGAAACATGAGTTTGAGATGTCAATGTTTGGGGAAATCAAATTCTTTGTGAGATTGCAAGTACATCAATTGAAACATGGCATATTTGTAACTCAATCAAAATATATCAAGGAGATACTCAAAACATTTGGCTTAGGGGATTCAGAACTAGTTAGTACACCAATGCTAGTAGGACATAAGTTATCCATGAATGATGAATTAGCTGAAGTAAATCAGACAATGTATAGATCAATGATTGGAAAGTTTCTGTATGTTGTGCATAGTAGACTAGAAATTGCATTATCTATTGGAATAGTGGCAATATTTTTTGCAAATCCAAGAGAAAATCATCTTATGGTAGTAAAAAGAATAATGAGGTACCTAAAAGGTCCAAATGACTTTGGCTTATACTACTAGAGGAGTGAAAAGTTTAAGTTGAATGCCTACACTAATGCAGATTGGGAAGGTAATATAGATGACGAAAAAAGCACCAGTGGAGGAGCACTTTTCTTAGGTAAAAGAATAGTCACTAGAAAAAAGGAAAGATTGAGGTTATTAGAAAAAAGTAAAGTTGTACTTCATAGTCCATAGTTAAAGCTAAGTATATTGCTATTGCTATCAACTACACAAATATTGTATGGATCAAGCATTTGCTAAAAGTTATGAAGGAAGAGATAACTAAACCTATGGTACTCTATTGTGATAATACAAATGCCATCAACATATCAAAGAATCCTATGATGCATGATAAAAAAAATCACATTGCAATTAAGTATCACTATGTAAGAGAATTGGTGGAAGACAAACAAGTAAAGATGGAATATGTCAACTCAAAGGAACAAATTGCTGACATCTTCACAAAAGCATTACCTAAAGATGCATTTGAGTATCTTAGAGGTAAGTTAGGGGTGGTACCCCTATCCAAGGTTGTTTGAATAACAAAAATATTACCCTACATCAAATGGGTTGATTGTTGATATGTGATAAATTGATGTAGAGGATATTTTCTTAGGTTTTGCCTGAAGTAATTAAAGTACTAAAATTCCAAACAAGTCACAAGCAAGGTGATAGAGGGAGAAATCAAATTCACTACAATTGCTACATTTGCATGACAAGATGATGCAATACTATTTCTTTGTCATTGTTGTGAAAGAGGGAGAAATAACTATACTGATCAAATCTTTGATCAAAATGGAATGTCACAGAAAAGAGGGAGAAATAGCATAAACTAATGAAATCTACAAGATCAAATGTGTAAAGGGAGAGTAGCAAAAAATAAGAAGAAAAGGAAATAGTAGCTAAGAGGGAGAGAAAAACATAGACATAAATTAGTCAAGATAAAAAATCAGAGAGGGAGCAAAACAATAAAAAAGAAGACAATTTATCAATCAGAGAGGGAGCAGAACAATAAAGAAGAAGATAGTGTATCAATCAGAGAGGAAGTAGAACAATAAAGAAGAAGATAGTCTATCAATAAAAATACTTTGAGAGAGGGAGTTACTTATAGAATTTAGAGGGAGTCATAAGAAGTTCAAAGTTGCTGATAGTATGAACAATTTTGGATATAAAGTTTTCTTTTTGGCATTTGACTTACTATTTTAACCTAGTTAGCATTTTGATAACTTGGTTGATCAGTTTGGTTTTCCATGAATGGCAAAGAGGGAGATTGTTGAAATCTAATTGAAAAGATCATTATTGAAGAAGGGAGATTGTTGCAAAGAGGGAGATTGTTGATAAAGAATGTTTTTCAACAATTGTTTTGTCACTGATGTCGAACCTACTATTTTCTAGAATGACAATTGCTTATAAGATCCAAGTACTATCACTTACTTGATTGATGAAGATGATTTAATCAATAAGATGTAACAAAAGCACCTAAGGGAAAGGTTGAGTTATGGTTTTGTAATGAAGTACAAGGATTAGTTAAGACAATGGTAAAATAATGTATTGATAATACACTTGAAGATATAGAGGTTGGCTACACTTAGAAACTATATAAGAATAAGTTATAACAAAGCTATTTGCAAAGCTTGACTAAGTTCATCAGTGGGTGCCGAGAAAGCTAGTTCATGCCAAGTAGATTATCAATAAGTGTTGAGCAAATACAAAATCTGGTGTGTACCAAGTGAAATAGAAGGTGTCAAACAAGTTCAAGTGTCGAGCAAGTAATAGGTGGTAAGCATTAGTAAAACTTAGTTGATACAAGGTGAATCCACAATAGGTACCGAGCATCAGTAAAACCTAGCTGGTGCTGAGTAACATAGTATGTGCCAAACATCTAAAATTCAATAGTGCTAAGCTACTACATTATTTGAAAAGTCAAGGATTCACTAGATCTGAGCCGATCAATTTTTTACCTTAAAGTTTGTGAACCAGATGGAAGATAAGGATGATGAGCTGGTGGCACATAATTTTAGGTTAACCATTTTTAGGTGAGTATAGGTGGATTCTTCATGATGTTTCTAGAAGAAACAAGATAAGGGGTAGATTCATTGAATCTTACCTAATCCATTCAAACCAAAATTAAGAGTGGAAAGATTAGAGCAAGAAAAGTATTCCAGACTTCTATTTAAGAGTTATAGGTCAAGAAGCAAGAGTTATTGGTTAGAGAGAATATGTGGTGTTAAGGAGAAGGCATCAAAAGGGAGGAATAGAGTACAAAGACTCTACTTCGATAGGAAACCACTAAGGAGATTGCATTGGTACAATGAGCATGAAGACTCAAGGAGACACAACTTGAAAGGAGGTCAAGCTTTCAGAGTTGTAGAGACTAAAAGCCAGGCAAATTTGTGAACTAAATTGAGATCTGAAATCTACAAGTTATGTTGTGAGTTATATAAGATCAAAAGCCCTTATTGTTACTCTTTAGAAATTATATTAGTTAGGGTAAAATCCTATGGACTTAGGTTGGTTTAACAACCATTTTGTAAATCCTTTAATAGGGCGACATTCCAAGTGAATGTTCTAAAGTCCTTTAACCAGGCCTACTTCTATCAGGGTGGTTGAAATCCTTTATCTAGGTCACATTTAACAGTGTGTTGTAGCCTTTAACAGGGTAGGCCTTTCATAGGGCATCACTTCAGAAGAGTGATAATTGAGTAACATTTTACTGATGGTTTTTCCCAAATTGGGTTTCCACGTAAATCACTATGTTATGTGTTGATCTTTCATGTCTTATCCCTGCATGTTGATTTTTCAGTAACTTGCTAAGATGTATGTTTGGCTTGGATGCATGCTTAGTTTAATTGGGCATACTATACTTAGTGAAATTTTTTTTATTAGGACATTTGGACCTTGAATAACTAATTCACTCCCCCTCTTAGTTATTTTAAAGCATTTCTAACAAATATAACTGGTAAACAACTAGCTATAGTATAATGAAGATTATTAGATATCATAGTTTGAGATTGTAAATGATTGAAATAATGAATGACAATAGAAATGAAACTAATCTACTAAATATATCAATGCATACTAGAGTTACTCTAAACACATGTGAGAAAAAGGAAAGATTGAGCACATCATGATTGACTCTATCTTTGGAAGAATCTTGCTACATGTGCATTGGTCCCTAATAGTGGTAAAGTGAAATATCATCCAACCATATGGTATCTCCTCATCACCATCACACCATAATAATGGAGATAGTCACTTGACCACTATATAAGGTACAAACATATGCACATAGAAGATAATACACACCATTTAGATGCACAACTCAAGGGAAAGTACATTGATCTCAATGTAAATACAATGCAGATACTTCTAACACGAGTAGGTCATGATAGTGCACTTCTGAGAACTAGACATGGTTACATTTTGAGACTCAAGGATTGAGTGTCATAGCTCATCTTGTGGAACCTTGTGGAGTCCCAAGTGACCCTCCACTCATCAAGGATGCTCTACTAAGCCATATCAATGCCTAGAGATGGAAAGAAAAAAGTGTACCATATCCACATCTACTTATGGTAAGGATATATACTACATCAACATCTTCAAGACAAGGAAGGGCGTTCCATATCAATGTCCACACACAACAAGGCGGTCTTATTAAGTCTTATATTATGTTTTACTCTATTTTATTTCATTAAGTCATCACTTGATCAAGTAACCCCTTGATGTATCCTATTCCAACTAATTAAAGGTTGAGATGCACATAAGAAGACATTCCATCCCACTACTATTTACCTATTGATTAAATATAAAATACCTAACTAAAACATAAAGTAGAAATTCTAGGCAAAGAAACAAGGATGGCACAAGATACAATTAGTTAGACTTTCCAAGAGCTTGGGTCACTTAGAACCTGATATGAGAGAATAGATCCACTTCATGGATGTTCTCTTAAGACAAGAGATCCATAAAAAAATGGTCTTGATGTAACTAGAAATAGAAAATTGAGAACAAAGAAAATAATGGCTATCAACATAAGATTGATCTCACTCGACTTACCAATTTTATAGGAGCATATATTCTCATGAATTTCATTAAAAATATCATTAGAATAGTAAGAAGGCTCAATAAGACACAAAATGTACATCAAGGAAAAATTTGAACAAAAATGGTTAAAGTACAAAAACCCCCTTTTAACATCAAATGTATGAGTTTGGATGACAATAGCTATTATCCTAAATGTCCTCAATCTATTATAATAACATGATCTCACTATAATCATAGAGTACTATTAAGTCCAACAATCTAGTGATGGCTAACATAGAGATAGACAAAATGGGAAAGCACACAAATTGAGGCTACCTCAAAAATGCCCCAAAAAATAAACTCAAAACTAGGCTAAAAAATTAAGCCCATTTTCTCAAATAATTCCAAAAATACATTTATGTAATAAAATTATAGTTTTGGGCACACATGAAAAAATGCGTAGCATAAAATCTCAAAACCCATATTTTTGAAATGTAAAAACATGGAAAGCATGTAGAATCCCAAACAAATATTGAAATGGATGAAAAAGGGGGGGGGACACTAATCCTCAGCCCATGGAACTAAAACATTTTATTTCATTTAAAAAGAAAAATCAGTTCAAAAGATATGAAAATCCCTACCTCACACCAAATAGGAAAAAAAATAAAAAAAGGGAGGAGAAAATGAATCCTCTAGGAAATAACAAACAGATCTACACGAGAAATGGTGACAAAAATCCAATGAGTCACTGCCCATGAGAATATGATACACACAATGAACATAATGAACTAGAGGCTGATTTTCTCCAAAAAGAGCTTAAATAAAATCAATTAAATAAATTTTAAAAAAACTAAAGACTTCCTTGAAACCCCTGTAGAATAATTAAATCAATTCTATTGATCTCATTTTACCAAGGTAGTGACAAAACACTTAAGTCATTACTTAACAAAACTTAGTAAGTGTTGAGTAAGTAGTAAATGCGAAGCAAATATACGCAGTTAGTGCCGAGCACCAATATGTTCCAAGATGATGGTATGTATCGAGTCACTCAAGTGTTAAGAAAGACATATATGTTGAGTGATTCATATGATGAGTAAAATAGCAGATGCTGAGTCATTTAGGAACCAAGCTACAACATTAAGGAGGATATAGTGAAGGTCGAGCATCAGAGCTTTCAAGTGCCAAGTAAATAGTTTTTGGCATAGTTGTTCATAATGACACAAACTCCTATGTAAATTTTTTTTGGGCCAACTTAAAGATTGTTTCATGATTCTAGAAGATATATACAAAGGTTTATTGAGAATACCTATGTACTGCATGCAACCAATCAGATTGAGTGATTTTTTAAGTGACAAAATGGGTGCATCATAATTATTGATTCCTACCTAACCCTAGCTCACCTAAGTATTTTTAAGGAGTGAAAAAGCTAAATAACTTATATGTGTGGATGAGAAGAGAAGGGATAATTCTAAGTGTAGAGAGAGCATTCATTATGACTAAGGAGGTTGTGAGATAGATACGAATTGTAAAATTTGTTAAAGAGAATAGAGTAGAGTAGTTAAAGGAAAAAAGAGACACATCTAATTGGGAGGATCAAGTACATATTAAGAAAGAGGAGATTTGATATCTAGCAGAGGGGTGTTAACTGAAGGATCAAGGCTAAAACATTCTAATAGGTGAATCAGTGAAAATATCTTAACCAAGTAGTCTTCATAGGGTACTTATTTTATTGCAAGTTTAAGTCCTCTCACAAGGTACACTTTTAGGAAAGTTTTGAAATCCTTTAATAGGGTAAGATTTAAAAATCTTTATAATCCTTTAACAAGGAAGACCTTTCATAGGGTAGATCATAGTTAATGATCAAACAATTGTAACCTTCATTGGATACACTTTACAATTGCAGTAATAAAGATTTTGTGGGTGTCATTCCCACTCCAATTTTACCTTCTCAGTGGAGGGTTTCAATGAAAACCTCTTAATCGAGTAGTCTTAATAGGATTTTGTAAATCCTTTCATAAGGTGCTTGTTTTATTGCAAGTTTAAGTCCTCTAACAAGGCAAAATTTTAGCAAGGTGTTGAAATCCTTTAACATGCTAAGGTTTAACAGTCTTTGTAAGCCTTTAACAAGGCAAACATTTCATAGGGTAGATCATAGTTTATGATCAAATAATTGTAACCTTCATTGGATACACTTTACAAGTATAGTAGTAAATATTTGTATGTGTCATCCCCACTCCAATTTTACCTTCTCATTGGAGGGTTTTTGGCTAACAAACTTATTGTGTTATTTGTGATTTGTTATTTATTTCACACTATGGATGAACATGTGTAGCTAGCTATTACAATTTAAATGATAAATTGTGAGATGGATGTGTGGTGAATGTTTTTATCGTTAAAGTTTTGAAGTGCTGATTCACCCCCCTTCTTAGAGTTTACTTTCCCATTGTTAATTCCAACAAATTCCTATTTAGTGGAATTCAAGTACAACAAATTAGTCAGTACAAAAAATAAACTTACTAGACTGACAAGTCAACATTTATCCATGAAAAATTAAAGCACTCTAATTGAAAAACCACATATACTAGTATATTAAAATATACAAATGAAATCTAAACTTGCCTACAAATACCAAAAGTTTTAATAAACAATTATAGTTACATCACTAATACAAGGATGATATTAGATGAAATATGAAAGGTTGGTGAAACTATCACTTGTGCTTGTATGCATGAAATGTGGGCTTCACTCTTCACACACACTTCAACATGATCATTATATGTGAAATCATCTTAGGATGAACATGAGGTTGTTTGTCCGAAACAATTTGGCAAGCCGATTTGTTGCCTTCTAACTAGAATGATTATGCTACTGCTCTTAGAATGAGAAGCTAGCAACCAAACATCTAGAATGAAGGATTTAATTAAGCTATATGAGAATTCAAGATTAATCTAAATGTATACAAGATTATTCTAAGAATAAGAATGAACAATTAAATGGATGCATTATCAAACTATATGAGATTGATATGCAAGACTATTAAGCTAAGAATACTAAAGCAAATGAGTAGGTTCCAACATAAGTTCGATGCAACTTCAAATCATCCTTTTCTCTCAAATGAGGAATTGAGAGATTCTTAAATAGAATCTAAGAGTTGATCAATAGTCAAGATCAATTTTGATCGACAGTCAAGATTAGAAATGAGATTTAGTTAGAATGGAAAGTTTCCTTATCAAAAGGAAGTTAACTAATTTCTTTTGAGGGGAATAAGGAATTAACTGATTTAATTCCTTTTTTGATTTTAGTCAATTGAGAGTTTCCATTTCCGAACTAAAGAGATAATATTGGAGAAGATATTTTATTTAAGGAAATTAAATATGACCTCATAATTGAGTATTGTAAATTGAATAATTAAATTCAACAATTAAAATGAGAATATTTAACTAAATCAAATATATTTAATTCCTTTGTACATTAGCTAAAGAATAAATTTAATTTAATTAAAGTATGAACACTTATAATTATATTAAATTTAATCAATAGATTTAATGTAGCTAATATGAGTAGATACTTAGGAATTAAATAAGTAATATGATTAATGCAGATTAGGGCTTTTCTACATTTGACACTTAGGTTAAGTAGCAATCATCAACATTAGAATTGCTTAGTAAAATAGGATTTAGGAGTAAATGAATAAATCAAAGTTGGTTAATGTGGTAATGTACCAATTTTGGGGTATTACATTTGCCCGTCTTTGAATGAATGTGCGAGCATCATATGTTGGAAATCTAATTGAAAAGATCATTGTTGAAAATCAAAGAGGGAGATTGTTGCAAACAAGGAAAACTGATGTTTTCAATTATTGTTTTGTCATTGATGTCAAACCTTCTATTTGTAGGAATGTCATTTGCTTATAAGATCCAAGTACTATCACTTAGTTGATTGATGAAGAGGATTTGATCAATAAGATGTAACAAGAGCACCTAAGGGAAAGGTTGAGTTATGATGTTGTAATTAAGTACAAGGATCAATTAAGACAATGGTTAAATGATGTATTGATAGCATACTCAAAGATATAGAGGTTGGTCACACTTAGAAAAATTGGAGGAAGAAGTTGCAACAAGGTTGAATGCAAAGCTTAAACTAAGATCATTAGTGGAAGCCGAGAAAGTTAGTTGAAGCGGAGAAAATTCTTAGTTGGAGCTGAGTAATAGTAAATTTTAGTGTGTTCCAAGTGATCTTTAGGTGCCAAGTGAAGATCAGGTGTCGAGCATTAGAAAATCCTAGTTGGTGTCGAGTGATCTTCAGGTGCTAATAATTAGGAAAAACACAATTTATGCTGAGTAATACAATATGTGCCGAGCATCAATATTTCAATAGTACCGAGCTGGTGCATTATTTCAAATGACAAAGATTTGCCAAATTTTAGTTGATAGAGTGGTTACCTTGAATTTTGTGAATGAGTTGGAAGATAAAGATGATGAGTTGATGACACATAAATCTATGTAAACCATTTTTAGGTGAATTCTAAAGGATTATTCAATAAGTTTCTAGAGGAAACAAAATATGGGTTAGATGCAATGAATCCTACCTAATCCATACAAATTGAAATTAAATAATGGAAGAATCAAGTGGGAAAAGGAACTCCAAGACTTCTATTTAAAGAGTCATAGACCAAGAAGAAAATGTTGCTGATACTATTGCTACTGAAGAGCCAAATCTACGAAGTAGTTGGAAGGGTGTCAAAGAGAAGACATCTAAGAGAAGGAAGAACACAGAAGCTCTACTTCTATAAGTGGTCAAGAAGAGATGATTGCACTAGTAAATTGAGCATGGAGACTCAAGGAGACTAAGCTTGAAAGAAGGGCAAGCTATCAGAGTTGTAGAGATTGAAGGCCAGACAATAGTGTGAGCTAAGAAGTGATCTGAGATCTGCACGATAAGTTGTATGTTGTAGTTAGGTCAAAGATTTTCTAATACTCTTTAGCAATTGTATTAGATATGAAAATAATATGGACTTAGGTTGGTTTAATATCCATTTTTAAATCCTATAATAGGGTGGCATTCCAAGTGAATGTTCTAAAGTCCTCTAACCAGGCCCACTTCTAACATGGTGATTAAATCCTCTAACAAGGTCACATTTGATAGTGTGTTGTAAGCCTTTAATAGGGTAGGCCTTTCATAGTGCATCACTTCAAAAGAGTGAGAATGGAGTAGCATGTTACTAGTAGTTATTTTTGAAATTGGGTTTCCACGTAAATCACTGTGTTATGTGTTATGCTTGCAAGTTATTTTACTGTAAATTGCTGGTTAGAAAAGTTAAAGCTTGGATGAATAAATGGTTGAATGGGCTCACTATACTTAGTGAAAATTTTGAATAGGACATTTGGACCTTGAATAATTGATTCACAGCCCCCCCCCCCCCCCCCCCCCCCCCCCTCTCTCAGTTATTCTAAAGCATTTCTAAGATCATGTTCAATTCAAAGAAATCAGAAGTATGATGCAAAGATCAATAAATGAAATTAATTCCAAAATTGATAATACAAAGACCAATTGATAAGCTTTTAAAGGTTATCTTTAGAATGAAGCTTAACCTTAGGAGATCCAAATAGAACACCTAGATACCAAGATTGCTAATCTTTTAAAGATTATCTCCAGAATGAAGCTTAATCTTAAGGAATCCAAATAGAACACCTAGATACCTAGATTGACAAGCTTTTAAAGATTATCTCCAAAATGGAGCTTAATCTTAAGGAATCTAGATAGAACACCTAGATACCTAGATTGAAAAGCTTTTAAAGATTATCTCCAAAATAGAGCTTAAACTTAAGGGAACTAGATAGAACAGCTAGATACCAAGATAGATAAGATTTTAAAGATTATCTCTAGAATGGAGCTTAACCTCAAGGTATCCAAATAGAACACCTAGATACCTAGATTGACAAGCTTTTAAAGATTATATCTAGAATAAAGCTTAACCTTAAGGGATCCAGATAGAACACCTAGATACCTAGATTGATAAGCTTTTAAATATTATCTCTAGAATGAAGCTTAACCTTAAGGGATCCAGATAGAACACCTAGATACCTAGATGAAAAAACATAGCAAGATCCCATCATGAGTGATAGAATCATCCCTAGAATGAGGCTTGACCCTTAGGAGTCAAGATTTAGATTGTCGTGATACCTATCCATTAAACTATGATAAAGATCGCTATAAGATGTGTTCAACTGATCAAAAGATGAAATAGATGATTTAGATGGCAGATAGAGGGGATCAAGATGCTCTGAGTGATGAGGACATAAGATTTAGATTGAGTTGAAGCCAAATTCAATGATGTAATCATCCTACCCCCTCAGGAGAAAAATTAGAAGATGACACACCAAAAATATGATGTAGAGAAATATATCAAGAGCTATAGAAGAAATATAAGGTTCAAAAGAATATAAAAGAGATTAGAAGGATTTGAAGAAAATTTGGAGTCAATTCAGAGTGATTTCAAGGTCCAAAAGACCAAGGTTGACCAAAGGTTGACTAGAGTTGACCAAAGTTGACTTTTTCCATTTTTTTTAGAAATTTGAAAGAGAATGTGATTTGAAAAGATTCCAAGATTCACAAAGTATCAAAAAAATGGACTGCAGAAGCGTTTGATCACATTGGTCCCAAAATTTTAAAATGCATTTTTGAGCTATTTAAGTGTGTCATATTTTTTGATCCTGAAAATGGGTTCAGAGTAGGTAAATTAGCCAAGAGGGTGATTAATTGATCATTTGGGAAGTCATGAAGAACATGATGCTTTGAAGAAGCTAATAATTCCTCATGACAAAGGATGCAAGTAGATCTGCAATCGAACCATGTGTTTATGCAATGCAACCCTATGCTAGATGTAACCTTAAACTAGATGCAACCCTAGGTTTGGTTACCAAGCTCTAATAATTATCATCACTGAGTGTACAAAAAAACCCTAGATGTCATACAATCCCTACTAGCATTACAATAATAGGAATATGAATAGGGTATCTGTTCTAGTTTTGTCAGGATTAAATGTAAGCATTTGAGGCACAAGAACCCAAAATGATTAGAATATTTTTCCCTTGTAATGTAGAAAACAAACATAAGCATCAGATCATAAATGCTAGGATGACCAGAATTCTTCTTATATGTAGACACACTATACACACAAGAGATTCTTCTTATGCTAAGTAATCAGTAAGTATTTTGTCTGCAATGACCCTTGCGTTCGTAACTTGAGATAGAAATGTGCTTAGTATACTCACATTGACCTGTACGTTCACTTAGTAGGAAAAGTATTAGTATTTATTGTAGCATGACGAGTTTAAGCTAATAAGAAAGAAGAAGAACCAACCTCATTGATTTATCCATATAAAAGGAGTAGAGGTATACAGGGCCATCCAATATGAGATGGAGGCTCTTATAGTGGACACCTCTCTTATATGGATGCTTCAGATTATTTGGAACTAAACCACAAACATAAAGCAAAGAAAAGATTAAACATTCGAGGCACAAGAAGCCAAAATGACTAGAAAATTTGTCCCTTGTAATGTAGTAATCAAACACAAGCATCAGAGCATAAATGCTAGGATGACCAAAATGCTTCTTGTATGCAGACACACTAGACACACAAGAGATCTTTCTTATGCTAAGTAATCAATAAGTATTTTGTTTGCAATGACCCCTACATTCGTAACCTAAGATAGAAATGTGCTTAGTATACTTGCAGTGACACACACATTCACTTAGCAGAATGAGTATTAGTATTTACTATAGCATGAAGAGTTTATTCCAATAAGAAAGAAGAAGAACCAACCTCATTGATTTATCCATATAAAAGGAGTCGAGGTACATAGAGCTATCTAATATGAGATGGAGGCTATTATAGTGGACACCCCTCTTATATGGATGCTTCAGATTATTTGGAACCAAGCCACAAACATAAGGAATATAAAAGATCATGCCCCTAGTCCTTGCTTCTCTAGTCGAAAAGGACATCATCGAGTTGCTCAAAGAGACATGATAAAGAAAAAACAAAACAAACAAAGAAAAGCTTAGGATATCCCAAACAAATTCATCATTCTTGAGTTCAATGTTTTTGTATTATATGATTGATATCAAGTGTCAATGTTCAGAACATGTTTCAAAGAAATCTCTTCATTAGGGTGACAATAGTAGACAAAAATAGTTAGAACAACAAGTGACTTAAGTCAACGAGGAACCTTCAGTAAGAAGATCCTTAGTAGGAAATTGAGTGACAATAGGCAAACACAGTTAGAAAAACTAGAGATTGTCACGAAACAGATCTTCCTTGAGAGGAATCTCAAAAAGTGACATGAGCAATAGTAGGCAGACATAATTAGAACAACTGGTGATTGTTACTTAAGATATCTTCTACAAGAGGAATGACACTTTTTCCTATTTTTCAATTTTTTTGTATTTTTGAATTTTTTAAATGTTTTTGGAATTTTTGGAAAATTTCCATTTTTTTTGTTATTACCAAGGCACCTATTGCTAGGTTTTCACCAAGATAATAGTTTTTTTTAGGAATTTTTGTAATTTTAATTTTTTTTCAAGATATTTAAAAATTTTTAGAACTTTTTTAGAGATTACTAGCTCTCAAGTAGGATCATATCATTTTGTTCTAATGTCTAGCAAGATGTAGGACAAGGTGTAGTAGCAAGGTAGTGAGTAAGAAGAGATGGATAGGAAAGGATTATGAAGCAAGTGAAAGTGATCCTAAAAAATTGGCTCTCCAAGAGTACCCAAGCTAGGGAAACTATAAGATAGTGATATGAAGTGGGTTTTGGATAATCAATGAAAGTCAATGAGTGAGAAAGCATGATGCCATGGAAGAAAGTAATCCAAAAGAGTGGATATGTCAAGAGGCCTCTACGAACTGTATTCTTTTCTCTTTTGATCAAGACCAAGGGGTCAAGTGGATAGGATAGTGATAAGAAATCATAGTAAAGTAAAATCTCATTATGGAGGCTATGAGTGAGTGACTTGGTATAAGAAGGATCATGATTGGAATCCTAGTGGATATGATAACCAATGCTCACAAACAGCTCAATAGTGTCAAGATCAAAGAGGAAAGATGGAATAGATGGATTATGGATGAATTACACATGACAGCTATTTGCCAGGTTTTCATCATGGTACTTGTCCAAGGTGCCACAAGAAATGGTTTTCACCATAGGATAGATTTATTTATCTTTACTTTTGCTACCAAGGTGCCTATTTCCAAGTTTTCACCGAGGCACATTTTTTTTCATTTTTTTCATTTTTTTGGATTTTTAGAGTTTTTTGAAATAATTCAAGCCTTTTTCAATTTGAATAGTGCTCCTATTGGAAGGAGAAGTTATGATAATCGAAGTCCATAGAAAGGTATGCTCAAAGATGTTGATAGGGTAATGGAAGGGAGATAGTAGAAAAAATGTATGGAGGATAAGGTTTTAGGATATGTATGAGATAAATGGGATTGAAGGATAAAAGGTTGTAGGATAGAAGGTTGAAGGATAGGTAATAAGGTATTGAAAAGGATGTAAAAGGGTAGAAGAAGAAGTGGGTAAGATCAACATTGACACACACCTTGAAGGGTAGTGGAATGATGGAGGAATTATGTTCAAAATAGCTTGAATCATAGATGTATGAGGTGGTAGAATAATTTTGGAGGAAGATGGAGTGGAAGGTTTTCGAATCTTTTGAGGAAGATGTCTAGAAGAAGATGATACGAAAGCCTTAGGAAGCTGGAATGTCAACTTTGATTTGTTTTCAATATTCAAGTTCTTCAAAAGGGACTTGGGAATCCATATAGCTTTTGATTTTTCATTAGATAATTTGGAACACATTTCTTCAATAATAGATTTAAGAACCCACACTTTCCTTGGTTGAGCTCTTTGAATAGTGGACCTTTGTAGTCTCTTTTGCATGTTTTCCTTCTTGACACTCACATGTCGATTAGATGAGACATAGCAAACTTTTGAGGATGGATTCATGCACTTGTGTTTGAGTTGATCATCCAAATTTCTTCCAAAGGACTTGGTACTTGTGGATGAATGAGGCCAATATGACTAGTTTAGATGGAAAAGTGAATGTGAAGAGTTCAAGTATGTATATCTTTGTTGATCTTGGGGCAGGCTAGGAGGAACATGTAATGAGATAAGAATGGACTTAGGAGATAGAGGAACATAAGGTTCCAATATGGATGGAAGACTTGAAAATTTTAGCTTAGATGGGTAGGGACCAAGGATAGATTTAGAAAATGTGAATGGGTCATGAGTAGGGATATCCACATCTTTAGAGTGAGCAACATGACCAAAGCCATCAATAGATTTATGAGTAATTGTTATAGGAGCAATACCTTTGATAGGAGTATTTAAAGCTCGAGAATGGTTTTGAAGTGAATGTAGTGAGGTAGAACAAGAGGGTGAGGGAACACTTTTCTCTTCAAAAGGAAATTTATGTAGCATAGGAAAAGCATCCTTCTCTTGGTCTGTAATAATCTCCTTAAGGATGGTGGAAGGAATATTTAGTAGAGGTGCATGACATGGGAGATAGAGGACTATGTGGCTCTTGAGATGGAGGCACAAGATCTTGGAAGATTTGAAAGGGGATGGAGGAATCTTGATCTTCATCAATACTTGTTTCTTCATCATTTAAGTAGTCCTCTTGACATGAAACCAATCCCAAGGATGGGGGAGAATCTAAAATTGTATTCAAATCTATTTGTGGAGTTTGCATAATAGGCTCTTTAAGTTAAGAATTTTTTTTACTTGGATTGGACTTCATAGGCATAGCAGGGCATGAAGAAGTATGATCTGTGAAGGTAGTGAAAAGACTTGCAACCCAATATCTATTGGCTTGAGTTTCTTTCAAAGGCATTCCTTGAGAATACACATAGTCAATAGGGGGAATAGTGAGTTCTTTGTTTGGTGAATATGTGCTATAAAGAATTGACACTTTAGAAGGTCATTTTATGTTGGAAGAGATAAGTGTCACATTTAAACCATTACTAGACTTGGTTTCATGATGTTGATCTTTTTTGAGAGTATAATCTCTAGTAGATGACAGCTTAGATTTTTTGAATTATGTCATTGTCAAAGAGATCTTGGATCTTGTTTTTCAGCTCCTTACAATTGGATCTTGTTTTTAAACTCCTTACAATGTGAAGTTTTATGTAAATTATGTCTATGATAGGCACAATAGTTACTCATAAAGGAAACTCTTGCCAAAGTGACCTTAGGTAACACAATGAGTTTCTTTTGAAGAAGTTCTTCCAAAGTTGATTCATAAGATCTTCCCAAAGGGGTGAAATCACGCTTTGCTTTAGGTTCCCAAGTTTTTTCTTCAAAGATATTTCTAAATATCTTGGGTGGTTGTGGATTTTTTTGAGATGGCTTGGACTCAAAATTATATTAAGGTAAATAATCTTGCAAGGAGAATTTTTTCAATGATATGTCATCTTCCTCCTTCATTCTTTGAAGTTGAACACTCATTGATTGGATTTGTTGCTTCATGTTTGCAATATGTATCTTTTCTTCCTCACTAGGAATATTGGATTTAAAACATTTGTTGTTAGCCATTGTGATATCCTAGGTTTATGTGAAGCAATAAAAACTCTCTTCCACCCTTAGTTGCAATAGTCATAGGTAGAAAATGTTTGACAGGTTTAGACTAAGACCACATTTAAAATGTCATCTCAAAGTAGGTGTAAGTGATAGCAAGGGTGATGTTTTCCAAGGTACAAATAGTCAGTGGCTAGAACAACCAAGAGATTGATTATCATGATAACAAGGGATAACCACACAGTAGAACAAGTGGAATGGTGGAGCAAAGAGACTACTTCAGATGTGGGTCACAAGTGTTCAACTGAGATAGTTT
This sequence comes from Cupressus sempervirens, assembly GCA_028749045.1. Lineage (NCBI taxonomy): Eukaryota > Viridiplantae > Streptophyta > Pinopsida > Cupressales > Cupressaceae > Cupressus > Cupressus sempervirens. The sequence continues at coordinate 776,826,077 of CM053789.1, forward strand.
AGATTCAGATAGTTGCAAATAGAGTTGTGCAGGGAGTCATAGACTAGTAAAGATTCAAGAAGATGGTGAAGTTATCATTTTCAAGTAGTTTCTCATTAGATGTTTAACTCACCATTTCAAGAGTTTTGACTTATTTGATGTTTATGCAGATTTTGGACTTTGAATACTCAAGCATGTCAAACACATCAAAAATCCTATCAAGGCTTTCAACTAGGATATACAAAGATCAACTATAGGGTATCTTGATATACACAAGGTATGTGAGACCCAAATCTATAGATGAAAGAAAATAATGCCACATGACCAGGAGTAGATTGTAACCCAAATCTCCACCTTCACTTCCCAAAGGTATAAAGTTCTTTGGGTCTTGCCAAGAGTGACAAGATTATACTTCCAAGAGAGGTGTCTTTTGATTCACCTCTTGATATTTATACTCTGCCAAAACATTGGAGTTGAGGTCATCCCGGGGGGTGATGAAATCCCCAAGAAGGCCTCCTAAAAATAAAACAAGCCCACTTATTTCTTGTGCACTCAAGATCACCCAAAGGCACGAGATGTAAGTGGCCTTGGAGTTTAATAGAAACTTGTTCTTTCCCTATGAATCTTTATATTTTGTAATCTACTCTTGAAGAGACTCATGTTTAGCATGCAAGGTTCTTTCCAAATTACAGTGTTGTCAATATAATAAATTGAGAGTTTGTCAACAAAAGTAAATTGAGCATCATAAACATAAGAAATTGATAGGGAAAAGAGCCAAATACTTTATGAATTCAAGATTGAATGTATTCATTTTAAGCACCAAAATCCAAATATTTCATTGCAATGGTTCTTTGATCCTTAAGCACTCAAGAGTGTGTTACTAACATGCATTCCAATGAAAATTTGTTCTCTTTAAGGCACCGAAGATTGTGTTTTAGCATTCATTCCAATAAAAGACATGTAGATTTTAATCTATGACATTCAAGATTGAGTTTTTAGTGCATTTATTCAATTGAAAGATTTGTTAATTCATTAAGACACTCAAGATTGAATTTGATTGTTTTAGATTTGAAGGCATTCAAGAGTGTGTTTGGATTCTAAATTTAATTGCAACATGCATTCAACGACAAGTGATTTATCATTCAAGTTCATTCCTTTTTAATTTAAAATCCTCCCATGTGCTTCCTTGTTGCTTTCCATAGACCTTCAATAAAAAAATATTAAAACTGAAAGATTTGCATTATGAAATAACATTTTTTTTAATATGAAAAAAAATTAAAAAATTATTAAAAATAAAATTTTAATCATTAAAAATCGTAAATTTTTATTGTGAGCTCTTGAAAGTGTTCCAAATCGACAATAAAAATTTCAGATCAAAATATTGAGATTTACCTCATAAATTAATTTTTTAATGGAACACCATAATTTTTTTATTAAAAATATAGTTTAAATCCACAAAATCTAAATTTTTTATTGGGCTGTCCTACATCAACATAAACTAGCAGTAAAAATTTTAGATTTTAATTCAATGTTTTGGAGGGTAAATTAAAATTTTAATGGAAAAGCATTAAAGAATTATTAAAAATCCATTTTTGATCCCAAAAAATCTACAATTTTTACTGTGCATGCCAGCCATTTTCCAAAACCTGCAAATTTTTTTATAGATCAAAATACATTTTTTTTGGGCTCAAATAATTTGCATATGACAAAATCATAAAAAAATTGCAAAATAGAGCTTTAATCAGAAAAATTTGAAATTTTGCATGTGATTTAGCCTAATTGTCTAGAACCTTTAATAAATTTTTTAGACCAAAATTTATCAATTTGGTATAATTTTTATGATTTTTATGAAAAATCAGAAAAAGATTACAAAAAAAAAAGTTTGATCAAATTCTATTTTAAAAAAACTTTAGAACATGAGAAGGAAGAAGAAGAAGATGAGAAATAGAAGAAGATTAAAACAGAGAAGAGGAAGAGGTTTCTCAAATGCTCATTTTTTCATGATTGTTGGATGTCTTCTCAAAGTGTCTTCAAACCTGCAAAACAAGATATAGACAAAAAATAAAATGCAAAACAAGAAGAATGAGGCCAGAAAGTTGATTTCCTAGCCCCACGGTGGGCACTAAAAATGTATGCATGAAATGTGGGCTTCGCTCTTTACACACACTTCAACATGATCATTGTATGCGAAATCATCTTGGGATGAACATGGGGTTGTCCATCCGAAACAATTTGGCAAGCCGATCTGTTGCCTTCTAACTAGAATGATTATGCTATTGTTCTTAGAATGAGAAGCTAGCAACCAGACATCTAGAATGAAGGATTTAATTAACCTATATGAGAATGCAAGATTAATCTAAATGTATGCAAGATTATTCTAGGAATAAGAAAGAACAATTAATCTAAATGGATGCATTATTAAACTATATAAGATTGATATGCAAGAATATTAAGTTAAGAATACAAGAGAAAATGAGTAGATATTCCAACATAAGTTTGATGCAACTTCAAATCAACATTTTCTCTAAAATGAGGAATTGAGAGATTCTTAAATAGAATCGAAGAGTTGATCAATGGTGAAGATCAATTTGGATGGACAATTGAGATTAGAAATGAGATTTAGTTAGAATGGAAAGTTTCCTTATGAAAAGGAAGTTAACTGATTTAATTCCTTTTCTAATTTTAGTCAACTTACAGTTTCCATTTTTGAATTGAAGAGAGAATATTGGAGAAGATATTAAGAAAATTAAATATGACTTCATAATTGAGTATTCTAAATTGAATAATTAAATTCAAATATTAGAATGAGAATATTTAATTAAATCAAATATGTTTAATTCCTTTGTAAATTAGCTAAAGAAGTAATTTAATTTAAAGTATAAACACTTATAATTAAATTCAATTTAATCAATAGGTTTAATGTGGCTAATATGAGTCGATATGTAGGAATTAAATAAGTAATATGATTAATGTAGATTAGGGTTTTTCTGCATTTGACACCTAGGTCAAGTAGCAATTATCAGCATTAGGATTGCCTATAAAATAGAACTTAGGAGTAAGTGAATAAACCAAAGTTGGTTAATATGGAAATGTGCCAATTTTGGGGTATTATAGTGCCAAGTTGTTTGGGATACAATATGCTCAAACCTACATCTCATGTGGAACAATGTTTGACACCTGTTCACTAAAATGTGAGAATTTCAAGTATAGTTGCTCACAATATAAATAACCTAAACAAACAACAAAATAATTAAATATGCCTAATAAAATATTGACACTTAAGTAGTATTTTTAGTTGGATGTATTAGAATATTGTGACACTGGTTACATTCTTGATTTAATCCTTAATGTACATAAACATTTAAATTAAATACTAATAAATTTAATAGTCATTTATGATAATATGAGCATCTATTAGTAAATATCATAATCAAACACACTAGAAAAATAATGACAGGATTAAATAGTTTATTTGATATAATCATAATAATAACATAATTTCTTTGTTTTTACTATGACATATTTTTAGGGGTTTTGTACGTATGCTAATTGGCAATTTTGTCTCATGTTACATTGGCTTAAGTTTTGGACTATGTTGTCTCTTATTGATGATTGTAAATGAATAAATATATTGTGAGGGGGTTGAGAAGTAGGGTTTTCTTTCTAATTATTTCCTTGTGGAGCCTTTGAACTAGGTTTTTAATAATTAAATATATATAGTAGCATCATCCACTTTTTCCTTAAAATAAAAACAAAAAAACACAATCTATTGTTTTGAATACAAAATACACCAGATATTAGCATAAAACATCACGTAACATCAAAACAATGACATCATTTAGATATATGAATAAAATGGTAAAAATCAATATAATCTAACATCTAATTATTTATGATCCTAGTAAAGCCGAATTAATGTATTGTAACCCAAATGCATCAAAAAGTGCATGTCTGGTCACATCATGTAGACAACCAAAATAATAACACAATCCATCTTGGATAAAAATAATGTGGAACAAAATACAAGCATGAGAGTCACTAATCTTTTCGCCTATGCATAGACTTACTCCTAGAAGCCTATAGAAATATAGTGATACAAATATCTAAATAATAAAGCATTCTCACAAGTAGCATTAGTCTCATTTCTTAGGTCTCATTGGAACCTTACTTTCTTGATGTCTCAATCCCTAAGGGTTAGTTCCATATGTTGAAGAATGTACATTGAATCTAAATAAATATTCCCATCCTCTACCTATAAATAACCCTAATGAAGAAAATAGGTCATATCAAGAATATATTGCCTTAATATAGAAACATGAAACACATCATGGATGTGTGATATGCTAGGTAGCAATGCCAAGCAATATGAAATAGTACCAATGTTAGAAAGATAGAAAGAGGTATCACGGATATAAATATATGTTATAATTTATGGAAACTAGATGGTAGATTGACCCAAAATTTACATACACAACTCAGTAGGAGATTAGATCAAAAGCCAAATCAAAATTTGGCTAAGTGTGGAGCGATGAATAGAGTAATATACTAGTGCAAAGTTTTTGGTTTGGTAGAGCCTTCTAGATTAATTTAATTTAGTACCTAAGGGAAGTAGTTTTAATGTATGTAGATGATAATTCTATAATTTTGTGGCAAGATGTTATGGCACAAGAAGTTACATGGATTAGAGTAATGGTTCCTAAAGTTGATTATTAAAAACCAACATGATTAAAAATTATATAATGAACATTCAAAAAACATTTAATGTCTAAATATTATTCAAATTAGTTGAGATGACATGTATAAGATTATGTTAACAATTTTATTTATTTGAATTGAAAATTCAATCTTTGTTTTGGTGGGTAAGGTCAGAATGGTTTACATACTCCTAGAATCTTTTTAGACAATATGAATTGATTGGATTTTTGGTTGTACAACTATAAGTTCAAGGATATTGGGTATGGACAAGTTGTTGATGGATGAAAGATGCATGAAAAATATTAATGTGATGGTTTTGGTAAAATGATTGCATATCTAAATTTTCTTATTGATGAAGAATAAGTATAAATGACAACAAAATACAAAGGATACCAATTCTATGTTTTCTAGTTATGGGGAACTATAATTAGAAATTAGAAAAAATATATTAGTAGTTCATTATTTATTGATAATTGTATTGATATTTGTAAGATAATGAGTCTTCTATACATGGTATTAACGTTTATTGTATTTAAGAAGTGAGCTCTAGGAAGTGTGCCTGAATGCAAGCGCATTCTTATTTCATTGTAATAAAATACCTCTATAGAGTATTGGATTGTGGGTTTCATCCCAACCACGGTTTTTCATCTAATAGGGATTCCATGATAAAAATACACATGTTCCAATGTTGTATTTTTTTCCTTGAACTTCATGGACTTAAAGTTTTATTATTTGTGCTAAGTGGTTTGTGGTTTGGGTTAATAAAAGTAAAATTTGTAGATTGCTATTTCACCCCCTACTCTCAATGTTCCATCATTAAAATAATTGAAAATAGTGTTTAGTCCCTTAGAGAAAACCTAATAGCTTGAGGGAGATCTAGGAAGGAAAAATTGATTCAGGATCGCATGAACAACTCATAGTTTCATTGGAGGACCTTGATCAATTTGATGCTTAAGTCAATGAATTACAAATGAGTCCAAGGGAAGTTGGAATCTTCATTAAGAGATTGGAAAAATAGTTAAATCAAGTAAATACAAAGAGATGAGAACTTTGTGAACATTTAAAGCTAAAGTATAATAAGATATTGAATAATGAGAAGTTGAGTCAAGAATTAAAGAAGAAAACTAAAGAATATGAGAATCTTAAGGAAGAGAATGTGCTTATAAATAATGAAATGGAATCCATGGTGATGAGGATGACTAATAAAATTGTATAAAACAAGAAAAAAAGAAGATGACATAAGTCAATCCATAAAATAAATATTTGATGAATTCAATAGACTTATGGCTAATTTGTAGGAAGCCAAGGATATTGATGAATAACTTCGAGATGAAATAGTGGTTGCCAATGAATACAAGGAGAAGTTCATGATGAGAATTATAAATCTTGATTCATGATTCGAAATCTAGAGGAATCCTATAACAAGTGTAGTCTTATATTTAAAGAAGGTGAAAGTTGTCAGTATGCAGTTGGTCAAGGTTGAAACCCTAGTTTTAGGAAAAAAAGAATAAGAAGACACAAACAAGACAAACTAATGCTCAAAGGATTAGTCATAAGTGATTTATCTATAATAATTTTGATCATAAAGCCATGCATTATTGGAATAGGACAAATAAAAATAATAAATCCTTTTGATCTTTGATTCTTTAAGTGAAAAAATCATGGACATAGGGTAAATGAATGTAGAACAAATGTGAATGATTCTTTCAATAATAAAAGAAACATCAAGTGTTATGCATGCAATGTATTTAAAAATATTATAAAGTAGTTTGAAACAAAAATAAATTAACTATCAACAAAAATGGACAAAGGATTGTTTTATGTCACAAATGCAATAGATATGGTTAGGTTGCAAAGTACTACAAAAAAAACAATATGCAGATCAAAGGCCAGACTAATAGAAGCAAGAATAAGAAGACAAATGATAAATTTAAGGTAAAAGTGGATGTAGAATATGTTTAGAAGAAAATGAAGCAGACATGGAAGAAGAAGAATACTCAAAATACATCTTAAATCTCTACATTTGGATCTAATGTTGGTAAATCCTTAAGGAATTGAGTTTAGGCCTTTGGCCTATGGCGATATTACAAGAAAGATATTATGAAATCCTATAAAGAAGTTAATTCATTAATTTATGAGGAATATAAATGATGTGATTAATTTTTATAAAGGTTTTTGAATCTTAATGATAAGATTTTGATAAGTTTTAAAGGTATGTAATCAACTTATGACAACTAGATAGTTAACAGAATGTCTGGATAGAATTTAGGGGTTCAAAAATTTATGACATAATTTTTTTTGGTAAGGGCTATACAAAAGGTAATTTGTATCTTGAATTCATCACTTTGCACACAAGAAATTTAAGAAGTACTCTATAATGAATTTCATTGAGATTGAAGTGGAAAAGTGATTGTCAAGGTGACCAAGTTACAAAACCTAACTTTTTAAAAGGTATTTATTTATGCGTATCTCTAAAAAATTTAGTCTTTCAAGATAGATGATCCTACTATTGTTGATGTAAAGGAAATGCCCCAACAAAATTTGAAAAAAAATATTCATGCAAGGTGATGGAATTTGATCCAAAGGTTGCATTTTTTGGGTGTACCCTATGGGGCATACATTCGCTACAACATGAAAGTTCTGGGTAGTAACCAAATAAAGGAATTATACAATGAGAAATTGGATACCTAAAATTATCAACTAAAGACATAATTGAAATCCGTAAAATGTTATCATTTTTCTAGGCATTCGATAATTAATGAGGTTGAAAGGATTATGTATATTATGAGTAATATTCATGGTAAATTCATGTATCTAACATACTCTCAATCTCTTAAGATAACTAAGGAGGTAATTCAAGTAGTAATTGTTAGGAAAAATAGTCCACCAAGATAACTGAGAAGGGTGTAGGGTTGAATTAGTTATCCAATTAAAATAATTACCAACCTTAATTAATCTTAACCATTCAATCAAAGTGAAAAAAAAACCATAACAAGATGCACATACACAATTACACTAAATTTTTTAACTAGCAAAACCCTTGATCAAAGGGAAAACCCCTGTGGGAATGATGCCCACAAAGATATGCTGATACAGACACACACACACACACACACACACACACACATACATACATTCCTTATTAGAGGATGGACCCTATTAGGAGTCGATAAACACATTCAGTACATAAGAGTCTAGATTAGGAGACTTTGAATGCCTATTAGGAGATTCCAACCCTATTAGGATTTGTCCCAACCCTATTAGGAGTTGTAGAAGATAGAAGGACCCAGTTTCCAAACAGATTTTGGGGCAAGACCATTGAACTCACTGTCCAACTGATCTCTCAACTTGTCCTTGTAGAATAATTGCTTGTATTGTGCTTCAACCTCTTTCTTCTATCCTATCAACTAGACCAATCACTGTGAGACCTGGTAGACTAGGCCACAAACCTTAGATCCAAATATCAAACTTCAAATCTCACAATAAAACTTCAGGAACAAATTTTTCTCCAACTTCGCTCTATTCTACTTATCCTTGAATATCAACTTGTTTCTCTTTTGTTGCACTCTTTGTGCTTCTTGAAATCATTCATACATTCATACATAACAAAGGAAAATTTCCTTCCTTTATACTAAATCTATAAAAAATTCCTCGAGTCAGCTCTTACACTTTCTTAATTAATTATTATAGGACCTCATTTAGAACACATTATACTTAGTGATAACATTAATCCGTCACCTTGTAACTTGAATAACTTTCCATACGTATAATTTAATGATGAGAGAGCTTAGCCATGTCATCTAAAACATGTCTTCTACATGCCTTTAACCTTGATTCTTAGAATAACAACTCTGCTAAGAGATATAATAAGTTTACCAAAACATGCTTCTATAAACTCTATCTTAGAACAACCATCACCAAAACTTGCATAACTTCTTCCAGACTTAATGTCTTATGCTTCTAAGGTTAACTACATATACTAGACACTTATAAGTATATAATTTTAACCTTTCTTAGTGAAAACACTCAATGATCTATCCATACCAACTTGATCTTTATCGCTATTCTTCTATTAGATAGTACAAAAAACTGCTATGTGGACATCAATGACAAACACAATCATGAATGTAACATATCATCATGGTAATGATCTAATAATGTTTCTACAATACCCCCCCCCCCCCCCCCCCCATAGAAGTATCATTAGCATTCATGCTTCCAAAAATCTCCCCCTTTGGCATTGATGACAACATAGATGAAAAACATCTAGTTCTTAGAATACCAATATTAAAGACTATTATCCTTTCTTTTTAAATCCTCTTCATCAATCATTCTCCCCCATTTATATACCTCAATGTGCTCTATATAAAACTATTTTTCATGTTGTAATCTCTCCCCCATTGACATCAATGAAAAATGTTTCAACAACCAACTATCTCTGCAAGAACTACCTCTAACTTGCTCAAGTGTCCAAAGACACTATTCAAAAAAATATCTATCAAGAGTCCTAGATGACTCCAGGTCCATCATAGATATTCCACCATTTAGGAAGCATCAACATTTAGTGCGAAAAAAAAATAGTGCTCTATAACATTGGATTGATGTATTCTTACATCATCTACTCTGATGTTGGTAGGGTCATAACCCCTAGCATACCTCCTAAATAATCAAAAGTCTCTTTGGGAAGAGTTTTGGTGAAAATATCTACAATCTTCTCTTTGGTGCTTGCATACTCCAATTTGATTTCCTTTTCTACAACTTTCTCTCTCAACATGTGATATTTGATAGAAATGTGCTTAGTCTTAGAATGCAACACTAGATTCTTAGACATATTCATTGTGCTTGTGTTATCACAATGTATGACAACAAGTTCACTGAATTCTATCCTTATATCCTTCAGCATCTACTTCATCCAAACAACTTGATTACAATTGATTGTTGCTACAACATATTCTACCTCTAGTATACTTTTTGAGGTGCAATCCTACTTCTTACTTAACCAAGAAACTAATCTTCCTCCAAGAAAGAAAGCTCCACCATTGGTGCTCTTTCTGTCATCCATACTACCTGCCTAATCAACATCAATATAAACATATAAAGTGAAATCATTAGATCTGTCATACCACAATTTGAACTATGTTGTTCTCTTTAGATATCTAAATATCCTTTTAACTACTACATAATTGGATTCTCTAGGATTATGTTGAAATCTTGCAATAATTCCAACTGCATTTGCTATATCTAGCCTTGTGTGAGTCAGATATTGCAATCCTTTAAGCATAGATATGTACTTCTTCTGCTCAAAAGTAGATGCATCATCCTATGTAGATAACTTATGTCCAGTTATCATAGGTGTTCCAACTAGTTTACATGTTTCCAAACTAGACCTTTTCAATAGATCTTTCAAATACTAAGGTCTAAGAAATAAAGATTCCTTCTTTATCTTGTACAATTTGTAATCCTAGGAAGTATTTCATCTCTCCTATCATACTCATTTCAAATTCCTTCTTTATTTCTTCTACAAACTTGTCACTTTCATCACCATTTCCTCCAAATATGATATCATAAAAAAATATTACCAATATCATCAATACATAACCTACTTCTTTCCAGTAGAGATTACTATCTGCCATACCTTTTCTAAATTTGATCTTTGTCAAATGCTTGTCCAACCTTTCATACCAAGTTCTGGGTGCTTATTTTAAGTCATACAATTCTTTCTTCAATCTACATACGATGTCCTTGTAGTCTGTTAAAGAAAAACCTTTAGGCTATTCTATGTATACATCTTCTTCAAGTTCTCTATTTAGAAATGTTGACTTGACATTCATTTGGTATACTTTGAATTTCTTATATGCTGCATAGGCCAAGAATAACCTTACTCCTTCTATTCTTGCCATAGGAGTATAGATTTTGTCATAGTCTATTCCTTCTTGCTGTAATGCCCCACCAAGGGATCCAAAAGAAATAACCTAAAGTTTTACTAAGTTTTCCAACATTTTTTTTTGAACAAGGAAAATAACATACACATCAAACACATAGTAGTGGAAGCAATAACATACAATCAACTAAAAGCATACATAATGGGTTACATTCCTTAAGGATCCCATGACGTTGAATCACATTTAGATTTAATTAATACTAAGTCCATCAAATACCACATCCATATGAAAGAATAATTATAAAGTCCAATGTCCATTTAAATAATATACATTTGTTTTAAATGCCTCTTGGCAAATGAAATTCATAATGCTCAATCATCCACTGTACATGTCACAGGGTATGAAAGGTTAAAAGAATATACATATGTAGAAATAGAAATTCATCCTCCTCCTTGGATCCATAGTACAAAGTACAAGAAAATAAATGAATTCATCCACCATACATGATATATCCATCCATCATAAAAGGTACAAACATCCATCATAAAAATATAACCATCGATCATAATGATACATAGATAGAATGAAAGGAAATGGAAACAAAGAATGCTCTAGCCATGGTGACTATAGATGGATCTCAATGGTAAGAGTAAGAAGCACTACCACCCAACTGCATGGAACCTAAATGGCCCACTCCCACCTCACTGAGGAGATAGTCTTAAGTCCTAAACAGGGTATCAATCCAAACATCAAAATACTGTCTAAGTCTTGGAAATCCTAAATGTATTCTAACTCAAGGGTTCCAAGATAGGATGACATCTATACCCAAGGGCACAAAATACATTTAGGAAACCTACTATGTAAGTAGGCAAGTGTCATTGCACGAAGCACACTAGAATTTCCCTGGCAGTCACTTAGGACCCTGACCCCCTAGTGAACCCTATGCGGCCACTAGTATCCTCGCATACTGACAAGGCATAGTATGGATGCAATGTTGCAACCAAGCATTCTCTCTACTCCCATCTTAGTCTATACTATCACTCAAGGCATGGGTGAGAACATACAAAGACTCTTATTAGGTTAATTTTACTCTCATTTAGTGTAGTGTTTTCACTTATTAAACAACTTACAATGGGTTACCCTAGTAGCCACTTAGGGCCTTGATCCCTATTGCAAGCCACTTCTCAACATTACATATAAATAATCTACAATAAGCTCATGAAATATCAAATCAAAGAATCATAGTAAAACACCTCAGTCCTATACAAGTGACTGGAAAGCATCAAAGATAAACCACAATACCCATCAGTTCTTAATGAGCAACCAAAAAGTATCACAATAATACTGATTGAAGACTAAAATGGTTAAGTCAAATATATCATAGCACTTATCTCGCTATCCCACAATAATAATGAAAACTAGTAAACAATAAATATAATCACACTTATCATAGAGCATATCAACAGATTACCATGGTTCAATAAAAATAATCAAGATCGAATAAGCATACTTTCACACTCACATAACTCCCAAGCCTTTGGTAGACGTCCTAGAACTAGTCAACAATCTAGTCAACCCCAAACATAGACATCACATTAAAAACAAGGTGTAAGTTTCATGTTTTGGTTTGTCTTGAAAACATATGGTTGAGTTAAATGTAGCGTTTTAGTTTTCATTTCAGTGTATGCTTTAAGTAAAAAGATTCTTTGTTTACCCTATAGTTTAACTCATTCATTTAATCGATTAAAATATAAAATTACCCCATTATATTTTAAGTCAATTACCTAAAATATTCTAAGGATAATCATATATATTTTATCTTCTTAAAGGATCATTTAAGATATTCTTTATTGAATTTGAATAAAAATAATTACAATTTAGTAAAGTTAGAATTAAATGATTTCCACCTAATTATCTAATTTTCATTATTAAATAAATAAATTAAATTATATTTAATCAAACTAATAGCTATATAATTAAAATTTAATTAATTATTAAAAATTAAAATTATGAATAAATATTATTAATAAAATATTATTTAAAAATTACTAATTAAACATTATATAAAATAATATTAAAAATTAAAAATTAAACATTGATAAATTTTTTTATATAAAATTAATTAAAAAAAAATATAACAACGTTTAAAGCCCGTAGGCTTTTAATAAACATGTAGCTGATTGCACATAGTACCTTGCTATCACAGGGCCTGCAGTGATAGCAGTACAGAGTACCACTGTCGTTGCAGTACATGCGACGACAAGTACTCGGTCGCACACAGTGGCAATGGGGTGCAAGGTTAATCCCACCCTCTCCCAATCAAATTTTGAATATATATATTTTTTAAAACATTTTTTTTAAATATAACATTTTTTATTAATATGTTTTTTAAAAAATTAATTTATTTTAATAAGAATAAATAAAACAAATGTGTTTAATACATAATTTTTTTAATCACAATCTCAACATTAGTTTGATAGGGAAATTACAGTGAACCCACCAAATTATTTATTTGTTTATTTTTTAGAAAAATTTCATTTTAATTCAATCTCCTTCCCTGATTGTTTTCCCTTTTTGTAAAAGATCTATTGAAGGAAAGATTATATTGATCAATTAAAAACATTCCATGTACATAACAATTAACAAAAGTACTAGAAACTCTTAATAGAATACATTCATCACAAGAATTATCTAGACAACCATATAATAGACATGATGAAGACAAGGAAAGAAAAGAGCATATTTAAAATATGGGAAAATCACAAGAGATACCTGGACATTGATGCTAATCACTACGCCCAAGAAAATTGTAGAGAAATTTCTCCTCTCAAAACCTTCTCCTTTTTGAAATTAATTTATTAAATTTAATCTCATGCACACATCATGCAATTATAAAACTTTAATAAATTAATTTCTTCTCCACTTCTTAATTTATTTTCGAACATTTAATTGATAAAATATTTATTAATTTAAATAATAATATTATTTAGCATTTATTAAAATGAACTCTAAATATATATTATTATTAAATTAAATAAATATTATCACGTTCTAAATTTATTCTTATAACTTTTATCTTCAAATTTAATTATTTTCATTTAATTAATTTTCTAATTAATTAAATATTAAAATATCTTAATAATTTTCCATTAAATTAAATGATTAATTTAATCTTTTAGTTAGACTTAATTAATAGAAAATTTCACCAAGGACTCATAAAATAAAATACGAAAACCCATCATAGCAAAACACATACAAAATCAAACTAAAGGGCTATAATCATGAATTAATGTCATTCAATGCATTTAGAGGGTAGTCAACTCAGATACTTTTCCTAATTTTCTAGGACAAATGGCTTAAAGGTTTAGGATTTGGACTTAAGAATTTATCTCCCCTCTCTTACCATTGAGATAATGCGATAGGGTATGCTCATCTTGGCAATTCAGGGAAGTCGAAACCCAATACTTGCAACTTGCATAAAATTCACGCATGTACAAACACAATATTCTAAGCTGAATAGGCAATGGCAAGAAGTGGTGCATCGTGTAGATCCTGACTAGTAAGTGACTACAACTCCCTTCCTTAACCACATCAGAAATGCCATAAATAAAGAAAACATACATGCACACCATACACATGCAGTATGGGGTAAGTATCCATAAGAAGGCACATAATAATCCATCCAACTAATCATCATCAATAACTAAAATCACTGGATAATCATCATGCATACATGAAGTATAGAGTGCCAAGTAATCTCATCATATATCAACTTAATCTGAAATAATATCTGATAATCTCTAAATAATGCTACTAATCATCAAACATAAAACTAGCCTAGAAGAGTTCATCAATGATAATAGTAATGTAAACTAGGGGTAGGCACTACACTTGCTGTGAGTAACCTTTACATACCAATCTTGCTTTGTTCCTTACAACTTAACCTTGTTCATTCATCTTGTTCTTGAATACCCATTTTGTTCCCATCAAATTCTTGTCTACTGGTCCAAGGACCAATTCTTATGTCTCATTCTTCACTATCTAATCTAATTCTTCTTTTATAGCTTACTTCCATTAGTCATCTTTACATGCCTCATCCATATTCTTTGGATCTACTTGATATATCAAACATAATTCTTCATTGATTCTACTTCTTGTCATCACACCTTTATCTTTGCTACTAATGATCTACTCTGGTAGATAATTCTTTGTCATATTCTTACCAAAAGTAGGAGTTGTTATCTCAACTTTTAGCTTTGTTCTAGGTTCGAAACTTTGTTCCTACCTTATCTCTCTTTCATTCTACAAATCATTGTTAGCCTCAAAGAATACTTAATCATTCCTTGGTTTAGTAACAACAACATTCAAATCATCAAAATTGTAGTCAACTATTCTTTCTTGTATCTTGAATTTCTCATCAACTCTTACATTTTCACTTTCAACAACAGTCTTAGTTCTCAGATTATAACATCTATAATCTCTTCTTTTCAATGAATAACCAAGAAACATACCTTCATCACTTCTAGCATCAAATTTACCAACATCATCATCTCTTTTGATGTAACATTTGCTGCCAAATTTTTTGAAATACTTAACTATAGGTGAGTGACTAAATCATAGTTCATAAGAGGTCTTGTTTGTGTCTTTCTTGACTTGCACTCTTTTTATAGTGTAGATTGTTGTATTCATAGCTTCTCTCCAAAAACTCTTGGATACATCATTCTTAGCTAACATGGCTCTTGCTGCTTCTATTATTGACCTATTTCTTCTTTCTACAATGTCATTTTGTTCAAGGGTTCTTAGAGTTGATAACTATCTTTTGATTCCATTAGCTTCACAAAAGATGTTAAACTCATTTGAATTAAACTTTCCTCCTCTATCTAATATTAAACATTTAATCTTCATACCCAATTCATTCTCAACTCTATTCTTGAAAATCTTGAACTTATCAAATACCTTGGATTTTTCTTTAAGAAATATAACCCACATCATTCTAGAAAAGTCATCAACAATAATCATGAAATACCTTTCACCATAGAATCCTATAGTCTTTGTAGGACCACTAAGATCTGTGTGTAAAATCTCCAACTTTACTATAGTAGTAAACTTCTTGGTGTGAAAAGAAGTTTTGGTATGTTTTGCCAATACACACTCCTTGCACATAGTATTAGTATGTTTTACAATCTTAGGAAAATCTCTAACGACAAACATACTACTAGTTTTCATAATGTTGTCAAAGTTTATATGAAAAAATCTCTTATGCCATGACCAACTATCATCTACCTTTGCATCCAAACATGTCATTTCAATGGGATTCAATTGAAATACATTACCTCTAGATCTAGTTCATGTTCCAATTACCTTCCCATCTTTGTCTTTGATCATGCATGTCTTTTTTGTGAACTGTAATTGATAACCTTTATCTACTAGTTGTCCAACACTCAAAAGATTGTGTTTCAAACCATCGAACAAAATATACATCCTTAGTGTTAGTCTTACCATCAAGAGTTATAGATCCAATAGCTTTCACATGGCAAGCTGTATTGTTTCCAAATTCGATAATACCTCCATCATAAGTTTTGAAGTCAAAAATCTTGTTCATATCACCAGTCATATTATGTGAACAACCATTATCAATTATCCAATTGGATTTCTTTTCAACCTATGATACCAAAGCCTTTTTCTCTAGACTTTCTTCTTTAATAACTACAAATCCTATTTCATCAACACTAGCACTTACTACTTGCTCATCAAAATCATCTTCTTCATTTGCAAACAAATAATCTCTATCTCTTCTAGGTTTGAACTTTCCTTTATACTTTTTTTCTCTTTTAGGACACTTAAATGCATAATGACCAAACTCATTACAAGTACAACATTAAAGATTTTCTTACCATCTTTTTCTCTTCTTACCATAAGGGCTACTCCTTCTATCTTTCTATCCTCATCGAATTTGCTACTAATAGTAAAATCTCCTTTAGCACTTGTGCTCCTTGATAAACTAGGTCAAATTTTTAGGGCACTAAAATCTGTCTCTGTTCTAGACAATTCTTTGGATTGTCTAAGCTGATTCTTAACTGGTTCAAGTCTCCCAAGTAATATTTCCTTGGTGAGATATTTGGTACAAGAGATCAACAACTGTATCATTTGAATTGCTTGCTCAAATGTTGGTGTTAAGCTCTTCAATATCTTCTAGATCACCTCATCATCTTCCTTGGTTCCTCCTTGAGATTTGACACCTATAGTAATTCCTAATATTCTACCTAGATATGTTCTTATAGATTCATCTTTCACCATTTTAGCATCTTGAAATGCACAAATCTAGCTTTGTAGCCTTTATTTCTTAGAGTGTTCATCACCTTCAAAACTATTTTACAAAGCTTTCCAAATCTTATAAGAAGTATCAAGTGTTTTTACTTGGTTGTACTCAATTTCAGAAAGTGTAGAAAATAGTGCTTCTCTAGCTCTTATATCGCATGTGAAAAGTTCTCTCTCATCTTTGATACAAATTTCCAAAGCACTTTCAACAATAATTGTCTTTTCTAATTTTGTCATGATCCAATATCTTATACCCATACACAACATATGTTTCTTCATCTTTTCCTTCTAGGTGTTATAATTTGTTCCATCAAACTTCAGACTATCCTTTCAGAATATGTTCACCATGGATCTCCCAAAGTTGTTAAACATTATCTTCAATGACCTGATGTTCTAATACCAATTGTTAGAAAAAATAGTCCACCAAAATTACTAAGAGGGGGAGGGGTTGAATCAGTTATCCAATTAAAACAATTATCAACCTTAATTAATCTTAACCATTCAATCAAAGTAAACAACATGCATAACAAGATGCACATACACAATTACACTAGATTTTTTAACTAGGGAAACTCTTGATTAGAGGGAAAACCCTAGTGGAAATGATGCCCTAAAAGATATATTGATATATATATTCTTTGTTAGAGGATGGACCCTGTTAGGAGCCTATGAACACATTATATACATAAGAGTCTGTATTAGGAGACTTTGAATCCCTATTAGAATATTCCAACCCTGTTAGGAGTTATAACAACCCTATTAAGAGTTGTAGAAGATAGAAGGACCCACTATGCAAATAATTTCTAGGGAAAGACCACTGAACTCACTATCCAATTGATCTCTCAACTATTCCTTTCAGAATAATTATTTATAATATGCTTTAACATCTTTCCTCTATCTTGTGAACCAGAAAAATCACTATCAGACCTTGTAGACTAGGTCATAAACCTCAGATCCAAATATCAAACTTTAGATCTCACAATAAAACATCAGCTTTTCTTTGTTCTGATTATCCTCGCATATCAACTTGTTTCTCTTCTATTCTACTCTTCATGCTTCTTGTAATCATTCACACATTCATACAAAACAAAGGAAAATGTCCTTCCTTTATACTAAATCCATAAATTCCCTGAGTTAGCTATTATACCTTCTCAATTAATTATTATAGGACCTCATTAAGAACACATTACACTTAGCAATAATATTAATTTGTCACCTTGTAACTTAAATACATTTTTGTATGTGTAATATCATGATGAGAGAGCTTAGAAATGTCATCTCCAACATGTATTTTACATACCTTTTACCTTTCTTCCTAGAATAAAATCTTTGTTAAGAGATATAATAAGTTTACTAGAACATGCTTCTATAAACTCTATCTCAGAATAATCATCACCAAAACTTGTATAATTTCTTCTAGACTTAATGTCTTATTATTTCGAGGTTAGCTACATATACTAGACATTTAGTAGTATCTCCCTTTATCCTCTCTTCGTGAAAATTATCAATGATCTATCCGTACCAACTTGATCTTTATCGTTGTTCTTCTGTTACATACTACAAAAAATTGCTATCTTGACATCAATGAAAAATATAGTCATGAATGTAAAATATCATCATGATAATGATCTAATCATGTTTCTACAATGCTCCCCCATACAAGTACCATCAGCATTCATGCTTCCAACAGTAATTGGTTTAAGGGCATCAGGAAAAGTCCTCATACTCAAATCTATGAATACAAATACCATTCATGTACTATTAGATATAAAAGAAACATAAGAGGAATGTCAATCAATGAAATTATTGAGGATGATGTGAAATTTTTATAAATGGTGTAAGGTTATAAATTTTATCACTCCAAAATAGATAATTCAGTGTTTTAAACTATAATCTTCACAACAAATGAGATGCTGAAAGAGAATAAGGAATATGACTTTTGTGAGATAGTGAGAATTCAATTTTTAGAGAACTTGGAAAAGATAAAGGAGAACATATTCAAGTATGGTAACTTAGGATTTTTCATATTATTTTATTTTGTGAAACAATTCTTTGCTAGGTCCTATTGATTGAGAAATTAATAGGAAAATAAAAATATAAATTAGGTAACTAATATAATTAATGGTTGAGATAATGAGGGTTCCTAAAATTTAGGTTTATTTCATTAAAAAATAAAAATGATGAATTCTAGAGACAAAATACCTAAGATACTACTTAAAAGTATGAAGACACAAATTTATTTGTAGTGGATGCATACCATTATTTAATGGAGTAGGTTAAACTAAGGATCTAATGGAAAATGCCAATGGGTTATAAGGTGCATGGACACATATTAAGTGTATATGTTGATAATATATTAGAGAACAAATGAGATATTTGGAACCTATAAGGAAAAAAACCTCATATTACATATGATGTACCAATAAAAATTTCCAGATAGAAGGGTGAAGAATAAAGTGGAAGGCATTACAATATTATGAGGAATCATATTAAATAGTTCAAAGAGATAAGAAAGAAGGCACACAAAATTGTTAAAAGTATTACCTCTCATGTTAATTTCAAACTAGTGCTAAAATTGTTTGATAAATTTAATGAAGAGGAAAAGAGGGTTATTAAAGAGGTTGTGATAGTATATTTATATATATAAAAGAGGGATATAATTGAGATTTTATGTAAAATAGTATAGATTCTACATGCCATTCTAAATTTTAGGAAATCATATGCTCTAGACGAGGATAATAAGTTGAGAGAAAATGTCCTATTTTATCTATGCCCATTCATATCTATGAATGAGCTGAACATTATTCTTAAGAAATTTAAGAATGAGGTTAGAAGAAAATAAAAAATCAACATTATTATGTTTGTAACTATAAGGGATTTGAAAAATATATATAGAGAGTTATGAGGGTCTACCTTGCAAAGAATTACTTTGAGACCATCCCTGAAAAATAAGGAGCAAGTTCTTCAACTCCAAAACTTGGACTCTCTTAAACAAGAGTTACTAGTGCTATGGAAGTGATACAATTAGAGGAAAATGTCAATAAGGAAATTCTTGTAGAAGTTGGTGCAATGGATATTCCAAAAATGACTACCACACAAGTTACACATGATACTATGGATGTCTTTGTAGATGTGTCAGAACAAAGTAATAACATGATGGAACTTCCTAAGGACATAAAATAAGTAGAAAGGAGAAGGAAATAGAGATAGAGAAGGAATAAGAAATAGAAATGAGGAAGGAAGGATAATTAGATAAAATAGAAAAGATTGAGGATAATCATCATCTAAATCAAATAATGTCATTAAATATTGAGGACCCTAGTGCTCTAAATAACTATAAGATAGTTGTGAATAAGGATATGGAAAACTAGTTAGAGGCAATAGAAACTACTAAGGAAGTAATAGAATCCAGAGAAGTGGAAATTATATATATACTATCTTACAATTATTTACAACACTAGTGTCCTCTATATTTAATGACATTATTTGATTTAGACGATGATTATCCTCAACTTTTCTATTTTATCTAATTATCCTTCCTTCCTCATTTATATTTCTTAGTCCTTCTCTATCTCTATGTCCTTCTCCTTTCTACTTATTTTACACAAGTTACACATGATGTTATGGATGTCTCTGTAGATGTGTCAGAACAAAGTAATAACATGATGGAACTTCCTAAGGACATAAAATAAGTAAAAAGGAGAAGAACATAGAGATAGAGAAGGACTAAGAAATAGAAATAAGGAAGGAAGGATAAATAGATAAAATAGAAAAGGTTGAGAATACTCATTGTCTAAATCAAATAATGTCATTAAATATTGAGGACGCTAGTTCTGTAAATAACTGTAAGATAGTTGTGAATAAGGATATGGAAAAGTAGTTATAGGCAATAAAAACTACAAAGGAAGTAATAGAATCCATAGAAGTGGAAATTATATATGTCTATGTGTGTGTGTGTGTATATATATATGTATACACACACACACAAAGATATATATATATATATATATATATATATATATGGCATGGAGGTTATCCAAGGTCCAATTGAGCTAACTACATTTAGTCCATTTGAAATGATGAGGCTTGTAGCAGAGATGCAAACCAAGAAAATGAAAAAATATTGAAAATTCATGTGAGGGACAATGAATTGTTAACTCATGCATCTAATTTGTTACGAAAGAATATGCATTATGATGTAAAGGATCACAATGCTACTCCATCTAGAAAACTTGAGGAATTAATCAATGCAATTACTAGTGAATTTGCATCGGATCTATTGAGATGAAGTTAAGAAAGAAATTGATGAGGGAGAGTTTAATGAGTTCAAGGAAACAATAGCCCATGAAATATTTGTATTGGGAACCAACATATATAAAATTCAAGTTTCTTAATCAAAGGTGGTAATATAGACAAGTCATGCCTATGCATTTCTAATTTTTTTAAAGGAATGTGAGAAGAAAATGCTAAAAAATCTCAAATTTAAATTTTCTCTATGAACTAATCCAAATTCAAAGTTCCTACATGTAACATTTCTAAGCCTTTATCCATAGAAATTATTCATGTTGTTATCCCTCAATACATGGAGATAACTCATTCAAAGACTTACAATGGTAAAGGTAACCCCTTGACTTAGGTTAAGACCTTTCAAGACTTTTCTCATGATCACATGTTTTTAGTTAAACTATTTACTAGAAAATTTTGAGACAAGGAATTATAATGGTATTATTTACCCCCTATCCCATTGGCTCCTTCCAAAACCTTGGTAATTATTTTATTTATTAGTTTCAAAACAATATTTGTCCTAAGGTTTCTTTGATTAATTTAATGCTTTATAAGAAAGCTGTTAAAAAATGACTTATTTCACTAGGGTGAATCCACAATAGTGGGTAACATTTTTTTGGAGGAAGAAATTCCTTCAAAGACCAAAAAATTTTCATTTGGAGGTTTCGATAGAAAGCTCTTGAAACTTTCGATTGGAAGTACCTAACTTCCTATCAAAAGTGTCTTTCTAGGGGATTTTTGATAGGAAGTAGGCTCCAATTGAAAGCATTTTAAAAAAAAATAAAAATAAAAATACAAGGTTTCAATCAAAAGTAATAAGGTACTTTTGATCAAAAGTGTTGGGGTAAAGGGTTCAATCTTCCCTTGAAACCCCCACAATCACTTTCATTGTGAGTGTGGGAGTTTCTATCGAAGTTGGGAATGACCTTCAACTACCAAAATAGGTTTATATGTTTTAGTTTTTTTACTATTATATCATATTTAATATATATTTTTAGTATATTTAACATGTATATATATATACACACATGTTTTACCATTTTTAATAAAGAATTTTAGTATTTTATGTATACATACATGTGTCTATGCATATTTATATATTTATATGCATGTACATGCATATATATACACATTTATATGTGGATATACACACATATATGTAGATATATGTAAAGTATGTGTATATATTACATGCATATGTACATGCATATATGTATGCATGTATATGTGTTAAATAGATACACACACATATATAAATGTGTATAAATACACACATGTATTTATGTACATGTATATACTTGTACACATATCACACACACACACACACACACACACACACACACACACACACACACACACACACACACACACACACATGTAAACAAGGTAAACTTTAAGAAACCCCCCTCCACAAAAAGATATAAATTCTTTGTGAATCTTTCATTACTTTGAAAAACCAAATTATTTTTTTGATTAATCTCTCAATTTTTTTATTTTAAATATTATTTACATTGGCGATTATTTTGGAATCATAATTTTTGAGTAGAAAATATTTGTGAATCTCAATAATAGTAGGAATTTTGCTAATTTTCATGAAATATTACAAATCAAAATTGAACATGTTTTATCTCATGAAAATTATGAGAATAATTACATTATATTTTAAATAAATATTAAAAACTAAAAATTGGTAATATATCTCTAAAGTAACTAATAATTATGATAAATATTGGTGAATTAATTTTAATTTCTTTGATAATATATAATATTTAGGTGAATCAAATCTAATCAAGTATCCAATATTGTGGAAAATCTTTGAGTTTAAATTTTTTAATAAAATAAATTATTGATTGATTTAAAATATTTTAGAACTAAATTTAATAAAAATGTGGCAATTTAGGTTGCATTAAATCTTAAATTTTTTAGCAAAAAGAGGGGTAAAAATTTATTAAGACAGAAAGGAATACAACAAGGAGAGCTCAACAAGGAGCTCGATCCTGAGCAACAAGATCATCAAATTCTTGCACCATCTCAAAGGACAGTTGCCTCCTATTCGTAATATTCCAACCCAAGTCATGACTAGATGCCCATTTGGCTAAACAATCAGTAGTTCTATTCCATTCATGAGGAATATACATGAACCTAATGAACTGAAAAGAGGAAGAGAAGAAAAGAATCTACTTAACAATAGTAGCCAGTTGCCAACTAACATCCTCAAGCTCTTGCGAAGAAAGCATGTTCACCACTACCTGGGAATCAGACTCACAGATAATCTTACTCCATCCCCGCAAGCAACACTGTTCCACAGCATATAAAATAGCCTGAGCTTCCATGAGATTGTTAGTATAATAACCCTTATGAACTGAGAAGAAAAATTTAACATCCCTAGAACTACAACGAGCCACTCCGCCAATACCAGCCAGACCAGGATTCCCACGGGAAGAACCATCAGTGTTAATTTTCAGAACTCCACAAGGAGGAGGAGTCCAGTGCCCATCCTGGTTAACCCGACCCTTCCTATGATGATGAAGCTGCCTGGACATAGAAGGAAACCTATGAGCAGTAGCCCCATCCTGCAGATGAAAATTGAGGCGATTACAGATAGCAAGATCAACCGGATCCATACCCCCATCAAGCTCACACTTCACAAGAGTAGTTTCCTGAAGAGAATGTGATATTTTCCACCAAAGATGCAAAACATCAAGCCGAACATCTTGGAATATGCAACGATTCCTCTCCAACCAGATATGCCAAAGTATGAAAGATGGGCCAGCAATCCAAGCAGCATGGAGAAAATAAGACTTAGAGGGAGCAGTACCCAAGAAGGCCCAGAACTTAGGCAAAGAGGAAGCATGCTGACAAGAGCAACCCCAAGCGCGCCACCAAAGGTTCCATATCTGAGTAGAATAGGAGCAATGGAAGAACAGATAGGAGATAGACTCCTCTCCATTACCACACAAAACACAATAAGAGGGCCCCTAAAATCCATGTTTACAAAGATTATCCTAGGTAAGACAATGGTTGTGAGCCACTAGCCACATGAAAAAATTGCACTTGGACCAAGAAATTTTATTCCAAACTTGCTTCCACCAAGAGACCTCATCATCCCCAAATAATTGTCTAGTTATCTCCTGATACCCAGCAGAGACATGATATTTACCAGATAAGGTACCGCCCCAAGCCAAAACGTTTGGACCAAGCAAAGAAGAAAACTCTCTAGAGGCTAGAATTTGAGAAAGTTCCTGATGATCCATGTTTGTACCTCTAGGAGGCCAATCAGAAGAATGCTTCCATCTGTAACCAACAACAGGTCCCAATTGATAAGGAGTCTTGTAATGAACCACTTTATCCCATCCAGCAGCAAGAAAAGAGTCACAAAGAGGCTAAATATGAGGGTATATGGATTAAATGGAAGGGAATCCATCCCAAGCATCAAACCAAAACAAAGCCTGAGAACCTCCTTCACATATCCAAAACAGACCCCTCTTTACCAACATCGCACCTATCTTCAAAGTATGCCAAACCATTGAGCCACGACCTTCAAGAGGAAGTGTAGAAATAGAGCAAGGATCAGCACCATGAAAATATTTATGAGTGATAATACGAGCCCAAAGTTGATGTTGTCCAGAGCACCATCGCCAATAAAGTTTAGCAGCCAAAGCTTGACTACTCAATAGAGCAGATCGAAGACCAAAACCACCCACCTTTTTAGGCCTACAAATAGTTGCCCAATTAACCAAGCTCCATTTAGTACTATGCAAATTACCACTCCAAAGGAATTGTTGAGAAAGAGCATCAAACTCCTTGAGAAAGTAAATAGGTGCAGCGTGAACCATGCTTCAATAAGTAGGAAGAGCTTGGATAACAGCTTGAAGAAGAGTAACCCGGGCAACAGTAGAAAGCCATCTATGAGTCCAATGATTTACCTTATCCTAAAGCTTGGTAATCAAATTTTTCTAGAAGAGACGTGGCTGCCTGGAAACAAAAATAGGGATGCCAAGATAAGTCAAAGGAAGTGATCCTATCTGAAACCGTAGGATACCAACAATCATGTGCTGAATAGAATCAGGAGTGTTAAAAAAGTAAATGGAAGATTTGTGCTCATTAACTTTTTGGCCTGAAACTTCCAAATAAACGTCCAAAGCATGTCGAAAGGCTTCAGCTTCCTTGATCCTAGCAAGACCAACAAGAGCAGGATCATCAACAAATTGAAGATGGGAAAGAGAAGGTAAGCCATTACCCCACCGCCAGCCTTGAATAGAATTTTGGGACACCTGATGCTTAATGAATCTGCCCAAGCCTTCAGCCATGATGATGAATAGATATGGGGAGAGAGGGACACCTTGGAGGAGGCCTCTAGAAGCACCAAATAGTTGAGAAGGTTGACCATTAATAAGAAAAGAAAAAGAGGCAGAAGTAACACAACTCATAATCCAACTCACCCAATCAGAGCTAAATCCAAAAGAAAGAAGAATACTCCTTAGGAAGCTCCATTTAACTCTATCATAGGCCTTAGCCATATCCAGCTTAACAAACATGGCTCTCTCCCTTGAAGTACCCATAGAGTGAATAGCCTTAGTAGCAATAACCACCCCATCCAAAATTTGTCTGCCAGCAACAAAACCATCTTGTTCTTCTGAGATAATAATGGGAAGCCACCTTTTCAATCTCTCAGCAATCAACTTAGTAATAACTTTGTAAACCACATTACATAAGGCAATTGGTCTAAAAAACTCTAATTGATTAGCACCCTCTCTCTTAGGAATAAGAGTCAAGAATGTAGAGTTCAAAGCTCGAAGCATCTACTTGCTAGCATAGGATTCTTTAACCACCTCCAACAAATCATGATTAATGATGTCCCAAAATTCCTGAAAGAATTCAACTGGAAAGCCATCAGGACTAGGAGCCTTCCCTTTAGGCATGCCAAAGACCACCTCCTCCATCTCTTCCAAAGAAATAGGATGCATGAGATAATCATTCATTTCTTGAGTGATAAGGGAAGGAATACAGGACAAAATAAGATCTTCTTCATTATCAGCAGGAGGAGAGTCCTCAGAGAAGAGGGTAGAGAAGTACCAAATAGCCTCCTGGAACAAAGCTAGCAAGGAATTCAGTTGGATACCTTGAGAATTAACCAAATAAGAGATAGTGCTCTGATTCTGGCGAGATTGCACTATTTTATGGAAAAAGGCAGTGTTACGATCACCTTCCTGGAGCCAATCAACTCTAGCCTTTTGCTTCCAAAAAATTTCCTCTCGAAGTTCCCATTCTTCTAGAGCTCTAGAAGCAAGGGATTCAGCCTTGCCAAGATCCTCTGAGAAACCTCGATCTCTAATCTCCCTTGTGATGACATCAAGATCTTCTTGAGCAAGCCTCTTCATAAAGTGAAGGTTCCCAAAGCATTCCCTATTCCATATCTTGAGCTGCCTTTTAACATATTGAAGCCTTTTAGAAAATGAGAACATTGCAGTACCATATGCAGGAGCACCATCTTTCCACCAACAGAAAACACAATCATGAAGAGAGGAGTCCCGACTGGAACTTAAAAGGAGGATGCTTTGGAACATAAGCCCCTATAGCAAAAAATTTGATTGGCCAATGATCTGAACCCCTTCAATCAAGGATTTCTAAAGAGATAGTAAGGGTGCCACTAACCCAAAAGCAAGAAACAAGAAATCTATCCAGACATTCTGAGATAGCAGCAACACCAGTCCTACAATTATTCTAGGTATAGAGACCATTAGAAGGCTTAACATCAGAGAGATGCAAAAGAGATATATGTTGCCAAAAAAGAGCAGAAGAAGGCCCCAATCTAGCTAAACCACCATGCTTCTCCTCCAGACTTAAAACTAAATTGAAGTCCCCTGCTAACACCCAAGGATGATAAGGATGACAATTTCTAACATATTGAATATGTTCCCAAAGTTCCTCCTTTCCCACAAGATCAAAAAGTGCATACACATTAGTAACCATGATTACCTCTCCTGAGTCTAGAGCAGAAGCTACCATAGAGAGAGGTGAGCGAGAAGACATCCAGCCAAGTTAACCAAATTACTAGCAATTTTTTTTGTAAAATTTGCAAAATCATGAATATTCACTGCTAAAAAACACCCTACATGTAAATATGATATATGTTTGTGTGTGTGTGTGTGTGTGTGTATCGATTTAACACATACACACATGTCATATTTACATATATATGTATATAACATGCACCATATCTAAGCACATGTATGTATACATTCATATCTATACATGTATACATGTATGTGCATACCAATATATACCCATGTGTATGTATATGTACATGTGCAGACATATATATATATATATATATATACATACATATCTATAATTTTTAATTTAGTGTAGTAATTTGATATCAATATATATATATATATATATATATATATAAGTTGAAGAATGTAATTACATGTAGTTTACTTATTTCTCAAATTTAGGAAAAATATATACACTTTATTTGACAACTTAAATTAAATATTTTTGGTACACATATTTCTTTATAGTATCTTAGACATCATGGCATATCAAACAATTCCACCCCAGGAACTATTTACACACATTAATCATGGAATTGAGAGACTAAGAGAGTCCCCAAATATCGTTACTTGATCTAGTGTCTATAGTAGTACATGTCACTCTATTCTAGATAGACTTATTAGCATTAGGGATGACATACATGGTGCTACTCCCTATTTAGTAGATGCTATAGAGGCTACACTTGAGAGGAAGAGATGGATTTCTTTGAGCGGGTACAAGGATTAGTGCCCAACACCCTAAAAAGGGAATATTTTCCTAGTTATATGAATCACATGTATGTGAAGGGGTATCAAGTTACGCGATGTCAGGATCGAGTTACATCAACATTGATATACTCACATTTTCTTTCTACTCATGGTTGTTATCCAAATAACAACCATATTCCACTCTATTTTGTGCAACTTTTTGCTGGGTTCATTTGGGGAGGGTGGTAAATTAAATTGATTTTCCATCATATGTAGGATATGGGCATATTAGGTCGGTTGACAGAGATGCTTATCACTGAGATGATTTTTGGTTACTAGAATACAAGGTATTGTCAATTAAAGGGCACCTACTATTTCCCATACATTGGGTCAAATAGAAGATGACATTGTGAGTAGCATCTAATTATGAGGAGTGGTTTAGGGAGTTGGGGACATTGCAGAAGATGCTAGATCCATATCTAGTGATTGGATTGGTCAGTATTTGATATCTCATTGATGTCCAAGATCCTCATTTGGATCATCCTCAACTCACATCTACACTACAACAAACATCACTTCACTTTCCATTCTATAAGGTCTTACTGGAGAAGAGGCATGGGTTACATTGACTAGTTTGGCTAAGGATCTACTAGATACATATGCATTTATAACATCATATCATGATATACCCATGTTAGATGTTAGAATTCATGTGGGTAGTACTAGATATGCTCAACCACATTCTTCTCATCACATAGACTATGGCCATAGTGGCAATGGAAATCAGGATCCACCTATTGACCACTTTATTCTTGTGGAGAGAGAGAAACAACATGCAAACCCTTTATTGATTATAGGACACTAGATTTCCAAATTTGGCCTTGATGGTGTTGATCTCAACATGAAAAATACAAGTTACATTGATTTATTGGCATTTGATGATTCTATTTCCATGCCATCTTATCTAGCAAACCCCCTTAATTCACCATTATTAGGATGTGTGTTGACTAGTCATGTCATAGATGCAGAGTTGGGTCTGGATGAGGCCCAACAACATCTTGATATCTTGGTTAATAGGATCAAGGATAGGAAGTTTGTGTATTATCAAATGGCAACATCCACATAGGTAAATCTTATTTTCTTTGCAAACTAGATTTCCAATTTTTTTATTTATGTAGCATGCAAATTTAGCTTTAAAAAAAAATTCAATTAATACATGATGTTATGCATGCATTTATCATTGGGGGAGATGCCTTCAGTTTTAGATTAAGGTAAAAATAGGTTTTGAAGGGACCCAAAACTCTTAATAGAAATGTAAAAGATAATCAAGTAAGCACAACCAAATTTTACAAGGACCTGAAACCTGTAGTATAATAGTTACAAAATCAAGTTTTACAAGGAGCTAAAACCAAAAAATAAGACCAAAAAATGAAACTAGGTTGTACAAGGACTTGGAACCTAGTGTTAAACAAAAGGATCAAAAACTAGTTAAAAAACCTAGACAAGAGACCAGTTACCAGAACCACCACCAGAACAGAGATTAGTTACCAAAATCACCACTAGTAGCTATTGCAGCTCCTTGATCATTTTCACCACCTCATTGCCCACCTCCACAGTGTTTTGGATGGTGTTAGTAGCAGATCCCCTAGTTACCTCAGCCACCTTCTTTCTTGAAATCTGTCTTGTTCTTTTGCTTGGTCTACTAGGTGACATGATTTTCTCATTATTTCTCTTCCCTAAGCTAGGAACAGCTAGAAAAATGCTTGAGATTCCTTTAGTTACTCCTTCATTGACATTTAATTATGTACACCATCAAGACTTAGTTGATGATAACATCAATAGTGGACAAGTGAGTTTTAAATTTATTAATGTATGTGTACATGCATAATATGCACTTTACATGTTTCTTTTATTTTAGCTTGATTTTATTTATGTTGAATTATATTTCTTAGATAGTGATATCACTTTCTCATTAATATAGGGGTAAAGAAATCCTTCACATCTTGATAGTCACTCTCTCGACCACTTAGTGAGGAGTCACCATGAGGAAACTTATGTTAGAAATATAAGAGAAGTAACTGAGAGGGGAGGGATGAATTAGTTACCATTAAAATAAATTCCAGATCCCTTAGATGTCAATTCAAAACATAAACTTAGCTGAAACTATTGTTACTCGGTTAACACACATGCACTTAGTTAACATTAATGATATGTTGTAACTTCTCAAGCACTAAAATATCAACTATTACTTAGAAAATACTGAAAATCAAAAACTTAAGATATTAACTATGATTAACCTTAATTAACTTAGATGCATACACATAAAATAAATAGCATGAACACAAGTGACACCAAGATTTAACGTGGAAACCCAATTTGGAAAAAACCACCAATTGCAACTAGTTTCTATTTTTCACTCTTCTAAAGTTAAGCATGTTAGAAGCCAATCCTATCAAAGGTTACAAAATACATTGTTAGGTGTGACCCTGTTAAAGGATTTAATCACCCTGTTAGGAGTGGCCTTGTTAGAGATCTTTAGACACTTCAATCTAGAAATGCCACCTTGTTGGAGGATTTGGCAAATAACTGTTAGGCTAACTCTGTTAGGAGATTTGATACACTACTACAATGGTTAGACATATAGGACCTAATTGCTGATGCAATTTTATTGCCAATTTTAGATCTCAATTCTAGCTTGAATACTTGATTGTTCCCAATAAGATTAATCTTTTCTACCCAACAAGGCTATTCTGCTTATCCTTCTAATTCGCTTCCTCTAAGAATCTTCTTATTTTTACACATTTTTCACACATTCAATCCTTAACTTGACCTTGTACTTATATCACAAACATTGTCAAGTTAGCTTGAATACAACTTAGAATAATTAATATTCATCTCCTCAGTTGGCTAGAACCAACAACTAAATCCATTAAACTTAATATGCCAAAACAAGAAAATCCTTTGTTAGTCGACCCTTCTCGGTAGACACTAAAACTATAATGATTTTCCTATGTTAACCAAGTGAACTCAATTAACATTGCATCTTTGCAAACTTCCTTTGGTAATTGAGTGAGCTTAGTTAACACTGGTTCCATCAAACTTTCCTTTGTTAATTGAGTGAGCTCAGTTATTACTCAACTTCAGTGAACTTCTCTTTGATGCTTGAGTGAATTTGGTAGATACTATCATTTGAACTTAGCAAACACTATTATGCTTGGAAAACAAAAGAAATTATCTTCATCGCTCAAGTGAGCTTGACATATTCTAACTAGTAAAGATATGATATTTTGTGTAACATCAAACACAATATACAATTGATTAATAACTTCCCTCTTTTGCATTGATGGCAACACAACATGTCATGATACGATGAAATTTTAGAGAAAAATAAAGTAAGGAAAGTATCCTTAGTTTCATTCCAATTCTCATCCATGAGAACTCCCTCTCTCAGTGTGAAATCACTTTGACTTTAGTTTCTCCCTCTATCGGCAAGTTCTTCTGTCTTCAACATTTTCTTCTAATAGCAAAATCTCTCTCTTTGATATCATACCAAGTTCTTTCTCTTTGACATCTTCAAACAAAATTTTTGTGATATGACACAATAAGCTCCCCCTGTTTGACATCTTAGAAAATTTTATTTTATTGAAATGTATTTGGTCTTGGTATGCATAACATGATTCTTTGATATATTGATTGTACTAGTGTTATCATAGAAGATAACCGCTAGATCCTTGATTTCTACTTTTATACCTACCAATAATTGCTTGAAGAAAACAATATTGGAACAATTAACTATTGATGCAACATACTCTACCTCTACTGTAGATGGAGAAATGCAATTTTACTTCTTACTTTCAAGACACTAGTCTCTTACCAAGAAAGAACACTTCACCACTAGTGCTCTTCCTATCATCAACACTTCTTGCCCAATCTGCATTAGTGAAGACTTTCAAATCCAAATTGCCTCCTTTCTTGTACCATAATCCAGTCTTCAGTACCCTTCAAATACCTCATGATTCTCTTTATATCCATCATATGATTTTGTTTAGGATTAGTTGAGAATCTTGCTACAATACCAACTGCAAGGGTAATATCAGGCCTAGTATGGACAACATATTGGAGTTTTTGAATCATTGATCTACATGTGGTTTAATCTACCTCCTTGGAATTGTCATTTTTAGAAAGCTTATGTCCTTTAGACATAAGGTTTCCAACTAGTCTTGAATGCTGTGTTCCAAAATTCTTTAGTATCTCCTTGATATACTTATATTGAATAATGTAGATACCATCTTTCTTCTAGTGAATCTATAATCTAAAAAAGAATTTGATTTCTCCAAATATTAACTTCTCAAATTCCTTACTCATTTCCTCTAAAAAACTTATGCATAAATCATCATTTCTAGTAAATAATGTATCATTCACAAAGATTTCTGCCAACACAATCTTCTTGTCTAGTCCTTCTTTGATCTAAAGGATGCTGCTATAATTTTTGCTTTGAAAACCAATCTTCATCAAGTAATTATGAAGTTTCTCATACCAAGATTTGGGAGCTTTCTTGAGACCATACAATGCTTTGTGCAGTTTACAAACTGCATCTTTTTTTCTAGGATCTACAAAACCTTCAGGTTGTTCTATGTAAACTTCTTCTAAAATTCCATTCAAGAATGAAGATTTCACATCCATCTGATACATTTTAAATCCTTTATGTGCAACATAATCAAGTATGGTCCTAACACCTTCTAATCTTGCAATTGGAGAAAAAGTTTCACCATGATCAATACCTTCCTCTTGAGAATAACCTTTGCATACTAACCTTGCTTTGTTTCTCAAAAATTCTCCATCTTCATTCAAATTATTTTTGAAAACCCACTTTGTGCCAATTACATTCATATCCTTGGGTCTAGGAACAAGAGTCAAGGTCTTATCCCTTTCTATTTGTTCTATCTCTTCATTCATTGCTTCAATCCATCTTTCATTATCCAAAGCATCTTTAACTATTCTAGGTTCAAATTTAGTAAAAAAAATGTACATTTCATTTTTTTCCTTGTCATTGTACCATCTAACTTGTCTCTAATGATCTATTCTAGTGCATAGTGACTTCTAACATATCTTGCTAATATAGGTACTTTAGATTTAGAACTTGTTCCACTTGCCTCACCATGATCATTTGCATCATGCTCGGGTCCTACTATCTATGACTTGGGTCCTTCAAATTTTGTCATGGGTTGCACTCGATGCAACTTGGTAGCCTTTGACTATGACCCGAGTCCTTTAGATCATGACTCAGGTTGCATTGGCTACAACTCAAGTGCTTTTGGAGATTTTGAGGGCTTGGGAGGTGAAGTCTGCTAACTTCCAATTCTATTAGGAAATGTATTAGGTTCAAAGTAGATCAAATTTCTATAATCTTCAGGTTCTTTGTTGCTCTCTTATTTACTCTTTTTTGCAAATGCATCAATCATCACATGTGTAATTTCTATGATCTTATGAGTAGTTAGATTCAAGCATTTGTATTCTTTACTTCTGGTGGAGTATCCTAAGAATATGTCAACATCACTTTTGACATCAAATTTACCTTTCCTATTCTTCTTCAAAATATAACATTTTCTACCAAATACTTTCAAGTAACTTACTTTGGGATTATAGCCATACCATAGTTCATAAGGAATCTGATTTGAGTCTTTCTTTAGCTATACTCTGTTCAAGGTATGAACTGGTATACTGATTGTTTCCTTCTAGTATTTGATTACAACATTCTTTTCTATCATCAAGGTTCTTATACAATCTATTATTGATCTATTCCTTGTTTTTGTGATACCATTCTGCTGAGGTGTACTAGGGGCTGATACTTGTCTTTTGATTCCTCTTTTAGTACAAAATTTATTAGAAATAAATTCATCTCCTCTATCTGATCTAAATTTTTTTGGCTACTTTCCTATTCCTTCTCTACTCTAGCTAGATATTACTTAAAATTTTGAAAAGCTTCAGACTTATCCTTTAGATACATTATTCTCAACATCCTAGAGTAATAATCAACAAATAAAATAAAGTACTTATCTCCATTGTATCTCTCAGTGCAAATAGGTCCACAAAGGTCTATGTGAACCAGCTCAAATACTTCATCAGAATGTTATTTCTTTCTCTTGCAACTTGTCTTGCTCATCTTACTAATTTGACAATTCTTGCATAGGTCCATATCAGGTTTCCTCATACTAGGAATACCTCTCACTCTTTTTTTTTTCTTATCTTGATTAGGTTATCAAAGTTCACATGACATAACCTTTTATGCCATAACCAACTTTCTTCTACTTGAGCAATGAAACATTAACTTTCACTAAGATCTTGGTATAATAAGTTACCTTTTGTTTTAGTACTAGGCCCAACTATTGTATGCATGAAAATGCGACCTCTACTAACACACACACACACTTCAACATGGTCATTGTATGCGAATTCATCCCGAGATGAACATTAGATTGTTCATCTAAAAATCAGCCAACAAGGCGACTTGTTGCCTTCTATCTAAAGGGAATTGCTTGTCAGATATCCTCAGATTCGAGGTGTTTAAGCAACCAGACCCTCTACGAATGAAGGATTTGAAAGAGAATGTGACTAATCTATATGAGAATGCAGATTAATCTAGAATGGAGTATGCACGTTTAATCTAAAAACATGTAAAAGAAAGCTATGCTAAAATGTATGCATATTAAATCTATATGAGAATTAAACTAACAATGAAAATCTTATGAAAATAAGGAGCTCAAATGAATGCACAATCCAGCAGCAATTCAATGCAAATTCTCATTCAACCTCCCTCAAAATAAAGAGATGAGGGTCTCTTAAATAGACTTTCCTGGAATCCATCAATGGTTGAGATCGATTTCAATCAACGATCAGGATTAAAGGTGAAGTTTAGTCATAAAGAAAGATTCCCAAATTAAAGGGAGTTAGCTGATTTAATTTGAGTAGAAAAAGGAGTTAACTAATTTAATTTGAGTAGAATAAGGAGTTAACTGATTTAATTTGAGTAGAATAAGGAGTTAACTGATTCAATTTGAGTAGAATAAGGAGTTGACTAATTTAATTCCTTTTTGATCAACAGTGAACTAGGAATTTCCTTTTTTGAACTGGAGAGAGATTTTGGTGAGATATTTAATTTAATAAAAATGAGATATGCTCTCATAATTACCTTTTCTATTTAATTAAATAATTCTATTTAATTAATTAGAGACACTTTTCTTATTTAATTAAATAACTTCATTTAATTAATTAGGAATGGCTTCCCATTTAATTAAATAACTTTGTTTAATTAATTTAGAAGTAAGTTCTCCATTTAATTAAATAATTTTATTTAATTAATTAAAATAGGCACATTTATTAAATTAAATAAATATAATTCCACAGTACATTAGGCTTAAGATATAATTTAATTTAATTAAAGTATAAATACTTAATAGTTAAATTAAATATTAATCAATAGGTTTTATGTGACTAATATGAGTAAATACTATAGGAATTAAATAGTAAGCATGATGAATGCAGATTTAGGTTTTTTGCATTTGACAATTAAGTCAAGTAGCGAGTAGCAGAATGAGAATTGCCTATTAGAATAGGTCTCAGGATTGATCAGAAATAGACCAGAATTGGTTGAGATGGCAATGAGCCAATTTTGGGGTATTACAACTATATTTCCTTTCCCATCTAGTAGCTTAGCCTTCTCATTCATGAATTCTACCTTGAATCCAATGTTATTTAACTATGCCACACTCAATAGACTATGTTTCAATCCTTCAACCCAATAAGCATTATCACATATGTGTTCATTGGTTAGAGAAATACAACCTTTTTCTTTTATACAACATGGTTCATTGTTTCCAAATATTACACCACCATTGTAGTGTTCCATATGTTCAAAATTTGTTTTTATCACCAGTCATATGATAAGAATAACTACTATCAATAATCCATGTATCAATTTTTCTAACATGAGAAATAAATTTCATTTTAGTTTCTTCATTACTAGATTCATCTTTTACAACAATATAGACCATTTCATCATCATCACTACTATCTAAATATTTAGCCATGAAACAAGACTTCTTAACTTTTTCCTTGTAGTCCTTGAAGTTCTTGAAATCCTTCTTGCCTTTATACTTTCTATTCTTCTTCTCATCTTTTTTTTCTCTGTTTGGACACCTTGCAGAAATGTGACCAACTTCTTCTCAAGAAAAATAAATTAGAGGAATTTTTCCTTTGTATTTTCCTTTGCCTCTGGGATATCTTCTTGAAAGAAGTGTTTCAATGGATTCAAGATCACTGTTAGAACAATCTTCCTCTTCACTTTTATATTACTTTCCTTTAGACTTTGCAACTTTCTTCTTGAATGACAACTTGGCTTCAAATGCAAACTCAAGATTTCTAGAACTAGGAACATAATCATCATAGTTATCTAGCTCAAATGTTGTCAATCTTTCCACTAGAGCATCCAAGGTTATCTAATTGTTTGGATCAGATCTCATCTCTTGAATAACTAACACTCTAATTGCATAAATAGGAAGAAGGGTTCTAAGTACTTTGCTTACCACTGTCACATCTTCAATTTTCCCTCTAAAGGATTTGATTGCACTGACACTAGCTTTGATTTTGTCAACATATTTTGCTATGTTTTCATCCTCACTCATCTTCATATGATCAAACTAACCTCTCAAGTTTTCTTCCTTGGCTCTTCTCACATTATCATCACCTCCATAGATATCCTTTAGATTTTTCCACATCTCATGAGTAGTATCACATCCTTTGACCTCATTAAATTCAACATAGTTAAGAGTTGATGCAATGTCAATCATCATAATGTTATGATTCTTCTTTTCACCGTTCTTCTCCACAGTCATTGTTCTAGTAGGAGCCTTATAATGATCATTCAAATACTTCAGCCTTGAATAATTGATGGTTGCCATATGTAGCTTCATAAGTTCTTTCCATGCCTCAAAGTTATCTTTGTTCAACTTGGAATGTCTCTTCTGTAAGAAATCCTAATTTTTAGCTTGGGTCCTTGAAACCTTCTTTGCAAGCACCAAAAGCTTTGATACCAATTATTGAAAATATAAGAGGAGTAACTAAGAGGGGAGGGGTGAATTAATTACCACTAAAGTAAATTACAGATCCCTTATATGTCAATACAAAACATAAACTTTGCTGAAACTATTGTTACTCAATTAACACACAGGCACTTAGTTAACACTTACAATATGTTGTAACTCGACAACCATTGAAATATCAATTGTTACTTGAAAAATAATAAACATGTATAACTTAAGATATTAACTATGATTAACCTTAATTAATGTATTTTCATACACATAAAATAAATAACATGAACACAAGTGACACTAAGATTTAATGTGGAAATTGAAAACCCACTAATTGCAACTAGTTATTATTTTTCACTCTTTTGAAGTGAGTCTTGTTAGGAGCCAACCCTGTTAAAGGTTATAAAACACAATGTTAGGTGTGACCATATTAGATGATTTATTCACCCTATTAGGAGTGGCCTTGTGAGAGGTCTTTAGAAACTTCAATCCAAAAATTCCACCTTGTTAGAGGATTTGGCAAATAACTATTAGGCTAACTTTGTTAAGAGATTTGATACACTACTAAAATGGTTAGAGAGAAACAATGACATGACTTGATTGTTGATGCAACTATATTACTAATTTTAGATCTCAATTCTGGCTTGAATGCTTAATCCTTCTTGAAAAGATTAATCTTTGCCACCCAACAAGGATATTTTGCTTATCCTTCCAATTTGCTTCCTCTAAGAACATTCTTATCTTTCACACATTTTTCATACATTCAATCATCAAATTAACCTTATACTTATATCATAAATAACATCAAGTCAACTTGAATACAACTTAGAATAATTAATATTCATCTCCTTAGTCACCTAGAACCGACAAACAAATCCATTAAACTCAATATGCCAAAATAAGAAAATCCTTTGTTGGCCAACCCTACTTGGTAGACACTAACACTAGAATGATTTTTCTATGTTAACCAAGTAAACTTAGTTAACATTGCATCTTCGTAAACTTCTTTTGGTAATTGAGTGAGATCAGTTAACATTGGTTCCATCCAACTTTCTTTTGTTAACCCAATGAGCTTGGTTAACACTCAAATTTTGTGAACTTATCTTTGAAACTTGAGTGAACTCGATAGATATTGTCATTTGAGCTTAGTAAACACTAGAATGCTCAACTGACACAAGAAACTATCTTCATCACCAAAGTGAGATTGACATGCACTGACTGGGAAAGATATGGCATTTTGTGTAACATGAAAGAAAATATATAATTGGTCAACAACTTAGGGTGTCAATCCATAACTAGCTACTTCTACATGTGTTCAATATTATTTCATCTCCTTCAATGACACATTGATAGATTAGATAGACACTTTATATGCTTTTAGTCTATACCTTTACATGTTATGCATTTGATTTGGTATGCCATCTCTAAACTCTAGACAATTGATTATTGATGTTTACATTCTATCTCTAAACTCTAGTATATACATTTGATTATTGATGTCTACATTCTATTAATTTTGTTTTATGTCTTTTTCAATTAAATGTACTTGATCTAATTTATTAATGTTTGACGGTGTAAGTTATGCAATAGAGTAAGTTGATGATCAAATTTATATATGAACTAAACATGTAATTTAGATATTATTTATTCAACCTAAGTTATATTTTTGATGATCATCTAAGGTAAATATGTTAGATGATGTCATTTATATTTTTGATATTGTAATTTATGCAATAGAGTAGTACATGATGGTCAAATTTATATACATGTACATGTTTGAAGTTGAATTTTAATTTAAATATGTTTGATTCAATCTAGAATATACCATCCCCTTAAGACATGTTTGATGACCTTTAAGTTAAATATGTTTGATGATCATCTAAGTTTAATACATGTTTGATGTTTTTTATTATATGTTCAATCAATGGTGTAGGTTATGCAATATAGTGATAATTGGTGACTAAATTTATATACATTTTTTTTTTGTTTTTATTTATTTATTTATTTTTTGATTGGTAAACAACCAAAGCCTAAATTAATTATTATTAGTTATTAGAATTAATTATTATTATATGTTAAGCGAAGGTAGATTCAAACCAAAGACCTCCCACATGAGAGGCTTGCAAGTTACCATTGTGTTGTAGGCTTATGCCTAATTTATATACATATATTCATCTTTAAACTTGACATGTAATTTAAATATGTTTGATTCTTGATCTAGAAGTTAAACATGTTTGATGATCTTTAAGTTAGATATGTTTGATTCAATTTAAGAATTATATGTTTGATGATGTATTTTATACATTTTACGTATGATCTAATTTATATATTTTATGGTGTACATTATTCAATAGAGTAATGCCCAAATTTATATACATGTACATGTTTGAACTTGACATGTGTTACTCATGGTTTAGTCTTGTCAAAATTTTCTCAAATGTATAAATTACTAAATTTCCATTTGGTCGTTGAACCTTGAATTTGAATCTCATCAGTTTGAAGTTCAAAGTTCAAAGTCATGGATAGATTATTCAGGCCTACCTTGTTATTGCTTTCTTGTATTGTACCATGTAGTCACCCTTCCCATCTTATGAACTTGAACCATCAAATTGTAATTTTAAAGGTTCAAGGTTCATCTCACATTATGTAATAAACTTATAAGTATTTCATGTAGTTCATTTTATATTATGGTGTGTAAATGCTCAAAAATGGTTCGTATCTATAGTTTCATCACTATTTCATACTAACTCATCCCATTTTCTCATTCCACTAATTCTGATCTTTTGGAAAACTTGATTATATCTCAATAGTGTCTATCATCATTCATATCCTCTTTCATATCAATTGCAGATCACAAATCAACCCAAAATACCCCAAATCTACTCAGAATCACCCATAATTAGTCCTAATCAACCCAAAGCATGTCAAACATCCCAAATATATCATAATTTGCCCAACCCTAGGCATTTTCATGGCTCTTAGTACCATGGAAACCTATTAATCTATCATGCCTATCAATTTGACCTTAGTACTATCATGGCTCTAAGTGCTAGGACAAATTGATATTCTTGTCATTCGATCATTGTCATTGTTGAGTCCCTCAATGTTAGATCATGACATCATCAAATTATTTTAATAATATTGATAACATCCGTTGATGTTATTATGATCGACCATATGAATCAATCTCGATCCTATAATATTTACAATTAATTCATGTCATGTGTCCTTGGCATGTTATCAATTGTAATCAATAAATCAATTTCACAATGGATTTGGTCTACCCATCATCATCCTAGTCAATCTCAATAATCATCACATTTTCATCAAAGGATACTGTCACACTTATTTAATCAAATTGGCCAATCTTCTACTAATTTTTTCTATAGGATTAAATAACCCATAATTTATTCCTGTCATTTTACTAATTATTCTTCCTTATTATCCTCCTCAATTAATTAATTCTATTAATTAATTTATTCATCATTCACAAACCATGGAAATTCAAAATTTCCTAATTCATATTTTCCACCATTAATTCCATTTTTACTAATTTCTATTTGTGTGGAATAATGGATTTTTAATTTAAATATTCCACATAATATTGACATCATTGTGACACATGGGAATGACACATCATGGATTCTCCATTTACACTTGGCTAAGATATGTCATAATCCATATATTCTTATTCCTTACACATGTCCATATTTGGCTTCCATTGTCACAGATTCTTGGCTTTAAGTGGGTTTGAGGTGTCACAAGATGCATCATAGATCCTCTTCCATTTATAACCATGTTTGACTTCCAAGCTTCACACAATCCTACATTTTCCATCTTCTATCATATGTGTCATGGATTCTCAAAGAAATCTCTTGCCAAGTCACATATCCAAGGTGACAATTCCAATTCTCTCATCTTGTGTGTTGGTTATACATTGAGCATTCTTCCTCTCATTTCTGATCCCTAGGTCCTTGGTCTTTTTCTCTCTCAAGCTTAAATTATTTTTTCTAGTACTCTCATACCATTATCATGGGCTTTTCCTTCCTAATTATGTGCATTATAGGAAATTAGAGCTACATCATATGGAATAGAAAGAAGGACATGGGAGCTACAAATGAAAGAGGGGGTTTCTAATTTTATGTTGCTTCCTTTTGTTTATTTTTCTTTCATGGTAGACTAGAGTGTGTCAATTTATGTTTATTGAATTTGTGATTTTCTGATTGTATGTTAGATATTAGCCTATTTTTTTGTCCTACAATTGGTGAACCCGATGTGTAAATGCTTAACTAACTTGGGTTTCTTGTGTTTGTGCTTGTAGGTGCAAGGAAGGAGCTCACTTGGAAGGGTATAATAACTATCTACACTTCCTTATCAAATATAGATTAATTAGGGGGTCTAGTAACATGGTTATATCCTCTCATTTGATGCATTCTATTAGCTTTCTATTCTAGGTTGCACTTTGCTCTGTCAGTTTACACTTGGGACCCCTAGGAGGTAGTTTTAGGGGGTTAAGAGCCATCATAACCCCCATATGTTGTTACCAAGTCAAAAATTGTGATTTTAAATGATCAATAGTGCTCTTGTAGGCCCCAAATACACCATGGGTGTAGTCTACACTATCTGAGTGCACTTGGTAGGATAGATTCCAAAAATTTAGTTTTTGGCTATTGTTTAGGGCCCATTTCTCCACAATCTGCAACTGATCTCTCAACTATGCCCATAAAATACCAACTACATTCTTCTAGGCATGAAGTGCACCATGGGAATAGTTAGAACTATTTTAGCACACTTGGGAGTATCCTGGTTCATTCTAGCCTTCTAGGGTACTATCTGCTCTGTCAGAGTGTAGTTGGTTCATAGAAAGCACATACTTCACTCAAAATCTGCATCTAGGGTTCATGTTTCTTTCTAGGACCTAGATTAGATGGTTTTGTGTTATTGATGGTCTATTTGCAGCATGTGGGGACTATTGGATGAAGAAATCATCATTACAAACTACTAATGCTTGTTCACAGGACATTATCAAAGACCCTATGTGCTTGTCTAAACTATGTCTATGGATTTCCTAGATTAAATAACACTTCATTTGGTGCATTAAAATGGAATTTTTCTATTCTACTTGGTGTGTCTATAGTGATTAAAAATCTAGGAGTTACTTGGATGTATCCTCTCCCCTCACCTTTCGTGGATCTTGGGTGTAAGAGAAATCCATGTGGCTTTCGACCAAGATACCTAATAGTGGGTATGCTAAGGGATGACTTTGAAGTGGTAATAGGCCAAAGCTAAGTCAACATTCTAGCCACTATATAAAACTCGATATAGTTAATGTCATGTCAACAATATTGCTGTGTGATAACTCTCCTCTAGTACCCTTGTGGTGCATCAAACCTCGATTCTTGGGGCTGGGAGATCTTCTGAGGATGTTTATCATTCACTTTCCAAACAGAATGCCCATACTAAAAACCATGTTTTAGTGGCCAAAAACCTTTCTATCCACTAGCTCAGGGGGTCACCCATGCCCATGAAGACATCCCACATTCTTGCAGTCCTTAGTAGAGACAATAGTCCCTTGGGAAGTCATAACCCTTGGGAAGTGAATCTTGGTAGCCCTAAGAAGTGAGTGCACTAAAATAGGGAGCCTATGATGCCAAGATTCTAAGTTTTTTGCTTTGGATAAATGTCACTGAATTTCAATTCAAGTGGGAATTCAATGGATATATTCCTAATGCCTAGGTTGTGGTGTGTATTTTCACTTTAATGACAACTATTCTTGTCTTATTGTGTCTTGTGTCTATGTAAAACATTAACTAAAAAAAAAAAACTTACAAATTTCTTCCTTAGATACTATTCAAACCTTGTCAAATCTTCAAAACATTGACAATACATTACAATCTTTTTCAAAATTTTACAAACTTTGGTCCAAAACATTCAAGTCTTGGAAAACATGACAACTTGTGACCTTAGATGTGTTGGAATAACCTAGATTTCATCTTTGCATAACATCCACTTAAATTCACCATAGTTTGAGACTCATACTTGCATCATCTAGAACCC
Source organism: Cupressus sempervirens (assembly GCA_028749045.1). Lineage (NCBI taxonomy): Eukaryota > Viridiplantae > Streptophyta > Pinopsida > Cupressales > Cupressaceae > Cupressus > Cupressus sempervirens. Next base: position 776,869,127 of record CM053789.1, read on the forward strand.
TAATTTTTACTTCCATAGCTTTCATTGCATCCTTAAAGTCTAGAAAACACTCAAATTAGTCACATTATGCATTTTAGTCACCTTAACACCTCTTTTTACCAACTACATACCTTTTGATTACCAACTGCTTATCTTCAGGGCTCTGAGTGCACCAAGGGCACACTTGGTACTATCTAAGTGTAGTTGGTAGTTTAGGTGTGCACTTGGGAGGCATAGAGTCCATTTAGGCTTTCCTCCATTACATCTGCATCCTTAGGTATCATGCCAACACTTACAAGAACACAATCAACTTAGAGACCTGAATAACTATACCAACCCTTGTTTTGTGAGGGAAAAATGCAACCAAAACCTTTTCCAAGACCAAAGAAGAGTAAGAGAACCCAACAAACATTTGAAAAAGACCAAATCAAAGCATCACTACCTTTACTTGTGGACCCCTTAAACATGTATCCACAATATCACAATAATCAAGAGATGACACAAAAAACCCTAAGCAACACACTTACTATGAGGTTTCCTTAAAACATGTCTCCTACACATGGGATGGTTCAATGGAGTCCTAACTTTGAACCCATATTTGTACCGATACCACCAAGAGGTGGAAGTGTGCCAACCACAACTGAGGATGAAAAAACACACACCTTTGAATTCGACAAACCCAACACAAGTACCTTGAACTCTAACATATCAAACACACAACAAGGTACTATACACTTATGTGATGACTATGACACTAATTATGGCATCACTAATGAAGAAATGGCTAGGTCATGTCAAGACAAAACCTTCTAAAAGAACTTTAAACTTTTGGCAGTGTAAGAAACTATCAAGTTCAACCCAAAATTAGAAGGGCCTAAGTCCAAACATCAAACCAACTCAACACTCAAAACCATAAAGCCTATGATCAATTTGGACTTAGATAAGAGAAAATAACCTTTTGAGTTTTCAAACACAATGATGGCACCTATAATGTCCCATCAAGAATCAACCATTGAAATCCTCCAAAGTACATTTGAAAACATCAACATTAATCCCTTGTTTGATGAACCACCACCAATAAATGGGAATAAGTCTCTTCCTAAATATCCCAAAAGGATGTTAAGACTTGATCTCAATCACTTAATGCAATAACAAGACATGCCTAAAAGGATTTTTACTCTAGGGATTCAAAACATACCTCCTTTGGAGGAAAATCAACAAAGCACACCTTTGCTCCTAACTCTACCAAATGTTATGACATCAAATGTTATGGAGCCTCCCATGAGTACACTATGTGAAACATCAATTGCAACAATCCCTATTGACATACAAAGGAAAAGTCTTATTGACATTTCACCCATTCCCAAAAGGAATAGGCCTCATTGTCAAATCAATATGACATCCCAAGGAGAAACATCTAACACACAAAGGTACCAAAACAACAACTCAAACATGATGTTCAATTCTCAAGGACATAACCAACTTCAAAAACAACAACAACCTATAGTAGTACAAGGAATTAACATTTCCAATACACAACCAAGTTTAAACCCACTTAACACACATTCGACATATCAACAACAACATCAACCAAAATGACAACCTTAGGTGGTGCAAGGATCCAATATCCGTAACACACACTCCAATGTAAATCCAATTGACTTACACATAATGTATCAACAAAAATTCCAAAAATAACAAGCCATGTTCACTAAATAACAAGAATAACTAAAAGAATAGTTGGAATACCAAAGACACCTTGAGCAACAAATTATGTATCAAAAACATTTGTTACAACAACAACATGTGCCAAAACAACCTCAATAGATACCTCTACAAAAATAGTCACATTCATGGTCTCACATGCAACCAATAGAGGTATCTCAACAACAACCACAACAAATGACACAACTAGCACAACAAGTGATGCAACAACAACACATGGTACAAGAATCATAGTCGATACCACAACAAGTACCATAACAATTACCCCAAAATCTACCACAACAAGGAACCTTTCATCTTCAAGGTACCAACATATCTCCACCACCTAGTGACACATCACCTAACTCATTAGACATAGAAATGATAGAATTGAGTGGATATAGTTCCCACCATAGAAAATGATCTACTCATAGACACAAAAGGCTTGAAGAAAAAACTATTATGCAAAACCCTAATGAAGAGTGGCTACAACAATTCAAACAACTTTCCAAACAAGTTGAGGCTTTGGGAGTCCAGAAGAAATAGGCTCTATATATAGAAAGGGACTTATGTCCTAATCCATTTGATAAAAGTCTATGTATGCCTCCATTCCCAAAACACTTCAAGGCTCCAAGATTCAAAAAATACTGAGGAAAAAGAAAACTTGTTGATCACATTAGATAATTCTATTCCTCTTGTACTAAACTTAGTGATGAGCCCACCTACCTCATGAGATTGTACCCTCATTCTCTAGGTGGGCCCACACTTGAATGGTATTCCAAACTTCTTGGTACCATCAAATCTTGGTCAGAGCTAGTAGACAAATTCATCTCCCACTTTTACTTCAACATTACAAATGAGGTGACACTCTTTGATTTGTGCTCAACTAAACAAAAGATGGGAAAACCATTTATCATATTCTTACTATGCTAGAGAAGCTTAGTCGATCAATGCTCACTAAAAATTCTTGAAGAATAAAAAGTTAACTTGTACATTGAAAACCTAGTCCCCAACTTAATGTATGAACTTAAGATCAAAAGTCCAAGCACCATCTCCAAACTAATGAAAAAAGGGGCTAGTATTGAAGATGCTCTTATCTATAAGGGAATCCTCAAGATGAACAAGGAAAACACAAACACCAACTCATATAATGATAAGGCAAAATTTTTCTCCAAAAAAAAGAATGTGATTAATGATGGTATTATGGATGCATGAATAATTAGCATGACACAACCTCAGCTAAATTTGAAAGGTGTGAACCCTACGAATTCACAACCTCCCAATCAAACATCACCTCCACAATAGAAAATTGAGAGTTCCACATGGGATGGACCTCAAAGACATCCTAGAACCAAAGATAGAAAATTCACACCCTTGGGGATACCTCTTGAGACTACACTTCAAAAATTACTCAATAATAACTTCCTACAGTTACCACTGATCAAAGATGAACCACTAACTAAATCTTCTTGGTGGGATGACAAAAAATTCTATGATTACCACCACACCAAAGGACATAAGACCTCATCATGTTTCTAGTTAAAACATGCAATATAAGACCTTATTGATGATGGTGTGATCACAATCAATCCATTACTACTAGCATCCAGCTCTGATCACACTATTTTTAAAGATCCTTTACGTAATCATGACAATGGGAAGGCCTCTAATTCAAATTCAAACTCACAAGATAATGTGAATTACACATGTATTGGATATGACTACACCATAAACTATTTCAATGAGTCTAATTCCCACATATACATATTCACCTTAAAGGCTGAAGACCCTCATTGCACTATCATTACACGCCATACCAAGATCACCCTACCTAGAGCTCCTTCTAGACCTACTATCTCTACTAGACTTGCACCCCCTAGTATACTGAATGCTCCTACTTCATCTTATTATAGCCTTGTTGAACATCTTGACAATACTCCTACAAAAATATCCATCTTGGACCTATTGCATGTGTCCCCCCAACATTAGAAGATCTTGGATTAAGCCCTTAAAGAGTTAATAGTCCCAGATAACATCAATGTTTCCTAGTTCTAGGCCATGGTTGGGAATTTATCTGCATTATAACATATCACATTTTCCCTTTAGGATATTCCTAAGGATAGAACCAACCATAATGATCCCCTTCATCTCAAAATCTTTATCCATAATGCTAAGATCAGGTGAGTTTTGATAGATGGAGGAGCAGGCCTGAATATATGTACCCTTAAAGTTGTCAAGGGTTTGAGTTACTCTAAAGATGATGTAGATCCTTCTCACAAAATCACCATAAAGGCCTATGATGATGGATAGCACTTCTCCAAGGACATCGTCATATTACCTATTAGATTTGGTCTAGCTACTAAGAATACATTATTCCAAGTCCTAGATATAGAAATGAATTGCAACATGATACTACGATGCCCTTGGCTGCATGCTATGAAAGCAGTACCCTCTACATATCATCAATGTATAAAGTTTTCCTATAAAAATGTGGAGGTTACCATACTTGGAAATCTAGACCCTTTCTAGTTTTGTGCTAATCTGAGAGATGCTACTACATACCAAGTCCCAAAAAAAAATGAAGCACAACGCATATATTCCTCTAAATATGTGGACATAGATATACTCCTTAGTAAGTCCAAGGAAAAGACAAAGATTGAAGATAATGGGTTTGGAGACTACTTTATGTCTTAAGTATTCTGCATTAGGGAGTCACCACCTTCTCCCCAATCTTATGGTAACTCACACCTATTGCAAGCACAAAATTCTAAGATCAGTACACAAAATTCCACTTCTATCAATTTCATTAGTGGAGGTGGCCTACATGAAGAACATGTCCATGAGAATACAACTATCTGTATTGAGAAAGAAAAATTTAAACAATAACCCACTTTGATATCTCCTAGAAAGTATGGACCTAGGTTTACTATTATGCAGAAACAAGGCTATGACATATGTAGTGGTCTTGGATATCAGAAAAAAGGAATAATTGAACCTATCACTACAAAAGTATGACCTCCTAGTTTGGGGCTTGGATTAAAACCATTGCGAATAGGTCCTCCAAGTACTATAATACCTACATGTAAGACTATGGATGTTTTTAATGATGAAAATGTATTTGAAGATACCCAACCTAAAACCAATAGTCCTCGAGCTTCTAAGCATGAACCCAATTATACCACTGAATCAGATATCCATATATATACCTTCAACTAAAGCCCATTCAAAACGGATGATGAAATCCCCTCAAGTTGTCCTAAACTATTGGATTGGAACTAGTGTGGACCACTGATTTTGATTGATTTGAAAATGATGGTGCTCTCACAATAGAAATTAAAATCTCTAAAGGCATTATGATCAAAAATCATAAAGAAGAACTTTCTCCTAAAGAAAACACATTGGCATATTTTGGGGAGTCAATTCCATCTTCCAAATGTAAAATTGAAAACAAAGAAAAAAATGACAAGAATAGGTCTCTTGGTGAAAACCAAAAGGTACCATTAGACCATGAAAAATCAAAATCGAAGCATCTCCCAAGGATACAAAATGAAAAGGATGATGCCATGAATATCATTGTTCTAATGTTCAACATGCCACGAAGTCTTTTTGAATGCTCTCAATCAACCCTCATGTGGGAAGATGCTGGTCTCAATCCTCCCAATCCTTCCTTATATCTAGTTTCTTATCCCCAAATCTAGCTACCTAATCTACCCAACACCCAAGATCAAATATTTATACAACAAACCTTTATATATGTCATGATCAGTGACATCCCATACAAAGAATTCTTTGACCGATTTATTCTCAGATGCCTTAATTCATGAGAGGCAGACACTATCTTACATATGGTACACAATGATATATCTTAAGGCATTTCCAATAGTTTGATTTTACCTATAGACTTAGAATGAATCCTATGTAGTTGTGGTCAATCGTGGGTTCAGATATTATCAACAAGCAACACCAAAAATAGATTTATTCTCAAAATTCATTAGCAACATTCGTGATTCCATCTAAAAGTCTTGAAAAAATATCAAAAAAATGGCAAAAGGTCCTTTAAAAATTTTAAAAAGGGAGAAAAAAGTCATGAAAAAAGAAACAAAAAATTGTAAAAAGTCATGAAAAAAATGGATGCCTTGATGAAAACCTGGTAAACTGGCATCTTGGCATGAAATTTTGAGTCAAGAGAAAAATTCTGTCCAAAAGTGAAAACCTGACAAACAGGTGCTTTGGGCAAGTACCATGGTGAAAACCTAGCAAACATGCACCATGTGTAATTAGTTATTTCTCCCCCATCTATCAGGATTCGATCTAGTTTTTCCCCTTTTGTCATTCCTTGGTCATATCATTCATATTGCAAGAGATCCCTATCCCCTTATCATGGCCCACAAACTAGTTAATGTCCATTGTTATCTTACCTAAGAATCACTAGTCTATACATACACTATTGTTGTCCTTTGTACATAGTTTGTGTCTTGTCTAGGGACATATTACCTACACAGTGCATGAGTTTAAACTTGAACTGGGGGCATAGCTCTAAGCACTTCTTATCCATTAGACTTATCACATATCAAATTAGAGCTAACACTTCTGTATGCTTATATGATCCTAAACAAATCCTAAAAATTCAAATATGACCTAAAATAGTCATTAAAAATCATAAAACATCCGGAAGAAAATCCCTAAAAAGCATAAAACATCTTGAAATAATCATTAAAAATTGTAAAATGTCCTAAAAAATCCCTAAAAATCATAAAACATCATGAAATAATCATTAAAAATTGTCAAATGTCTTGAAAAATCCCTAAACATCATAAAACCTTCTGAAGTAAACCTAAAAATCGTAAAATGTCCTAAAGAAACCAAACACACAAAAACATCAAATATCCTCAAAAACCCCTAAAAATCAGAAAATCCACCAAAAATGTGTAATAAACCTTGTAAATAGTCATTGTGGAGAATCACCCCTTTTGCTTAAACACTTGCACTTTCGCAGACTAAAACTCAAAGCATTGCACTTCAATGGAAATCACACCTATTTGAGCAATGTGAACCAATAATTAATCCAATGTGTCATTATGACCCTATGAACTGAATCCATAAATAGAACTATCACATGATCAACCTATCAAACACTATCTAAAGACCTAAAAACTAAAAGGCAAGTTATAATGGACAATAATAGCTGTTGGCTCAGGTTCTTTAGTGAGTGATTTTTTTTTGTTTTTTGTTTTTCTTCAATCATGTTCCTATGCCACTTGATGATATAAACTAATCTATGAGAGTGACCAGGATGGTTCACGGTCATCTTTTTCTTTTTTTATCTATTAAACAATGTACCCTTGAGATTCTAAGGCATGTATATATGCCTTAGGAAGGATAAGGTCATTTTCTATCTACATCATGCTTGTTTATGCAAAAGGTTTACATTTGCGCTTTAGACCTTTATGCCATGATGTGTTGCATTCTATTTGCCATATCAAAATAAAGCTCCATTTGACATATAGTGCACTCTCTGAAAGAAAAAGTCTTCACCTTATTCTAATTGGTCCTTATCTCATCTCCTTAGTCTTCTATCATTCATCTCTTCATCCAACACCATGATCATGTATTTAGATACACCAAATTATCTTCGTCTTGCATTCCTACAGTCTTGCATCATCCTATACTATCTGTCAACTTTCTGTGACTTTCCATGAACTCTCACCTCATTTTGACCTTTATTTTAAAATTTTTTGACCAAATATGACCATTTTTGGTTGATTTCACTTATGTTATGACATATTTCCATCATTTTGGGCATGCACACAAAGTTTCAGGTCATTCTAAGTCCAATCAAGCTAATTTTGGCCCTCGAAGCCTTTTGGGGCATAGTCTGCACTTTTAGAGTGCACTTGGGCTTCCCAAGTGCACCATGGGTGCACTTGGTACTATCATATCACACTTGGTCTTACCAAGTGCACCCTAGGTGCACTTGGGTGTATTTTGGGCACACTCAGGGTAGTTAGATGTCCATAACTACTCCCAGAGCCCTTATGTTGCACTCCAGAGCCCATAACTTTTGCATTTCAATTTTGATTTGCAATCCATTAGTTGCATTAGATTTGTATCTTTGTTGTGAAAAAATTGAGCTATCATTTTAATTATTTTTTCATTGTCTTGAGTGGTCACCCATGAAACTACTCTTGGGTCCTTGATGGACCCCCATTCTACACTCTAGACCTCATAACTTCCACATTTGAACTCTGATTTGTGATCCATCAATTGCTATGACTTTTTCATCTCATTGTTAACAAACTGACCTATCATATACATATCTCAATCAATTTCTCAAGGGGCACCCATATATATCATTCCTATTGAGGCATGATTTTATGACTTTTTTGTTAGCGTTCTTTTACACAATGCTCTAAATCACATTGTATCAAAGATGAGAAAAATGTAGATGCTAAAAAATGGTTTGCATCTATGGTAAACCATCACTATTTCATACTAACTCATCCAATTTTCTCATTCTACTAATTTTAATCTTTTGGCCAACTTGATTATATCTCAACAATATCTTTCATTATTCATATCCTCTTTCACATCAATTGTAGATCATTTTGAAATCATATCAAGTCAACTCGGATAATCATATCAAATCAACTCGAAATCATATCAAATAAACCTAGAATTACCCCAAATCTACCTAGGATTAGTCCTAATCAACTTGGAGCATGTTAAACAATATTTCATCATTTGTCCAAGCCTAGGCATTTCATGGCTTTTAGTGCCTTGGAAACCTATCAATCTATCAAGCCTATCAATTTGACCTTAGTACTATCATGGCTCTCAGTGCTAGGTCAAACCATCATTCTTGTCATTTGATCATTTACATTTTCAAGTCCCTTAGTGTCAAATCATGACATCATCAAACCATTTTAATAACATTTATAGTGTCCATTGATGTTATTATGATCGACCATATCAATCAATCTCAATCCTATAGCATTATTGATATTAGTTAAATGTTACATGTCCTTAATTCATGTCATATGTCCTTCGCATGTTATCAATTTTAATCAATCAATCAATTTGACCATGGATTTGGTCTACCCATCATCATCCTAGTTAATCCCAATAATCATCACAGTTTCATCAAAGGATACTTTCACACTTATTTAATCAAATTGGCCAATCATTTGCTAATTTTTTCTATAGGATTAAATAACCCATAATATAATCCTATGTCATTTTTCTAATTATTCTTCCTAATTATCATCCTCAATTAATTAATTTTATTAATTAATTGATTCATCATTCACAAACCATGAAAATTCACAATTTTTTAAGTCATATTTTCCATCATTAATTCTATTTTTACTAATTTCTATTTGTGTGGAATAATGGATTTTTAGTTGAAATATTCCACATAATATTGACATCATCGTGACACATGGGCATGACACATCATGAGTTCTCCATTTACACTTGGCTAAGATATGTCATAATCCATATATTCTTATTCCTTACGTATGTCCATATTTGGCTTCTATTGTCACAAATTCTTGGCTTTAAGTGGGTTTGAGGTGTCACATGATGCATCATAGATCCTCTTCCATTTATAACCATGTTTGACTGCCAAGCTTCACACAATCCTACATTTGGCATCTTCTGTCATATGTGTCATGGATTCTTAAAGGAATCTCTTGCCAAGTTGCATATCCAAGGTGACAGGGCCAATGCTCTCATTTTGTGTGTTGATTATAAATTGAGCATTCTTCCTCTCATTTTTGGTCCCTAGGTCCTTGGTCTTTTGCTCTTTCAATCTTAAATCACTTTTTATAGTACTCTCACATCATTATCATAGGCTTTTGCTTCCTAATTGTGGGCATTATAAGAAATTAGAGCTAAATCATATGGAGAAGAAAGAAGGACATGAGACCTACAAATGAAAGAGGGGGTTTCTAACTTTATGTTTCTTCCTTTTGTTTATTTGGCTTTTATGGTAGACTAAATGGTGTCAACGTATGTTTATTCAATTTGTGATTTGCTCATAAAAATGTTAGATATTAGCCCATTTTCTGGTCCTATATGGTGTAATGGCTGGAAATATGCCTCAAAGAATTTGAACCTCAAACCTCATTTTCCGTGGTTTAGAGTTCAAGGTTTGTTAAATGTGTGTTCCCAAAGCATTAGTCCTTAGAATATTCCATCCTATATTTTGTGGCAAGAGAAGGTGAACCTTCAAATCTAAACTTCATGGTCCAAGGTTCACAATTTTCAAGATAAAATAACCATCGACAAATACAAGGTGACATGATGACATGGAATGCATTAAATGATGATTAGAAAAGGTGGTGCTGGAATGAGTTTTCTACATGAAAAAGACTATGCTTTTCATTAAATATTATGACATGCTATGAAATCAAGGCTTTCCTTATCATTCAATGTAACTTTCCACGTTGGTCTAATTTTTATTAAATTCCTTTTCTTTTAAATAGCCATTATTTTCTATGTGTGATAAACAACCTATAATTCTTTTGGGATAAAGGGAAGGTGGCTAAGTAAATTTTCTTCTCAAAGGTTTCATGAGCTAAGGAATAGGCAAGTCTAAAATTCATTTTCAAATTTCCTATTTTCATTTTTTCTTTTTAGTATTTAAAATCTTTTTTAGTTTATCCTTTCTATGCCTTTTTTTGAATAACAAGTTTACTCTGTACAATATACCCATAGCTTCTTCCAAATTTAAAATGCTTTGGAAAATAAATCTGGGCCTTTAATGTGTTTTCTCCTAGAACTAGGGGATGTTGCACTAGTGGATAAAAAAATAAAAAATATGGTTGCAAGTTTTGAGAATACTAAGCTTGGGTCTATGGAAGAACAAGTGCCTATGAGTAGTTTAATAAAAGATAGTGGTTTCCCTCAAGCTGCATTATGTCCAAAGCTATTTTTGAGTGCCAATCAAGTATGATGCCAAAAAAAGATGCATTAGAAGTCACAATGGTGAAATCTTGGTTTATGTGAACCGTATTACTATCATGGGTGCTCTTAGGATTCTATTAAAAGAGATCTATGAAGATTGGACTATAAACCTCTCTTACTCTCAATTCACTACCAATACCAAGGATTTCAATTGTACTATTGCTCAGAATCAATTATTAAAACCTAAGAAAGGAGGTTCCCATGTACCACACCCTATAACTAGAGAGCACATGATCCCATAGGTAAGAGATATCATCATTTTTGAATAGGGTAAAAGGAGAAAACAACATCCTGTTATGGGAGGATTGGATGCATTTTTTCATCTAGGCCATCCTAGATGAAGAGAAGTATAATGATTGGGCAAAAATTATCATAGAAATGCCTCACAAAGAACTCACAAGTTTTTGTGGTTGTTGGTTTCTACATGTCCTCATGGTTGTTCTCTATCATAGCTTGTTGAAGAGAATGGTGTGGGTTTCCACCTCAGGTTTGGTCCAAAAGCATGGTCATTTATGACTTTTATCCTCTATTACAAAAATATAAGAGATATATGGATTTCAAAAGACAATAGGATGATTTCTTGGCAAGGCTCATTTTTAAATTGCAAGGAACAAAAAGAAAATACTCTCTAAAGAAGTCATCCAATAATTAAGCATTTATGACAACCTTCTCATCAAATTTTATAACTTAACATGCCAGAGAATTGGTGGGTTTTAGGGCGAACTTGTAAAATTACCCAAGTATTTTTTAGATATGTCTAGACCAATTGAAATATGCAGATAGATTACTAATGTGGACAAAAGGCGCAAGGCCAAAGGAGGTATAGTTCCTCTCCCATTTGACTTCTATGAGTCATCCTAATGGATGCAACCTTGTTGATCTCTCCTTGAGGTGGGATCATGATTGTGACCATGAGTGGTCTATATCATAGAGGTCATTTGATGTATGTTTCTATATTAGTTGCTTTGATTATGCTTATGAGATGATTTATAGTTCATTGAGGTTTGTGCCAGTGCTTACTAGGATTGAGATAGTATCATGAGGTTGTTCTGTGATTACCCTGAGATGTGTGCAAAGATTGCACTATGAACTATTACCATGCTACACTGGACTAGGTTCATGTAGCAATGGTTAGTCATGTTTATGACTATGTTCGCTTATGTGTTTTAAGTTCCTTTTTGTTGTTCTTTAATCAACCTTTATTAAATTCTTAAATGTTTAGAAATGGATATTCCATTTGGATTATTTGGTAATGTGCTATGGACATTTACCTTGTTATATTTTTATTTGAGAGTTATGTGTTACTTATGTTATGTTTTACATTTGAGAGGACCTAAGGGTTAGATGTTATACTTTGATTTCAATATCATAGATTTTAGACTACTATGTTGTTCATTGGATCATATTTTCAAAATGATGTCATTTTGAGATGAAAATGTGTTTTATAATGATATCTGTTATCTGGTATTTGGACATACCTCTAATTATGTTAGGTGATGGATTCAAGGCTATGGTTATTTACTTCATTCCTATGTTGTTATGCTTTATGCAAACGTGAGTGATGTAAATAGATTATTTTAATATAATTAAATAAATGGTTAAATTAAGTGATTTAATGGATTTATTTCTTTGACTATGTTATTATATGCAATTGCACTTGATCATGTTGTTTAGTGTGTATGATTTATATCCCTAGCAATGGCACATGGAGTTAGTGATTCAACCATTCATATTTTACCAATGTTGTCCTTATATGGTCAATGTATCCTTATTTTAATTATTTTATTAAACCTTTCAATGCTTATTAAATCTAAACTCATTTGCATTATGTGATTAGACCAGTGAGCATTTCTGTGCATTTAGAGTTTCACATTTTTGCAAATGTTGTTAAGAAAATTTGTGTGTTTTTGGGTTTTTAGGCTTTTTAATTGATTTATTTTAATTTTTGGCAACTTTTCCATAGATGAATGTTGGACTATTCAAATATGGAAAGAGTACTTATGAGAAGGGGGGGGGGGGGGTTGAATCATAAGTATCACACTTTATCCAATAAAACTTTTAACTGCAAGTAAATTGTATGCATGTAAATACATTAAACAAATATGAAACTAAACACACACATCAGCAACTCATAACACTGGAATTTGATAACCCAGAAATCCTCCAAGAATAAGAAGGTAAAATTGGGGTGGGGATGGTACCCACAAAAATTAATGCAGAAATATTGTTCAACCACTTCTTATGGTCTGCCCTGTTAAAGACTTTACACTGTATCAATAGTGACTTGGTTAAAGGCTTTACAAACACTTAACATGAAGTGTCACCCTGTTAAAGGATTTTAATCACCTAATCAAAGGATCTACAAAATAGATGTTAAGCTAACCTATCACCATAGGATTTTCATTCTAATACAATTGCTAGAAAGTATTAGGTATAATGAACCTGATAGATTACAATCCTTGATTGCTGAATGCAGGTACCTTTTTCACTTTCTCTGATCTTGATCCTTTTGTGATCTGATAACCCTCGCTTCTAAAAATAGTTTTCCTTGTGCACCCTTGTATATCCACTCATATCTGTTTACAATGAAATTTCATCTTCCTTATAAAGACTTCAAAGACTTAGAATTAGATATGGATCTACGATCCATATTGAATCTCAATTTCTCGCTCAATACTTGTCTTTTACTAATTAGTTGCATGCCTTTATCATTTTTCTTATTGGCTACATGTAGATTGCATAGGAAAAATAAAAGATTCGATCTCATCATTAAATCCTTCGAGATTTTCCTTATGTCGGCTGCAAAAACTGTTTGCATCATAGTTTGTGCAATTTCAAACTTTTATGTTGATATTCTATGTTACTCAGCTCCTGAAGCATTGCTGATGCTCGACACATGTTGTTTCTTGGATAGCTCGGCACCTAAACAAAACTGTATCACTCGGCACCTGTTGCACTTGGCACCTACTGTTACTCTTGACACTTATTATAGCTCGACACTTCATCTTACTCGACACTTACTCTTGATCTTGGTTAAGTGTATTGACTCTCAGTTGTCAAATTTATTCTTTAAGCTAACAATGAATTCCTATTTCTAGGAATAGCTTATTTTCGTTTGGGTCGATTCAAACCCACTTTTGAATTAGAAAGTTGGAGAGTAAAACCCAAAATCCTCTTCATGAAGATTTACTGTTTTGTTCATTGTGGGAGCTACGGGCATGAGATCGTCACAAGGTTGGGCTCATTGGATCCAGCATGGGGAAACCTTGGATTGCCATAATTTTTTGCTACTTCTGTGGGCTATTTATTTTATGGTTCAGATTCCCATTTTTTCCATTTTGGTTTTGAGGTAGGGCATTCCTATTTTATTGTTCTACTCTATTTCTACTTCTATTTTTGGAGGCTGAGAACTAGTGTTCCCCTCCATTTCTATATGCTAGTTCTACTTGGTTGGGTGCGTATAAACATTTCTCTATTTTTCAGGATGAAGGTTTGGAGTTTTACGTCATTATGTTGGCCATTTTTGCATACATGTTTGAATATTCAAATAGGAATAATGCTTCTGAGAGGGGGGGGGGGGGGGGGTGAATTAGAAGTACTATACTTTGACCATTAAAACTTTTAACTGAAAGTAGATTGTATGCATATAAACATATCAAACACTTATGAAGAACACATAAGCATCACCACATAACACTTGAAATTTTGGTAACCCAAAAACCCTCCAGGAATAAGAAGGTAAAACTGGGGTGGGGATGATACCCACAAAAATTACTGCAGTAATAATGTTTAACCACTTCTGATGGTCTACCCTATTAAAGGCTTTACACTGTATCAATAGTGACCTAATTAAAGGATTTCAAGCACCTTACATGAAGTGTTACCCTGTTAAAGGATTTGATCACCTATTTATAGGATCTGCAAAATAGCTGCTAAGCTAACCTATCACCATAGGGTTTTCTTTCTAATACAATTGCTGAGAGTATTAGGTATAATAAACCTGATAGCTTACAATCCTTCGATTGCTGAATATAGGCACTTGATCTACTTTCTCTGATCTTGATCCTTTGTGATCTGATACTCTTTACTCTAAAAATTAGTTTTCCTTACACATCCTCATTTATCCACACACATACAATGAGATTTAGTCTTCCTTATAAAGACACTCAAAGACTTAGTGTTAGGTATGGATCTATGATCCATATTGAATCTCTATTTCCCACTCATTCCTTGCACATTTACTATTGGTTGCATGCCTTCTTTATTTTTCTTATTGGCTGCATGTAGATTGCATAGGAAAAAACAAAAGATTAGTTCTTATCTTTTTAATCCTTCGAGATTCGTCATATGTTGGCCATGCAAACGGTTTACATCTTCATTTTTAAAGTTACAAACTCATATGTGCATTTTGTGTTGCTCAACACTTATTGATTCCAGATGCTTGGCACATATAAAAAACTAGCTTACTTGGCACCTGATCTTCACTCAGTACCTGAAGGCTGCTTAGCACCTGAAGTCATTCGACACTTGAACTTCACTCATCACTTGATCTTCACTTGGCACCTGAAGGCTGCTCGGCATCTGAAGGCTTTCCTGACTTGGCTCATGTTGTGGCTCAGCATACATGGTGTACTTGGCTCCAATATAGAAAGTGGTTAAGTGTGTTGGCACTCAAGTGTCAAAAACCATTTTGAGGCTAACAATACAGTGTCTGAACTTGTTTATTTTTAGATTTCTGGGGGTTTTGTGCCCAAAGGTCAAATGGGTTTTAATTTTGAAGTTTTTCAAAATTTTGGGGTTTTTACCTTGTTTTGTGTGCCACCCAATTTTCTCAAGTTTTCTTGGCACAATGTGGGTCATGGACCTGTATGATCTATTTGGATATTAGTCAAACCACTATTGTACTTTTATGTTGCATTAGGATGCATGTCACACCCATACTCTTGACTTTGTGTTCGGTTGAGTAATTTTATACCCATGTTATGGTTTCTTTTGGACCTTTTCTTTTGTTTTATGGACACTAGGATTCGTGTAGAATCCATGCTCCCAAATTGAGGCTAGTTGAGTGAGTTCATGATGTTTGGTGTTGTTGCATCATTGGGATCCGTGTAGAATCCATACTCCCAGATTAAGGCTGGTAGAGTGATTTCATGATGTATACTTTTATTGGCTTTGGGATTCATGTAGAATTTGTCCTCTTGAGTTGCTTTTGGTTGGGTGTTTTGTTTTGCATTGTGTTCTCATCTTGTCCTTGTGTTTTGATCTTTATGATGTTTAGCATATGACTAGGAGATGTTATCTACTTGTAGGATTATCTTATGCTTTTCTACTAGTATGTTAGATTTTCTTATGCTTATATTGTAGCATGTTTTAGTATTGGCATCCCTATTAAAATAGTACCGATGATCTGATCAGTGGCTTGGAATGTTACGCCTGGGGGATGGCTAAGATCCATGATGGTCTTATGATGCTATTGGTGGTTGGAAGGAACCACATATTTAGTTTGGTTGTTTAGTTATTATAATGTTATTTCTGTACATTGTGATGCTGTTTATGTTCATTGCAATGTTGTTTTCAGTATGTTATGTTATTTCTATGATTTAGATGGATAGATGTTCCTCTTTCTTGTTCCTTGGCATATTGTTGATTATGCACTCGAGTGTTTTCTCCTCGATCTATGTGGATCCATTACTCCCGGTGTGGAGGTTCTAAACTCAAATTTTCTCTATTTTTTCCCCTTTGTGTTTTCCTTAAGTGTTTTTGTGTTTCTATGGGTGACATTTTATCAGTATGGTGCGACACAAAAATGTATTGCACGCCCATTGAAACTTTGTCATGGATCCCCTGATTCTATCACATGCCTCTTGGAGAATTATCGCGTGATACTAGAAAGTATTGTACCTCCTTGTAAGAAATGTTGTACGACACCTTGAAAGTGTCACACATCTTAAGGAGAAGTATTGCCCAATCACTAAAAGTGTAGCTCTCCTTCTTTAGAAATGTCATGTGATACTTTTCTATGTTGTATTAAAGTATCACTTGGTTTTTTGTAAAAACTTGTGCAGGTGGGTAGTGGGCACTTTTTAGTCTAGTCTAAACTTTTTGAGAGTTGATTTGGACACCCTCTTCAGTGTTCTTCAACCCTATGGTGTTGCATTTTGATTTCAGTTGTGTGTGTTTTAGTAGTCAATTTCTTGGGGTTTAAAATATATCATTTAAGTATAAGATTTAATTCCTTATACTTAAGATATATTTTAATATATGTAACAAATCTTTTGAGATAGGTTTTAGACCTCTCAAAGATAAGATAAAGATTCTAGGAAATTTCAAGGCTTCAGAAATCCAGACTTAGCCAATTTTTAGGGCTTCAGGATTTCAGACTTAGCCAAATTTTAAGATTCTTCATTCTACCCCAGCTTGGTGTTTTTTTGATGAGTGGTGGTTTGTTTGAGACCTCATCTTGTGCATGGTTGTTGTTGGCTTTTGTTTACATGTGTCAGTTTGGTAGTGGTGTTTAGAGATCCATTGGTTGTCAGGATTGTGGTGAAGTCTTTCATTGCAATCTTTGTAATCCTTGTATGATGTTGTCATGTGCATTCATACTTGTAAAAAATATATATATTGGCTTGTATTGAATCCTTGTTCCAAGATCTCTGGGTGGAGCATTATAGGAAGTTTTGGGTATGTTTTTTCCTATTGAATTGGGCCATTATTGTTGTAAGAGAATTCTGGATGCCTTCAAGTTAGAACCTAAAATAAAAGCCATGAATTAAAGGTCTTATCAAGACAAGCTCAAATTTTACAGTAACGAATTTTTCCAAACCAAGTTTGAACTAGATCTTGCATTCACACACAAGCTCCAAATGGAGGATTATTGTGTTGAATGTAAAGATGAATACAGAGTGAGAAAGAGATTATGGTTAAGGTTTACCTTAAAGAAAATTGTTGACCTCAAACTACATATGGATATCTCTAAAGTAGAAGAAATCAAAGGTGAAGAAGTGGTTGACCACAAATTTATAGGGCAAATTGAGGCTTTTCCCATGCCTAAAATTGACTATAGAAAGGAGGATGACTTCCAGATAAGAACCCTTACTATTGTGAGTAGGATAAAAAAATGGATAAGAGAAAAGAAGATGCTAAAACTAAAAGAAATAGTGTGAAATCCCTAAATAGATTCAATAGCTTCTAGTTCAGCCTTACCCCTCAAACATATTGATGGAATTATGCAATTTCTTCTTGCAGGTAACTCAAAACCTAATATTGAAGTTGAACTTCCTATACAAGAGAAGGTTTTGGTTTAAATTAAAACATAATTTTGGATAAACTACTCGAGGAGTTAGAGAAAGAAGGTAGAAGAATCAGTCAACCGAAAGAAGAAGGCAAGCGAACTAGTTGTAGTGAACCTAGACACAGAGAAATAGGTTGGAAAAATTGTGGAAGAATCTATCATGGATAGTTCAATAGGAACTATGAGACATGGAGAAAAGTAGGTGATGGATAGTGCCAATGGTCATGATTCTCTAGCCATTGGCAATCCTACAAACCTTCAAACCCGATAGAGCCAAGGTAATGCCAATGGCCCAAAGTGGTTTGACCTTTATGTTGTTAAGAAATGTAGCATCATTCTCGTAATTGTCCTATGGATGATATTTTTAGAAAATGTTTGGGAAAGAAACCTAAAAATAGGAAATTGAAAGTGGAATCCATGCTTGAAGTGAATGAAAGAACTAGACATTTTATTGTTGATGTGCATATAAAGCCAACCAATGATAAATGGAGAGACAAAATTATTCCTAAAGATTATATTATATAAAGAACCAACCTTGAAGCCCCCATGGGTTAAGTGTATTAGTCTGAGGTTGTGGGAAGATCTCCATGATCTCAGGTTTGATTCACTTGTTCAGTTGTTATTTTATCATGCCTACCTAGGGGCAGATATAGATTGCAATGTGACCAAAGGGACTAGTCTCACCCCAAGCTTTCCCCATAAAGGGAAATCAATATGATTAGGTTGTGAGGATGCCCTCTTATAACAAAAAATTAAAAGAACCAACATTGGATTAGAAACTAGAGTGGCTAACATGATTGATGCTAGCAATTAGAAAATTGCCAGTCATATTTGGAAGGACTGTAAAGACAAATGAGGAATGAAATAATATATGAGGCTAATGGAGGAATAAATTCATGCTCTGCAAAATCTAAATTCCCTAGAATTTATAGATTCCACTTCAGTAGTAAACATTATCTCCCTTGCTAATCAAAAACTCTTGGACCAAATGAAAGAAGACAAAGTGGTTGGGAGGATGTTTAATGACTATATTAATTCAATAATGTCCAATGGAGTGAATTATAGTATAAATTTTTCTGAGACCAAGATGTAAGAAGATAAGGTAAACAATGAGCTAGAATATGAAATCAATGCCTATGAAGGAAAAAAAGGTCAAATGGTATGAATACATCATGTAGATTATCAAAGTACATGCTTATGGTGTGGACATTTTTTTGACTGAAAAACCTACTAATGGTATAGATGAACATTTCTTGTTTCTATCTAGGGCCAACGTTGAATGGAGGGATGCCATAATTGAGAAAGGTATGATTGAATTAGTGGATATCCTTAAGGAGTTGGAATTCTTGAAACAAAACATGGAAATGATATCAAGTGTATTGATATCAAATTAATGGAGAATGAAGAATAAACTAATTACAGAGCCAATGAAATAATAGATTCTTTTCAAGATAAGATGAAGATTATGAAGGAAGTTGAAGAGGTTTTAGTCAAAGATTACACCACTATTTTCAAGGTTGATTCAACATTGATTATTTGCAGGTATCATCTTAAGATGCATGAGACAAAGGTAGATCAAATCTACAAAGTGAAAGAGATATGGAGGTTATGATTGGAACACATAGGGGTGCCACAAAAGGAGGAGTTAATTTGATTCATGCATGCAAAGAATGGAAAGAATCAACTAGATGGCTTACTATTAATCAAGAATAACCTATAAACTCTACTACCCTAGCTAGTAATTAGATAGTCCCTTAAGGATTTAGCAGCCAATAGGGTAGTTTTGTTTTAGTTATAGTATAGTTACCAGTCCATCGACTTCTGCATGTGTTAGTTGTTTAATTGAAAATTGAATCTTGGCCCTCTGAGGCTATTTAAGTGTATTTTTAAGATTTTGAGAGGGTCAAAATTTTATGGGTTTTAAAAGACTTATATTTTGACATTTTTCTTTGCATTTATTAGACATTATACAATGCAATATATATTAAATAGTACAACTTCATATATTTGATTGTTTGAATATTGGATCCCGTGGTTCATAAATGCATTTGTTTTCATATGGGAATGAATGGTATGTGGAGATAATTGTTGTAACATTATATGAGTTACTTGCATCTAAAGTGACAAAGAGAAGCCATTCTAGTAGTTATTTTATATTCATTGTAATAATTGGTCACGTGACTCATAATTATGGTTAAATTGGATAGTTATTTGATTTTCACATTCTTTTCATATTGATGAATCAAATGTTATTGACTTATATTTTTTGGTTAAAAGTACCATTAAAAATGTTATTTTATAAGAAAAGTTAATTGAATTATTTTTTAAGTAAGGAAGCTGCAACTTATAAATACATAGAGCTTGCTAAGATAGAAGATCAATTTTTAGTGTATTCTTTTTTTTGCTGATTAGGGAGATAGATTATGTGAGTTGTTTAAGATTCTAGAAGAAGGAAAGATTTTTCAGTAACAATTTTTGGTGAATCTATTGGAGAATCATTAGAATTGAGGACCTAGTGTTCCAAACTTTTGGATTGATTAATGAGAAGTCATGGTTTTTCCACATTATGATGTCTTTCCTGTGTTCCAACCAAATTTAGAATTCCTTGATACATAAGAAGATTTGATCTCAAACTTGAATTTCAGTAGCATAACACTTAAGGAGGACCAATCAATAATATTAGAAGGTGATGAGGGTTGTTGAAGAAAAGGAAAAGATGAAAGGAGTACCCATCATTTAGGAAGCTACTTTAGTGAATTGAATGGGTCAACCCCCAACAAGAAATTGATTAATTGTTAAACTGGTAGAAAGAAGGTATACCATGATTGACAAGAATAAGGGGTTATTAGATGAAGATTTTGGGGCATTGAAATGATTAAATTTTTCCCCTAGTCGCAACTTGAGGAGGAAAAGGAAATTTAAATTCAGTTTCAAACCCTCTCCTCCACCACTAGCCTTAAACACCTATGCTAATATTCAAGCCTTAACTATCCTTGGCATTGTAGCACTTATTCATATTAACATCAAACCATTGAACTTTTTTTGGCCAAAAATGGCTCTAAATCAACCCTGGAGATAGACTATAGGTCATTTTGACTTTAGTTGAAATCTTGGTGCCTCACCTAAAGGATATCAAGACATTCTCTGTAATTTTAATGTAGATGGTAAGACATCAACTAAGGATCACATGAATGCCTTCCATTCTTCTTGTAGCATCTTAAATGTCCCAGTGAAGGATGTATTAGTAAGGTTCTTTACAGAGGCCCATATGGAGTCTGCTACTTATTGGTTCTACCCCCTTCCACATGCCTCTATACAAAATTGGAATGAAATAAAATCAACCTTAGAGAATAGGTTCAAGGCCACTAATGATGAACACATTTTATTGCTCCAATTAAATCAATTGAAGAAAGACATACACATGCATCTAAGGGATTTTTTGCAACATTTAATAAGATCTTACACCATATTTCTACAATGTCTAGGCCAAATGAAAAGAATAAAAATGGTTTCTCTCTAAATTCCATGCCTCTTGATGTTAATTTTCCCCTTAGAAGAGCTAGGATGGTGGAGCTAGCCAGGACTCAAACGTTAGCTATCAAGCTAGAAGATCAACTTATCATGGTAGGGAAGTGGAAGTGAGAAGTACAAGTAAAAAATGTACAAGTATTTACCTTAGGCACTACTAAACCTCTTTTGTAAAGGTTAGTAAATGATGTGATAACTACAAAGAAGAAATTACTTAACATCACAACCCCATACCAAGGAATTGCATGAAAATACTTGAACCAAGGAACAAGAAACATAGGAAAATAGTATAATTTGTCCGTTGCACAATAAATGTTGCAAATTGAACCAACCCCTACAAATAAGAATAATATGTGCATTTTTCACCTAATTGATGACCATAATGGGATTACATGTCCAAAAAATGTATGCTATGAGTAGTTAGAACTCATGAAAGCATCTACACAAGGAGTAACCATTCAAGATGAATCTTGTGGAATGATTAGTGATTCTGTAAGTTATTACCTAGAGTATGAATCTAATTCTAAAAGAGGCGGTGACATATTGGTGACTAGAGGAACCTTCCTATTTAGTTTTGACTAGAGGTCAACAAGGAAGGATCATGAGTGATTGGGTAATGTCTCCTTCTATGGCACCAATAACAAAAGATGTAGGGGACCGGATCCATGAGATTGAAAAATGTAATTAGCAATGACTCTAGAGGTTCAAATCCTAAAAAGGTATGATCCTAAACCTCTTTTTGATATTGTAGAATTTTGTAGATCCATTAAGATCCAAATTTATATTGCTGAGTATTTGAAAATGAACACCCATGAACTAGATAAATTGATTGATTATGTAAAGGGTTCCCCTACTATAATGACCTCTTAATAAGTTAATAATGTATGTTTTGGTGAAACATCCAATGTGAACTAGCCACACATTAAAATGAAACTATTCAATTAGAAAATTTAGCCTTTTCCACCCCAATTAGGGGTAATCCTCAGTCATTCTATGTGTCCTTGTTCATACATAGTTTCAAACTAAATAATTATATCATTGATTCTAAAGATTTTGATAACATAGTTTCAAACTAAATAATTATATCATTGATTCTAGAGATTTGGATAACATAATGCCATCAACTATAGCCAAAGCCTTAGACCTCCCAATAATCAAAACCTTTGGAAAATATTAATCTATCGATTCTAAGAAATTTCCCTTTGTTGGTTAGATCAAAGATGCACAAGTCTCATTAGCAACCTTTCTTGAGAAGTGGATAAAGTTAAGTATATTGGTTTCTATCATTCTAGCTAGCTATGAGAGGCTTTTGAGCTAAACTGTATGTAGGGATTTAAGAGGTGAGATTAAGATGGATTTTCTTAAGATATCATTCCCATAGGAGGTTAGAAAGTAATCTTACTTTCTAAAACCAAGTCCAAGTATATTGTCTTCTCTTATGAAGATCCCATATCCCAAAATTTGTATCATGCTTGAAAGTGACATTGTAGGTTCAAAACCTATGAGTGGAGATGTCCCATGGATCATGGAATTCAATGGTACCTATTCTATGATAAGTTTAGGGGTAGGTGTAGTTCTTGTTTCACCTCATGGAAGAAAATTTCAATTTTCTTTTAATTTGGAATTTGAAAATACAAATAACACAACCAAATATGAGGCCTTATGATGTAGGATTATCTAGTGGTGTGAGGGAAATTCTGTATCCCTTTTAGATGGATTTTTAGGATACAATCAGATTAGTTTGGTGGATGATGACCAACACAAAATGATCTTCACCACTTCTTGGGGCTCATTTACTTATAATAGGATGTCATTTGGTTTAATCAATGCCAAAGCCACTTTCCAATGTGCTATGAACTCAACATTTGGTCATATTATTAATAAGACTATTGCTATTTACTTGGGTTTTAAAGGAGAAGGAAGAAGCACTTGAAATACCTTGAATAAGTCCTTGAAAGATGTAAAGATCATGGAATCTCTCTAAATTTGATGAAATCTATATTTTTTTCACTAAGGGGAAATTTCCTAGTCACTTGACCTAAAGAGAAGGTATCAAGATAGATTGAGAGAGGGTAAGGGTCATCCATAAATTATTTCTACTATCCAACTATAATGCTATAAGATCCATCTTTTGACAAGTTAATTTCTTAAGAAAGTTTGTCCCTAACTTTGTTGAAACTACTATTAGCCCCAACAAATGATCTAATTGAGAATGCTATTAAATTATATGAGAGTCATATCAATTATTATGTTGTCATTGATGACAAAGTCATAGTTGGATAGAAATTATGATAATTTAGCAGAGCGCCATATCATTTGATTGATGAAGAGGATTTGAAGAAAGTATGTTGATTTCATAGTTGATAAGTATGGTATTCAATGGGTACTTAAATGAGTTGGAAACTAATAATATAATATTGGTTTTATTGTTTTATAATTATGTAATTATGTGATGGAATAATGAATTTTATGCATTCACCAAGCTATACAAGCTAAACCAAGTAACAAGGTGAAAGAAGGATTACTGTATTGCTCGAGATATTGCAATATTAATTGAGTTATTCATAAATAAACCAAGTGATGCATTGCCATAGTAAAATATCATCTTCACCAAGTATGAGATGGAAGAAAACTTTAAGAAATATGGAATCTGAGGCTGAATTATGGTGAAAATATAGAATGTTCAAGAATTGCAAAGGAGTCAAAGGAGTCAAAGTTGGTTACAAGATCTATGACTAGAAAAATATAGTGAAAATATGATGATGGAGATTGAAACATGATAAAGTTGAGCACAATGTTCAAGGAACATTTCTTTTCCTAAGTGACTAAGAAGATGAATATGAGATCTATAGATGTGTTTAATAGGAAGAATCTAGAAGCAGAGAAATCATTATTTTATGAGAAGTTGGAACAAGAATTTTGGCCATTGATTGTTTGCTAATTAGTTTATGGTTGAATGTTGAATGGATGCAAATTATTGATATAAAAGAAGAAGGAAGAAGAAAGAAGAACCAAGTAGACTAGAAGGAAGATCAAGAAGAGTTTGAGAAAAATAAATGTGTGAAGAATTGAATAAGCCAAGCAAAGATAAAACAAAGAAGAAGACATAACAACACATAGATGTGAACAACAAGGCCGTGCTAATCTTACAAATTATTTAATAGTTACTCTCTTACCATTGTAGAATAAAAATGTCTTAACTAAGTGGACCTAAAAAGTCTATGAAATCCTATATGGTAACATTGATTAGTGATATTTTGTAAGTCCTTTAGAGTAGAGAACTCTTTAGAAAAGATCAAGGAGTGATAAGTCTAGATGATCTCTGTGTTAAAACCCTCTAACCAGGTCACACTAAAAATGTCCATGTAAACTTTAACAATTTGTCTCCTAAAGAGCTTACTTTAAAAGAGTGAAAATTATTTGGATTGTCGGTCCAAGGTGTTTTTTCCCTTTACATGGTTTCCACATTAAATCATGGTGTCAAATGTGTGAATGTTTTTATGTTGCAAGCTTCTTTTCATGGTATTAACTTAATACTACAACTTCATAAATGGTGGATAATAGTAAAGTAAAACATAAGTTATTTTTTTGATACTCAATAATAATAGGAATATTAAGATAACAATTTTAATTAAATTGATTACAAGATTGAATTGTGAGGTTGAATGAGATTACTGAGTTATTGCTATTGATGTTTATGATTTTGAATTGCTACATAAGTGTTTGAAAGTCCTATAGGATAACTGGATGTAATTGATTCACCCCTCATTTATCTAACAACTACAAGGCCTATGGTTAATCTCTTGAGTGAAAAATAAACTTTCAAATAGGATGAAGACACCATGAAATCATTTGATGAGGTGAAGAAGGAGATAGCCAAAGCCCTCATTTTGATTCATCTTGATTTTAAAAAGGATTTTATCATATATTTCCATGCATCTAAACATACAATGTTGGCAATGTTATTACAAAATAAAGAAATAAATAAAGAAGTGTGTGCTAGAAGAAATGACCTGTTGGAAGCATGAATAAACAAGAAAACATTAGTTCAAATCAAAACATGCAACAAGTACTCATCAAGATGAAAGAAACCTTAACTAATGCTTGCTTGAGTTTTGCAACTCAAATCAGCCAACAAATCAAGCCCTCAAGTGACCTCTACAGCTCAACAAAGGCACCCATGAGAGGCCTTGTTGGTGTGTTAAGATGTGAGGTATGTTTGGTGTGCTCTCTCAAACAAAACAATATAATGAATCTCTTGAATGTGGATGTGCAAATTTGAGTGATGATGAAATATGAATCTAAGCTACATGAGATAAATAATGCCTCAACAAATGGCTGTGGTGAAATCCATACTTGAAGGCATTCAAGGGTGAAAATGAAATGCAAAGAAGAAAACTAACTAAGTATGCAAGCTATACTAACATGTAAATGCAAAGGAAATGTGAATGCATAACTAAACTAGGCTAATGATGCAAATAAAAAACTAAACCAGCTACCAAATGGTTAGTATGCATCTAGCAATCACCATGAAAATTACCATAAAAGCTACTATGAAAGCTCAAACTAGCATGCAAGCTCAGCTAAAAATTCAAATCTGAAACCAACATGATAAAAATGAAATAATGAGAGATGAAAATACTTGAGACAAGGCCTCTATTTATAGGCTTGAGGGAGGGCTTGGTGAGGTGGCCTCCATCTAGGTGCCACATAAGGTGACATGCAAGCCATGCAAGTGGTCAAAAAATCAAAGTTTGCTCACACATGTGTGAGAAAATTTGAGAATAAGAGTGGGAGATAAGAGTGCAAAGGGGAGTGTGTAGACATGCCTTCTCACACATGTGTGAGCACACATTTAGGTTAATGAGGGGGATTAGGAAAGAGATTAGGATGATTAAGTAAGATTATAGAAGAAGTAGGATTAAGAGGATGAAAAAGATGGGTGTAGGCTAGGTTTAAGGCTAGGTTTAAGATTAAATTAATTTAATCATAGGTTTAGAAGAATTAATGAGATGTGAGGATTTAAATAAATAAGATTTATTCAAAAAGGGGATTATGGATGATCATGTTTTAAATTAATTTAACACATTAGGGCTAGGAGTATTTAAATTAAATTTAAATACTTAGGAGAATGAACTTATTTAATTAATTAATTAAATTAAATAAGTAGAAGAATGTGACCAATATAATTAATTAATTAATAATTTATTACAATGTCACGTGCAATATTGATAAATTAATATAGTCTTTAACGATGGTTTTAAGTGTCTACATTTTGCCCCTCTTTGATGTGATGTTAGAACGACATCATATCAAAGAAAAAAAATAGGGTGCCCTAGAGAAGGTAGAAGTCCTATAGGAAACAACAGAGGAGGAGGGTGCCCCCTCACAAAAATTGTGCAAAAAATAAAGTTTGGCTAATTTTCGCGAAAAGCTCTTACGAAAAGAAAGGAAAAGAAGAAAATAGGGAATGAATTACTACATTTGCATGACTTGTGAGTAAACAGGAGATGGACACGACTCAACGAAGGCACGAGCTCAAAAAGGGTCCATGGGGGCCCTATATAAGCCTCCGAGGGGCCCAAAGATGGTCATTATCACACCCTCAAGAGGAGAGCATCCAGAGAAAATCATGGACCCCATTGATCGATTGTAGCTTGGTGAATGTGTTTTGGAGTACCAACGAGAAATGGAGATGGGCCCATCGGTAAGTCATCTGATCCTCTTCATATTTTGGTAGACTAGGCTAAATTAGGCACATTTATTACATAATAAATGACACAAAAATGCTATCAAGCTAAAGATGACAGTCTACACCCTGTCATTTGTGCAGACAACAAAGTGGTGCCCATGACATCGACAGAGATGACAAGATTGATCCTATCGTTTGCGTCGATGCCAAAAAAAGGAATGGACTCTATGGAGATGATAGGTTTCATCTTGTCATCTTCATGGATGGAAAAGGTAGCTAGGGAAAATTGAGGTGATAGAACATAGGTCTTTGTCTCTACAGATGACAAAAGATTTTTCATCTACACTGATCGATGTCTGCACCAATCAACATCTAGGTAGATCAATGTTTTCATCGATCAACATCTATGCTTATCAGCATCTATTTTAATTAGCAGCTCTATTGATTGGGACACATTGGTAGGAGGTAAGGGAAGATGCCCCATTCTAGGGATAGCATAGGCTAGAAAGACTAATGCTTTGCATGTTTATGCTGTAGGAGGACACTGTGGTGTTTAGGTCAAGGGAGCACTACCCTCCTACTATGGTGATCTAGGAGTGGCTGAAAGACATAAATTGGGGACACATGTGGTTATGTGGGTTGGAGCATGTGCATGAGTGGCCGGATCTAATGGCCCACTTAGTGCAGCTATCAACATTGATAGAGTGATGGCACACGCCTACAAGGAGCTTCCATCTATTGACAAGGGAGGCTACAGTCACACTTCTAGACATGTGGTAGATCTTATGAGTGCCAATCTAGGGGGCATACCCAGAGTATGTACTAGAGGGATTAGACCCATTTTTGACAAAGTGCTTTGGTAGACTATAGAAGAGACTATTGATCCAACAATCATGGCTATCTTGGAGGGGAGCACTAGATAAGAGATTACTAAGGCTAGCAATATATTTAGCTTCCCTCATATGGCAGATGCTACCTATTCATGCAGGACATGGGTGGCCTCTTGAATAGGTGCAGGTGCTGAGCACCCTTCTACAAGAGGATGGAGAGGTCTATTGCTATGACAGATGATCCTAGAAAAGCTATACCACAATTTGTACATGTGTGCCTTTCGATGTAGTGAACTATGGGACTAGGAATAACATTATTGATGGTCTAGTCATGGAGCATATTGGAGTCACTTAGCCCATCATCCGATGGGAGACCAAGTAGCTCGACGAGCCATTTGCTTGTAGATACTAGCCTCCAATTCAGTATATAGCTATAGAGTCGATGAGATTCTTTTTCCACTATATCGATGAGATTATTATGTTCGAGTAGACTCCATATGATGGAGTAGAGCGGTGGGGGCAGACATTGGTAGCATGTGGCAAGGATGACATGGAGGATCAGATGTACCTCCCGTACACACAGATTGACTATTGGATAATTGGTCAGTCCATGAACGTGATTATGTGGTACATGCCTTCTCGACTATGTCGATAGTTTGGGAGGACACAGGATGCTGTACCAAACAGATTCCTATACCTTGTTGTCTCTCAAGAGTATGGTCAGCTATGGGGGCATGGGACCAACCTTTAGTTGGCTTGCATATCATGAGTATCAATGCCAACACTATCATGGGTACATGGACATGATAGGGGAGATACAGGTGTGACATCAACATATGCATAGTGGTGGGCCATCCACCAGTGAGTTAGACTCATAATGCATAGGGTGCCTGCATTAGTAGAGCAACCACAAGGAGAGGGGGATGGAGTAGGGGATGGTGGGAAAGAAGATATGATTCTACCACTAGCACATGGGGCATAGGAGGGACCATGAGGGCACAAAGCCCGAGCGAGGAGAGGGCCAGGGCCAACACCAGTATAGGCACTAACACAGGCACCGACACAAGCACCAAGATAGGGGCCACAGGTATAGGTACAGGTATACATATTAGTAGGGGGACAAAGGTAGGGGCTAGTAGAGGACCCAGACATGGTGAGGGCTAAGTAGGATAGCCTCCATGCAGAGGTAGCTTGGCTACATGGGATAGCATAGGTGTAGCAGGCACAAGAATAAAACTTAGAGCAGGCCATGGGGGCCATATAGGCAGAGCTACAAGTGTAGAGGGCCATAGGAGATAGTGCACAAGAGGCCTTAGTGATCCTATAGGCATGAGTGGATACTTGGGAGTTTGCAAGGATGGTGATCCTTACAGGGGGAGAGGAGTGAGTAGAGTTGGAGAGACTCTGAGGGGAGGTAGCCACATTACAAGCAGAGTGGGCTACCCTTCAAGCGCAGCTGGACAAATATTGCAGGTAGAGGGACATAGCTAGATAGATGCTATAGCCTGGGGTAGCCATCACAGTGCTGCAAGAGGCCATCACAGGTAGAAAAGTAGAGGCACGGGCCATACGAGAGGCAACCTATTATAGGTCACTTTATATTGAGGTCGTGCCTACTGATCGACGAAAGCTAGATTTTGAGAGAGAGCCCAACTCATGGATCTCGGGTAGTAGAGCCAGATCAGAGTAGTCCATAGGATGACATAGACCTACTCGATGGGGGGATATAGGGGGGGCTAGGCCCTCACAACTAATGGCTTGATTTTGTATAGTGATCAATTTTTTGAAAAATATGTGTAGATGCAGTGAGTTTTTGATGATGCATTTGTACTATATGATTCTACATGATTTGTATATGGATTGTACACACACTATTTTTTGAGATATATACATGACATGATTCGATGACTTTATATGTGTATGGACTTATGTGATGCATATGATATTTATGATGTGGATACTGACATTTGTGATGCAGGATGTGATGCTATGTGATGTTTCCTATGATGTATGCATATGTACATGATGCCTAACATGTGGATGATGTAGGTTTTGCTGGCAATTATGTATGCATAGATTTATTTTTTCATGTATGGATGCACTATATATATGTGAGATGTGATTATGATGCATATGCCTTGAGATGCGATGACTAAAATGGATGCATGTAATTAATGAAATGAATGATCAATGCAATCTAATAAAATGAAAAAGGAACACTAATAAACATAAACTAAAATGAATGCAACTTAATGAATTAAATGAATGCAACCTAAAATGAATATCTGTCCAAACTGTCACTCATAGAAACCTAGTAGTGTAGCATAGGAGGGGGGAAAATAAATAGGACCTTGTCTCAAGCACTACTCAAATGAAAACCCTAGCTACATGAAACCTAACTATATGATATCAGAGGATTTCATTGTGTTTATATGGAGAGCACACCTTAAGTTGATTTTGCAAATGAGTTGATGCATTATATGCTATAGAAGCATAATTGACATGACTCTTTTGCGTTAAACAAAATATAGAGACTTTAGAATGATAGGTGTAGTTTGCATAGTTATGATGGCTCAAATGTCGTATATGCCATGGAGAGGTCTTGGCTCACCCAAAGTCTTTTTAGGGATCTTTGGTGGAAAGTGTGCTAACCTATTGCCCCCATTGTGCAATGCATTAACATAACCTAAAACTAACACATGAAATGAAGCCTCAGAAAAAATAAAGTATACCAAAAAAAAAAAAGTGTAATCAATGGGATCCCTTCAAGTATGACCAAAATATAGAAGATCAAGGTGCAGCATAAATGGCTTTCACTAACACACAAGAATAAAATCAACCAAAAAGAGACCTCATGACCAAGTACTCATTCAGTTCACATTTCCTGCCAAGAACAGTAGGTCTAGAAGTGAATATTACAATGTTTCCTATAGGAAGGATTCATCCTATAATAATGTGTCAAGTTAGATGTCAATGATCATAAAATCATGTGTTTCTGGCAAGGGCTATGAAGCGAACAAGTTTCTAGAATCATTAAGTCTCAAATGGTGATTTTGTGTAAGTCCAAGTGTGGTCACTATGGTGAAAAATCTTAGCGCGATGGGATTGGATAACCACTTGATGAAAAATGCCTCATAGACTAGAGGTCTTTCAAAAGATGGAGGTGAAGTGAAGCTTCGCAGGCAAGAGGTCTTTTATTGGATGCATGAAACACAAAAAGCAAGATTAGACTTTGCACAAGGGAAATGGAATGGTGGAATGAAGTGAAGCGAAATGAGCTTTATAGACAATGGATCACCCATACTTTTTCATGAACATTTTCTACTTTTTAGGCTTTTTTGAGGAACATTTTATGATTTTTTTTGGATTTTGCTGATTTTCTATTTTTTTTTTGGATTTTTGCGAGACTATAAACACTGCACAAGAACTACAAAGGCTCAAGCATAGAACTACTTGAGATGTTGGATATTTACAAGCTTAGGGAGTGGATCTCCCTCTAGAGTAGCAATTTGATATGCTCCAAAACCATATTTGGCTGTAATGATAAAAAAACCTAGCCAATTTATGTCAAACTTTCTTTTCTTTTCATAGTTTGAAGGTTCCTCATATTATATTGCAAAACTAAGTCACCCACTTCAAACTCTTGTGGCTTGAATTTCTTATGATACTGAAGCTGAAGGCAATTTTGATACATGTAGAGGTGGTTTAGAGCATTAAGGCATCTCTCATCAAGGAGTTGTAGCTCTTGCAAGCAAGCAACTCTATATTCTTCTTTACACATCATATTCTTGAGAGAGATTCTGAGAGAACAGAGCTCAATTTTGATGGGTAAGACAGCCTCAGAACCATAGACAAGGTAAAATGGAGTGGCTCCGATGGGGTTACAGATGGAGGTATGATAGGCCCAAAGGTTGGGAGCAAGATGGAGGTGCCAATCACAACCAACTGCATCAACAGTTTTCTTTAGGATTTTCAAAATGGTTTTATTAGTAGCTTTAGCTTGGCCATTGCCTTGGGGGTAGTATCTGGTGGAAAAATGCTAGGTGATTTGAATTTCCTACATAGTGTGGCAACTTCCTAATTTTTGAAAAGGGTTCCATTATTAGTCATGATATCTTGAGGTATGCAAAAATGAAGGAGAATTTAGTTCAAGATTAGCTTTGAAATCTATTTTTTGGTGATGTAGATTAATGGAATAGCCTTGACCCACTTTGTGAAGTACTCAGTGGCAGTAATAATATACTTGTGGCCGTTCGAGGAATTTGGGTATACTTGACCAACAAGATCAAATTCCCAGTGGGAAAAGGGCCATGGAGTGATGGTGGGTTGGAGGTCTTGGGTGGGAGCATTATCAAATTGCCATGCTATTGACAAGGAATACATCTCTTCACAAAATGATATGCATATGCTTCCATAGTGGGCCAATAGTAACTTGTCCTAAGAAGATTTTCTGCTAATGTAAGGCCACTAGAGTGGGCAAAAAAAATCCCTTGGTGAACCTCTTCTAACATTGTTTTGGCTTCATCTAAACTAAGAAATTGGAGGAGGGTTCCATAAAAAATGTTTTTGAAAAAGTGTGTCACCTAAGATGGTATATTTGGATGTGCAACAAATGAAGGTTTTGTTTTGATTTGGGGTGAGGGTTATGGGAATGGTTTTGTGACATGAATAGGCAAAGATGTTAGCATAACATGAAGACTCAGGATCAATAATCTCACACACCAACTGTGAATCAATTTGCTCATAAGTAGGAGTAAAAAGATTCTCAAAAAGAAACTCACATTTAGGACTATATTTTGGCATGGCAATCATGGAGGCAATAGTTGCAATAGCATCCGTTGCTTTATTATTAGCCCTTGGTATTTTCTAAAAACTAATCCTTTTAAAGTACTTCTTAAGATCCTCCACTATCCTATGATAGGGCAACAATTTTTTATCCTTGGTGTGGTATTCATCTGTGACTTGTTTAATGACCAATTGTGAGTCTCCAAAAACAATAAGTTTTTGATATTCCATCTGATAGCTTGGTGTAGTCCTATGACTAAACCTTCATACTTAGCTATATTATTTGTGCAAGGGAATGAGATTTTATAAGACTTAGGAATGAGATATCCTTGTGGTTTCACAAACAAAATTCTTGCCTCTGATCCCTTTTGTGTAAAAGATCCATCAAAAAATAGTTTCCATGGTGTATTAGGGGCTATAGTCCTTATTGTGTCATCTAGAAATTCTACTACAATAGGATGGTCACCTTGAAGAGGAGCTTCAACAAGCTGATCTACAATTACTTGTCCTTTAATGGCCTTACGATCCTTATAAACAATGTTGAATTCACTTAGAACCAAGATCCATTTTGCTACTTGAACAGTGAGGATGGCTTTTAATACCAAATATTTGAGTGGATCTATCTTGGCAATGAGTTATGTAGTATGATTAAGCATATAATGGCGTAACTTCTACGTGCAAAAAATTACAACCAAACATGCTCGCTCAATAGCAGTGTAGTTCAACTCATAGCCAACTAGTGTTCGACTGAGATAATATATAGCTTGCTCATTCTCATTGTCATCTAATTGTACCAAAAGTGCTCCTAGGGAAACTAAAGTAGCTGAAATGTATATAATCAATGGTCATCCTAAAATTGGAGGGACTAGAACTGGAGGATTAGCCAAATATGTCTTAATTTTTTCAAATGCCTTTTGGCATAGACAATCCCATTGAAACTTGTTTCCCTTGTGAAGTAAATGCTGAAATGGATGGACCTTATTTGCTAATTGTGACACAAATCTCCTAATGGATTGTAACTTTCCTTGAAAATTGTAGAGTTGTTTCAATGTTGTAGGTGGAGGCATATCCATGATGGCTTTCACTTTTGTAGGATCTACCTTAATACCTCTTCTTGACATAATGTATCCTAACAATTTGCTTGATTTGACCCCAAATACACATTTCTTTGGATTAAGGCGCACTTCATATTTATCCAACCTGTCAAAAATGGTGGTGAGAACATCAATGTGGGACTCACATGTCTTTAATTTTCCTAGGATTTCATCAACATAGTCTTCCATTATGACATGTAGAAGATCATGAAATATGGTGGTCATTGTATGTTGATAAGTGGCATCGACATTTTTCAAGCCAAAAGGCATGACTTGATAACAAAATGTTCCTCATGGGGTGGTAAATGTTGTTTTATGTTGATCTTCTTCTACAATTTTGATTTGATTGTAACCAAAAAAGCCATCCATCAAAGACAACATCTCATGTCTGGCAATCAAATCCACTATGATATCTATGTTAAGAAGTGAAAAATCATCCTTAGGACATGCAAGATTTAAATCTTGAAAATTTGAACAAACATGGATGGCCCCATATGCTTTCCCTATAGAAAAAATGTTGGAAACCCACTTAGGATAATCAATAGGGAAAATGAATTTTGCCTCTAAGATTTTCTATAACTCTACTTTGACTAAAAGTGCTACCTTAGGATGCATCTTGCGCAACTTTTTCTTCACTGGTCTAATCTTGGGATCTACTATCAAATGATGTACAACCAAATCTATATCTAAACCTAGTATATCTCTATAAGTCCATGAAAAATTGGTTTTACCCTTTCTCAAGAATTCGGTCATAGCTTTATGCTCTTCAGGATTTAGGGTAGCGACAATATAGGTGATTTGTGGATTATCTTCTGTACCCAAGTTGACTAGAATTGTGTCTTCATTTAAAATAGATGACTTTTCTAGTGGTAAAGATCTGAATGGCAAGTCAATCTCTCGCTCTTCTGGATCCTCTAAGAGGTTTTCACCAGAAGATGCATCCTTTATTTTATCTTTTTCTTCATCCAAAAGTGCCCCAAAAGAGTTTTCACCAAAGGATGTTTCTTTTATTTTTCCATTTTTATTTTCTTTTTCACTTTTGTGACTAAGAGAGTTGACTTGGCTACCAAAGTAGGCTTGCTCATTGTATTGGATCTCATGTTCATAATCTTGGAGATTCTTAAGGCGAAAGAGTGCCATCACTGCTTCATCAAACTTACAGATATCAAGAGCTGGTGGTATATCTTGAAGGTCCCAGTCTATCATGTCGGGGTTGGTGAGAGGTAGGTTGGTGGATGAAAGATCATCTATGGAAATGGAATGGACATAGTTATCTAGGTCATCCTCAATGTATTGGAAAGGTACTTCAAAGAATTCCTCCTCCTTAGTCTTAGAATCAGGTTCAACCGTACAATAGTTGTCAGCAAAGGATACCTTAGATTTAATGGAGCCCAATCTACATCCTTTAGGATAGCTATTAGCTTCTAAGGGTTGCTTCATTCTATCTTCTTTAGGTCCAAGGCCGGTACCATGATATCCCATGTTTTTGATAATGGGAGGGGCCTTGACATACTTATCCTTGGGAACTCAACAGGTTCATCTTTTCCATCATAGTATAGCCAATCTAGAATATTAGATTCCATATGTTTATCTCTAAGTGAACCCCAATGTTCAAATGTTGTCTTGTTAATATGCCTAGTCACTTTTTTGGTGGGAGGTAGCAATTGTGAAGGTTTTCCAAAGGAGCAAGGGGAGAGCAGTAGTTGTCCAACACACAAGGCATTTTCAAACTTATACTTTCCCATTCCTAAATCAATAAAAGTAACCTACTTCCTTGTAGTATTGACCTTAGTATCTCCCACCTTCTCTTTTCCTTTTTGGGAATCAGAATCATCATTGGTTAATTTTGGCTCTATTGTGGAAGGTGATTTTGTTATAGTGAGAGGCCTAGGTAAAACTTTGGCAAACTCACTGATTGGACAAAAATTTGCTGGTGCACCTTCCAATCTTTTATAAAATGAAAAAGGTGTAGGATCCCCTAGGATTGTGAGCTCTCTTCCTTGGTGAGGGAATTTCAAGAATTGATGATAGGTAGTTTAGATAGCCTTTAGAGTATGTATCCAAGGTCGACCAAGAAAAATTTTATATGGAAAATCCAAGTCTAGGACATGGCATTCAGTATTTATGGGCTGGTCCAACCTTTAGAGGTAACATGATAAATCCTTTTGATTCTCTTTCCCTTTCATCATAGGCTTTGATTGTTGTCCTTTTATTGGTATCTAGGAGGTCTTCTGGGAGTCCCAAGAAATGAATTATCTTCAATGTACATAGATTCAAACTGGATCCATTATCTATAAGGAATCTTTTAATCTTATGTTGCTGTATAAGAACTTCAATGTGGAGTGACAAATTATGGTGAGGATCAGGACCTTGGAAATCTTTATCTATGAAGACAAGGTTTTGTTGGGTGGCAAGGTTTCCAACCATGGCAGTGAATTGGGAGGTATTAATTTTTTTAGGAACATGAGACTCTAAAAGAGCCTTCTCTAAGATCTCTTTGTGGATGGGTGATGTATTTAGGAGCTCAAGAATGGATATTTGTATAGGAGTCTTACCTAACTAGGATAACACATCATAGCGAGAATTTTGCTTTTGTGAAGTGGAAGGCGTGGCAAGCGCATGTGGTATTGATGGATTAGTGTGATTAGGAGTGGCAGCTTGCAAAGTAAGTCTTCCTTATTGAGTTGTGGCATCATAATTAGTTGCTTTTAGGACAAGGGTATTAACATGTGTCTTTGCCTCTTCAATGTAACCACACATAGAGTTAAATCCACATATATCGTTGATTTCAATTTTACCACACAAGGAGTCAAACCCTGATATTTGGTTAGTGGAATAATCATAAGGTAATACATTTGATGTCGAAGCTCGATTTTCATTGTTCACATTGTTCTTTCCATTGTTGTTATTGTCATTGTTGTGATCAAGAAATGGTTTTTGAAATATCTTCAACTTAGCATTTTTAGAGGATGGTCCTCCTTCTATCTCAATTTCTCCATCATCGACAAGATTTTGGATGAAGACTTTGAGTTTTATGCACTTGTTTGTGTCATGTCCTTTAATGCAATGTTATTTGCAATATTCATTTTCCCTATACCATTTTGATTTGGGTTGGTTCTCATCAAAGGGTCGTGTGTTAGGAAATGCCATCAAATTGTGATCCACTAATTTTTGAAATATGGATTCCAAGGGTTCACAAAAGTTAGTTAACTTTCTATTGCAATCATAGTCATGGTTGTAGTTGTAGTTGTTGTAGGGGAAGAATTGTGTTTGATTGCGAGATTGTTGATTGTCATTGTTCGAATTATTGTTGTTTTAGTTATGATAGTTGTTGTTGTTTCCTCCTTGAAGGTTTTTAATGTCAGTGACACCATTTTGCATGAAACCTTTGTTCTTGGACTAGAATTTTGGTTTGCCTCATTATGTGAGGATAATGAATTATAATGTTTAATGGTACCTTTTTTCAAAAGTCCATTTTCAATATTCTTGCCCTTCTTGACTAAAGTGGCAAAGTCTTCGAGGCTAGCCATCTTCATATGGAAAGACATTTCAGGTATCAAATTCTTTATAAATATATCTACAAGGTGAGAATCCTAAATTTTGTAGGGCATGCGGTTAGCAAGATGCCTCCACCATTGTAGAAAGTTGGCAAATGTTTCACCATTTCATTGCTTTGTGTTGCACAAATCACTCAATGAGGCATAATGTTCAATGTTGTAAGAATATTGTGCTATAAAATTTCTTGTCAAACCACTAAAGGAAGTAAAGGAACCCTTAGGTAAATTCATTAACCATTCTAGTGTGAGGCCTCTGAGACTTCGTGCAAAGAGTCTCTTAAGATAATCATCACTGTAAGCTACTTCTTGGCATAGAATGGAAAATTACTTGAGATGTGTGATGAGGCATGTCTCTCACAGATACTTGTCAAATTTAGGAATTTCAAAACTAGATGGAAATGGTACCATATTGATGGATTTATCAAATGGAAAAGGACAAATTCCCTCAAAGAGAAGTCCTTCACTAGTTTGTTGTTCATGCTAAGGATCAAATTTCACAATTCTTGAAATTGTTGAGCCAAATCTTGATTGGGTTGCACTTGTGATTGTTGGGAGTTCACAAATTCACCTCCTAAATTATAGGGAGTCCCAAATGTAGTGTGAGGGGGTCGAAGTACTCCACTTTGGGCAATGTATTGATATGCTATTTTTGGAATTGGCACGTATGTCTTTACCATACTTGTTGGTATTTGTAAATAAGACTAGTGCATTGGTTGTGTCAAAATTGCCATTGGTTGAGTAGACACTTGCCCAACATTTAAGAATCCAATAGTGGTACCTGTCAAGGTTGATTATGGAATGCTAGCATGTGTGGCAGCATTGGGCATAGCACCAATAATTTGTTGAATATGTTCTGCACTCAATTGAAATGTTGATTGTGTGGAAGTGTTGGATGTAGGCACAACACTAGTTGCCACCATGGTTTCTTTCCCTTTGCTAGAATTTGGAGCTGCATTTGAAGTAGACAATATAGGAGCACCACCTTTTTGTAATTTGTCTAAACAAGGTGCTCTCATCAAAGCTCAGGGGGACATTAACACCATCTTTGACCAAATTTAGGAATATCTCAGTTTTGTTTTCCCTAATGGACTTCGCCATCATTTCCAAATTGTAAGGATCTGCAAGAAATGTCCTAACATCATCATCAGGATCTTCATCTTGGTATTCTTGTTCATCATCACCCCCCAAAGTTGTGTTACGAAAGGGATCTTCTAGTTCTTGCGTGGATGTTGAGTTAGGCATACCAAGGTTCGAACTAGAGGGGATTGTGCTCCTTACTGAAGTTGTGTGTGGAAGAAATGAATTCTCCATCTTTGATTTTTCTCAATGATTCCCAAAAATGTGACATGGGATTAAATGTGAACCTTCCTAATCATGTGTATACCATGCAATAGTGACCAACTAATGGGTGAAAGATTATCGGAGAAAAAGAAAATGAGGATGAGAGCTATTAACCTTATGTGATTAAAGGGTCAACCACCCAAGTGTGGACAAAAGACCTTGGTTTAGCAAACAAAGTTTGATTAGAAGATAATAGTTTCTTTCTCCTACCAAAGATAGTCAAGTGATTTTTAGGCAAGATAGGACACCAAATTGATTACTCACTATTTGAAGATGGACTTGTGATCCCAAATAAGTACGTGTAATTAGGATAAATGTTTGCTTATAGATAAAAGGTCTAGCATCACAATTTCGAAAGATGTTTCAAAGGTTCAAGCTCTCTAGAAGAAGATTTGAAAATGGAAGACTAGGAGTTTGGAAAATGGAGGTAGATATAGAAAATGAAAGATATTATGGTCACTTATGTGGTTAACTCAATCCTCGTTCACTGGAAATAAAAACCTTACGTTCACTCCTAGGAAGGCAGACCAATTTCAAAGTTTTCTGTTGTATTCAATTCTATCATAATGGTCTTGTCTAGCTTCTTCCTTTTTAATGTATTTTATAGCATATTGGAATTGTTTGTCACCATGTGCTAGGTTCTTCCTTTTCTTTTAGATGGGTGGTTTAGACAATTTCACTTTCTTATGCTTGACTTGGTTGACTTTATCGATCATGGCAGGAATAAAACAAGACCCAAAAACTTTGCAACAAGACTTAACTAGACTCAACCACTATCAATGTAAGACCTACTAAAAATAACTATGAGTCAAGAGGACCTCACTTACCACTATTTCACTTAATGAAACGTTACCTCACAATTTCACTCATCTTAGAACTTGTTTGATGTTTGGCTTAGGTTTTGAATGTTTGAACAAGCACACTGAACATGCCAACAATCCTAATAAGGCTGCCACTAGGATGAACAAGGATTATCTAAGGGGTTTCCTCGATATACGCAAGGTATGTGAGGCCCAAATCTATAGATGAAAGAAAATACTACCACACAGCC
Source organism: Cupressus sempervirens (assembly GCA_028749045.1). Classification (NCBI taxonomy): domain Eukaryota; kingdom Viridiplantae; phylum Streptophyta; class Pinopsida; order Cupressales; family Cupressaceae; genus Cupressus; species Cupressus sempervirens. Next base: position 776,908,946 of record CM053789.1, read on the forward strand.
GGGGGGAGACAGTAATCCAAATCTCCTGCTTCACTTCCCAAAGGTATAAAGTTCTTTGGGGTTTAGCCAAGAGTGACAATATTATGCTTCCAAGAAACGTGTCTTTTGATTCACTTCCCACTATTTATACTCCACCAAAACACTAGAGTTGAGGTCATCCCAAGGGGTGATGAAATCCCCAACCATGCCTCCTAAAAAAAGAAAAAAAAAAACCACTTATTTCTTGTGCACCCAAGATCACCCAAAGGTGTGAGGGGATAGAATACGTAAGTGGTCTTGGGGTTTAAAAGATACTTGTTATTTCCTAATGAAGCTTTAAGTTTTTTTATCTACTTGAAGACACTCATGAATAAAATATGCAAGGTTCTTTCCAACTTGAAATGACACCAACGTAAATGAAAAATGCAGATTCGTCAATAAGAAAGTAAAGTGAGTGTGCATAAATAAAATGCTGAAAATGAAAGATGCTGAAAATAAAAGTCAATTTTCTTTATGACATTCAAGAGTGTGTGACTTCATTTTAAGCACCAAACTCAAATGTGTTCTAGCTTAGGCATACATATCAATTTTAAGCACCAATTCTAAATGTTATCTAGCCTAGACATACATGTCCATTGTTCCTTAATACATTCAAGAGAGTATGAGTTCTTTTTATCCAAATGTTGTTTCTACCCTAAGCATTCATGTCAATTTTAAGCACCAAGTCCAAATGTTATCTACCCTAAAATTCATGTCAATTTTAAGCTCCAAGTCTAAATGTTTGCTATTCTAACATTCATTCATTCCAATGAAAGTGATTAAAGCATACAAGTTCATTAAATTTTGAGTCTAAGTGATTAAAATCACTTCAAATTTCCTTAGTGATGAAAATCACTATTAGATTTGTTTTTTAAGTTTTTAAGGTTAACTACCCTGCATGAAAAATCGTTAGTAAAAATTTGCAAGTTGCTAATTAGCAAAGATTAATTTTAAAAAACTTGGGCAACTTTGTCTATAGGTGTAGACGACAAAATGCAGGCACAGACGTTGAAACTTGAAGATGACAAACTATAGAGATGCTAGAAATTGTAGATGACAAACCTTGTAGATGATAGAGGAAAATTCAATACATTTTGGGGTGACGTGATGTGGCACTATGTCAAACATAGATGACAATGTGAAATATAGAGATGCCAAAATTTGTAGACAACATAATAGAAGCCATACAACACACAGACGATAGAACAATATTCGTAGACAACAAAGGAAACTTCTCAGATGACAATGTGGAAACCTAGATGACATAATGCTCTCCTACGCAGACGCTAAAGTAAGATTTCAGTGGTGTTGTGGTGTTTGCAACACATGCCCCATTCCTCACTAGGAATGGAGACCCCCTACTTTTTCTTGACTCCCAAACTCACATTTCGAGAGTCGGGAAAATAAATTTTTATTAGAGTTAGAATTTTAGAGTCAAAATTCAAAATAAAATTTAAAAAATTAAAAAATTACAAAAAAAAAAAACAAAATAAAATAAAATTTGAAAACACAAAAAATAAAAATAAAATCATCATCAACTGCGCGTGCCACAAAGGGCTGTGCACGACCAAAGTGTGTGCGCGCCACCAAGGGTAGTGCATGCTTGAGCACCTTGTGTGCCGAAGCGGTGCTCACCAAAGGACTCGCACATGCCACTAAGGGTAGCACACGCACTCAAGCACCACATGCGCCAAAGAAGTGCACGCCAAAGGCCTCACGCATGTCGCCAAGGGTAGCGTGCGTGCTTGAGCGCTACATGCACCAAAGGCCACTTGTGCACCCAAGTGCCGCATGCTAGGAAGGGTAGCATGTGCTCCTGAGCGCCAAAGGTCGCATGTGTGCTCCAAAGGGTCGTGCATGCCAAAAGGCCCCATGCATGTCAGAAAGGGCCACATTCACCATAATGCATCAGACGCTCACCTGCACACACCACGTGCATGAAATGGCATCACGCACATTTCAAACATGCGTTCACCAAAGAGTGCCATGCGTGCACTTCATAGGCTTTATGCATGCTTCAAACACACCGTGCATGCTACAATGCACCACACAATTAGTTTTTAGCCTTTTTTTAAAATTTTGATGTCATTAGGGTGTGTCTTAATTAAGCATTTTCATATCTCCGGACTAATGTTTGCTTCTTTTTGTAGGCAAAAAAGGTATCCTCAACTTGTTGGGGTCATAACTTTTGACTTGGAGCTTAGAATTCAGAACTGTTTACACCATTGGAAAGAAGAATTGAAGATCTAATTTCAGTCCCTAAAATGATGAGCCTTCGATTGTCCAATTTTAAGGACCGATGAAAGTTTCAACTTGAAATTTTGAGCAAAAGACCTCCGAAAAAGCCATTTAAAAAAGCCTAGAAACATTTGCGAAAAAAATATGAAAAAGTTTCAAACATTTGATCATTTGGATCACTTGGTTTCTTACTGGGAAGGATAGGGTAGTTGGAGAGAAGACAAAGGTCGAAGATACAAAGGTTGGACACATGAAGTGGAATAGGTTCTTCATCTTATGTAGCTATTAACGACAATATTCAACACAGGTGCCTTAGGATTTTAGATCGAAGAAGCAGAAGGAGTTCAAGTTTATAAAAATGATTAGCTATAAAGAGGGTATAAATCATCAAAAATGAGCAAAGAATATATACAAAAAGTGATCTAAAACTCCATTTGAGAAAAACCCAGAAACTATTTTCAAAATTAACAAATTTGATTTCTTGGTGATTTGAGCTATCAAGGTGCACAACTCTGTAGGTACGTAGGTTCACAACTTCACTTTTTTGAGCTCCAAAACTATGTAGGTCTACAGCTCTACATTTTTGAGCTCTGTAGCTTTGCAATTCAGAGGTGCACTGACAGTTGACTGCCAGTTCCAAAAATAGCACTTTTCATGCATCAAGAGTGCATTCTAATGGCAAGTTAACTCTGACACACACCTAATGAAGGGCTAATTTCCACTTTTGATGCCTCCATGCACTTCCACTTTGACTGATGGCCTCCTCCTACTTTCTCTGTCACTTCTTCTTTGTTTTTGACATGTAGACGGCTCATGCATCTAATAAATGAATAAAATATGGATGGAGTCCCTCTAAGCACTAGTTAGATTGTTAGTTTGTATATATTTAGTTTGTTTTAATATCATACAAGTATTTTATTGCATGAGGATATCTCTCACTGTCAACACAAATTGAAGAGATGATTTCTTATAAATATCCCATTGTAAAATGTAAGAAGGGCTGCTGTTATTATGCAATAAAATTATACTTTTGGTGCTAGCATTCAGAGTGTGGTCATTCTTGCATGAATGTGTCATTGTTTTGTGAATTTTATTCATGAGATTGTGATTGAGCCAAAGGTTTATTGCATTGTTTCTAGATGTGCAATCTTTTAGTTTTGGTGTTTGCTATAGATATATGAATTTCACCGACATAACGAGCTTGAGAAGAGATCACTCGATTGTGTCTACATAGCTTTTTGTCTCGCATGAGCGCACTTTTTGTGGCCTTGTGATTTGATGAAGAGTGAAACATCATTTTATTTGTTAAAGATTCTCACCAACAATTGCATCAATGGATTCTAGGAAGTGCTACTCCTATTTTGATTAGTTTCCTACCAATTTCTTCGAAGGTTTAAATTGTAGCATGTTGTGTCCTGTAGCTTATGTCCATTTAGGAATTTCAATTTCAATTCATTTGATTTCATGTTATTTTCTTTCAATTTCATTATTCACTTTGCTAACCCCTTGTTAGAGTAGGACCTCATAGTAGCTGTATTGTTAGAGTTGCATGCATTGAAAAATAAAAAAATATTGTTCTGTTGGTGTGATATTTTGAGATAGCGAACAGATTTTACTTCAATTCCAAGATAAAAGAGTTTTTAAAAATAGAAAAGGCCTCCTTGTGAACACTCACATTTATCTTCTACTGAGCGGATTTTGGTACATCCCATACTGAACCTTGGAGTGGATCCTTAAAAAGATTTTCTTTTCAAGAGAGAAATTATGCAATGGATTCCTACCATTGACATGATGCAAAATGAATGCACATGTGGCAAAGGTGACTTTTTAGCTGAAGCGAAGATGCTAGAAAGTGGAGAGACTAGTTTGCGTAGATGTTGATCTACACAGATGACTATCGCAGACAACACTGCATCCCACAAAGACAAAAATGCAAGGATTTCTATGGCCGAAAATGGTTTGTTTGTCAATTTTTGAAATGAAATTAGGAATGTGAGTCCCACCAGGTGTGCCAAAATGTGTGATAGAAGAAGTAAACTATTGGAAGCATGAACAAACAAGCAAACATTAGTTCAAATAAAAACATGCAACAAGTACTCATCAAGATGAAAGAAACCTTAACTAATGCTTGCTTGAGTTTTGCAACTCAAAACAACCAAAAAATCAAGCCCTCAAGTGACCTCTACAGCTCAACAAAGGCACCCATGAGAGGCCTTGTTGGTGTGTTAAGATGTGAGGTATGTTTGGTGTGCTCTCTCAAACACAACAATGTAATGAATCTCTTGAATGTGGATGTGCAAATGTGAGTGATAATGAAATATGAATCTAAGCTACATGAGATGAAGAACACCTCAAGAAATGGCTATAGTGAAAGCCATACTTGAAGGCATTTAAGGATGAAAATGAAATGCAACCAAGAAAACTAACCAAGTATGCAAGCTATACTAACATGTAAATGCAAAGGAAATGTGAATGCATAACTAAACTAGGCTAATGATGCAAGTGAAAAGCTAAACCAGCTACCAAATGGTTAGTATGCATCTAGAAATAACCATGAAAACTACCACTAAAGCTACTATGAAAGCTCAAACTAGCATGCAAGCTCAACTAAAAACTCAAATTTGAAATCAACATGATAACAATGTAATAATGAGAGATGCAAATGCTTGAGACAAGGCCTCTATTTATAGGCTTGAGGGAGGGCTTGGTGAGGTCGCCTCCATGTAAGTGCCACATAAGGTGACATGCAAGCCATGCAAGTGGTTAAAAATTTAAAGTTTCCTCACACATGTGTGAGCAAACTTGAGAAGAAGAGTGAGAGACAAGAGTGCAAAGGGGAGTGTATAAGCACGCCTTCTCACACATGTGTGAGCACACATTTAGGTTAATGAGGGGGATTAGGAAGGAGATTTGGATGAATTAAGTGGGATTATAGAAGAAGTAGGCTTAAGAGGATTAAAAAGATGGGTGTAGGCTAGGTTTAAGATTAAATTAATTTAATCATAGGTTTAGAAAAATTAATGAGATGTGAGGATTTAAATAAATAAGATTTATTTAAAAAAGGGATTACGGAGGATCATGTGTTAAATTAATTTAACACATTAGGGTTAGGAGTATTTAAATTGAATTTAAAATACTTAGGAGAATGAACTTATTTAATTAATTATTATAATTAAATAAGTAGAAGAATGTGACCAATATAATTAATTAATTAATAATTAATTACAATGTCACAGGCAATATTAATAAATTAATATAGTCTTTAGAGACAATTTTAAGCGTCTACAAGAAGTTTCAATAGGTTTCATGAGTATCCCTTTGAAGAAGCATGAATTACGATAATCTCTAGCTAAAAAAGAGTTGTTATTGTGAAAGTTGTGAAACAATTTTCATTCCCATTTATCACTATGTTTGACAAACAAATATTTTTGAAATATTATAACAACGAGTGATAACATAGTGGAAGAAATAACTCACATGCATACATAAGAAATACATTAACAACTACATCTCCTAAGGGTTCCATGGTGTTGAATCACATACACAAGTTTTATTAAGATTAAATTAGATACATACATAAGGGTGCCAAGATAGTGTGAGCTACTACTTGCAACACTCATGTCTACTCTATGTAGCATGAGCTACTGCTTGTAGAACTCACATCTATTATGTGAAGTGCGAGGCATGTTACAAGGGCTGAGAGGGAGAAAAGAGGGGGGATTGGGGGTCATGACCTGATTCCCTAAGCCCCACACTATATATATATACAACAATAAATTACCACAGTAATTTTTAATTACTATGGAAATTAATTATAATTTTTAAAAAATTTTCCCACTAGTTTTGAAATGAAAAATGATTACAACAATCAAATTCATTCAATTAAAATATGGTTTTTGTTTTCCAAACCCTATCCTGACTCATAATTTTCTAAAACATTTTCCAATAAGAGTTTTCAATTGATTTCTCTCATAGAAAATTCAATAATGAATAAATTTTTTTCCCAAACAAGGGTTTCAACTAGAATTAATCTTTGAAAACAAAATCTACAATCAAACACAAAGCAAATAGAGAGAAAATTCAATGCAATCTACTATAATAATTTCATTAGAGCTCCAACCTTGATCTAATGCTAACTAGATGAACATTCAAAAGTTGTAAGAAACCCCCTCTCTCAAAACCCTTTCCACAAATTTGCTCCTCCAAGTCTGTGTGTGGAGAAATGAGCTTTAGGGTTTCGATTTTACAAACATGCAAAGCCTTTTTGTTTATTATTTTAATTTATTTTAATTTCATGTGCAAATTTTTTATGTTTTAAATAAAAATAATCCTTTATTTAATTTATTATCTCTTGCTTTTATTATATACCAATTTGTATTTAAAAGTACATTTATTAATTTAGCTAATAATAATAATTAGAATTCATTATTAAAATGAAACACTTAAATTTATTATTATTAAATTAAATAAATATAATTAAGTTAAATTTGGAACTTTCATTAAATTTTTTAAATTTAATTAATTTATCAATTAATTAAATATAATTAAAAATTGATCTTTCTTTACAAATTTTGTGTTAAACTAAATCATTTAATAATATATTTATTTGATTTAATTATAATTGAAAATTACAACAAACCCACAAACCTAAATAAGAAAATCTATTTAAAAGACAAAGTACTAATTCAAGCTCAAGGGCCAAAATCTCAAATTCACATCACTTGACAAATTTAGAAGGGTAAATAACTCAAATATTTGTCCTATATTTTAGGAAAATTAGCTCCAGTTTAGGATTTTGACTCTGAGAACTATCTCCTCTCTTTACCATTGAGATACTATGATAGGGCACACTCATCCTTGCAATTCAAGGAAGTTGATGCCTAGTACCTACAATTTGCATAAAAGCCAAACATGTACATATGCATATAAATCTAAACTAAATAGGAAATGGTAGGGAGTGGTACATTGTGTAGATCTTGACTGATGGGTGACTACAACTCCCTCCCTCAATCACATTAGAAATGTCACACATAAAGTAAAATATTCATGTACACCATACATATGCAAGTATGGGGTAAGTAACCATAGAAAATCGTATATAAATCATCCATCTAACTATCATCGTGAAATAACTAAATCACTATATGAAAATAAAAAGCATCATCATCAAGAGAATAATTATGAACACATGAAATAACCAAGTATCAAGTAGCTCCTCAATATATAAACTAAGTATGAAATAACATGCCCAATCAAATTAGGTAACCAAGTACCACTAAATAATAACACATAACCATAAAATTTGGCCTAAATGAATTTGACTATATAACATGAAAAGTAAACTAGGGGTAGGCACGACAAAATTTCTTGGTCACTAGGTCTCAAAGGAAGGAATCAAGATAGATCGAGAGAGGGTAAGCACCATCCAAAAACTATGTCTACTATCCAATTGTAATGGTATAAGATGCATCTTTTGATAAGTTAATTTATTAAGAAGGTTTGTCCTTAACTTTGTTGAAATTGCTATTAGCTCCAACTGATGTATAACTCAGAATGCTATGAATGTATGTGAGAGTCATATAAGTTGTTATGTTGTCATTGAAGTCAAAGTATTAGTTGGATAGACATTATGCTAATTTAGTAGAGTGCCATATCATTTGATTGATGAAGAGGATTTGAAAAAAGTATGTTGATGACATAGTTGATAAGTATGATATTCAATGAGCACTTGATCAATGAGTTGGACATTGATAATAAAATATTAGTTTAATTGTTTTAAAATCATGTAATTTTTTGGAAATGGAAAAGAGTAATTGAGAGTGGAGGGGTGAATCAGTTACTACAAAAATAAATCCAATTCCCTTTAAGATGTCAACATAATATAAAACCAAAACTTGTTGTAACTTAGTTAACACTTAATATTCTGTTGTAACTCATTTAGTATAGAGATCTTAAGCTATTAATGTGATTAGTCTTTGTTAAATTAGTTGAAAAAATATAAAGAAAATAACATGAACACAAGAGACACCAAGATTTAATGTGGGAACCCAATTTTGGAATACCACCAATCAGAACTAGTTACTATTTTTCACTCTTTGAAGTGAGCCTTGTTTAGAGCCAACCCTATTAAAGATTACAAAACACACTGTTAAGTGTGACCCTATTAGAGTGTTTAATTCACCCTATTAGGACTGTCCTTGTTAGAGGTCTATAGATACTTCAATCTAGAAATACCACCTTGTTAGAGGATTTGCTAAATAATTCTTAGGCTAAATCTATTAAGAGATTTTATTCACTATTACAATTATTAGAGAGTAATAATGACTTGATCTGATTGCTGATTCAACTAAGTTTGCTGTTTTAAATCTTAGTTCTGGCTTGATTTCTTGATCCTCTTTGATCATAATATTTTTTGCAGCTTGGTCAACTCAGATACTCTACCCTTTATAAGTATCCTTCAAATTCACGTCCTTAATTCATCTTCTCCAATTCTATATGACAATCCTCAACTTGACCTTTCATATAGATAATTCACCTTGTCAAGTTAGCTTGAATACTCTTTTAATCAATCAAATATTAACCCTTAAGTTATCTTGTATTAACCAATAAATTTTCTATACTCAATACACTCATAGTCAGCTAATATAGAATTGAGTACTTGGACAACACTGATTATCCCTTCATTAACTGACCCAACTCAGTTAGAATAGGAGTTCTAATGTTACCCAACCCAAATTGGTCAATACTAAATTTATGCTAACTTTCCTTTGGTAACCAAGTGAACTTGATCAATACAAGATCTGCTCCATTAACCAACTGAGCTTGGTTAATATTATCTTTGAACTTGGTTACCACTAAACACTTGGCATACACATGATTATCACTAATTACTTCATAAAAGATTGACATTTTATGTAACATCAAAGATAACATACAATCGAATAATTATTTTCAATAATAATTATTGATGTAATAATGAAGTTTAAGCATTTGCCAAGCTATGCAAGCTAAACCAAGTGACAAGGTAAAATAAGGAGTATTGTATTGCCCAAAGTACTACAGTGTTAACTGAGTGATTCATATGTAAACTAAGTGATTCATTGCCTAAGTGAAATATAATGTTCACTGATTATGAGATGGAATAAAAATTTAAGAAAGATGAATTTTGAGGCCAACTTATGGTGTTTAAATAAAGAAGTTTCAATAATTTCAAAGGAGCAAGTCAAAGATGGTTACAAGATTTATGATTGGAAAAATACAATAAAAATATGATGATGGAGATTGAAACATGATAAGGTTGAGCAAAAAGTTCAATGAAATTTCTTTTTTCTTGGTGAATAAGTAGAATGAGTATGAGATCTATAGATGTGGTTAACCAGAAAAACCTGGAAAAATCTAGAAGTGGAGAGTTCACTATTTAATGAGAAGTTGGAACAAGTTTTTGGTCAGTGATTGTTCATTGATTAGTTGATGGTTGAATCATGAATGGATGCACATTATTAATATAAAATAATAATAAGGAAAGAAGAAAGAAGAAATGAGTAGAGTAGAAGGAAGATCAAGTAGAGTTTGAGAAAAGTAAATGTGTGAAGAAATGAATTAGCCAAGCATACATCATACAAAGAAGATGACATGACAAAACATAGATCTAAACAAGCAGGGTAGTGCTAATCTTAAAAATTATTTAATAGGTACTTTATTACCATTGTAGAAGAAAAATATCTTATCCAAGTGAACCTAACAAGTCTATGAAATTCTATATGATAACATTTTTGATATATGAATGAAAAGATCATTTGAGTAGAAAGATTGTTATTGTTGAAGAAATATTTTCAATCATTGTTTTGTCACTGATGTGAAACATGCCCCATGTTGGTAAGACAATTGTTTATATGTTTCAAACACTGTCACTTAGTTGATTGATGAGGAGGATTTTATCAACAAGATTAATAAAAGTACCTAGAAGAAAGGTTGAGTTATGATTATGTATTGAAGTGTAAGAATTAGTTAAGATAGTGATAACATAATGTATTGATAATCTACTTGTGGTTACAAAATGATTGGTTACACTTAAAAATTTTAAAAGAAAAAAGTTAGACAAAGTTCATTTGCTAAGCTTGACCAAGTTGATAGAAGGTTCCGAGAAAAGTTAGTGCAAGACGAGCAAAAAGTTAGTTGAAGATGAGTGAAAGCAATTTCTAATAGATTCCAAGCAAGTTAGTAGGTGTAGAGCAAGTTAATAGATGTCGAGCACTAGTGAAATCTAGTAGATGTTGAGTGATTTTTCAATAGATGTTAACATAGTATGTGCTGAGCATTAGTAAATTGATAATGTCGAGCTGCTACATTATGAAAAAGATCAAAGAATTGCCAAATAAAAAGCCAACAATTTTATTTTCTTGGAACTTGTAAATCAGGAGGAAGATAAGATTGATGAGCTAGAGGCATAGAATCTTTTGTAAACCATTTTGGAGGTGAATGCAAATAAATTTTACAAGAAGTTTCTAGAGAAGACAAGATATGGGGTAGATACATTGTATCCTACCTAATCCATCAAAAACCCTAATTTTTGAGATGGAAAATGAGTGGGAAAAAGAGTCCTAATTTCCTATACATAGGGATGTCTAGTCATGAAGCAAAATTGGATAGAGGTTAGAAAGTTTTTGGATTCAAAAATCTAACAAGGTGAAGGAAGAGGGTTTGCTTCATCAAGTGACCCAAGAGGAGAAGTCTGCAATGGTGAGCTAAGAGAGAAGGCTAGAGAACAATGAATGCTTGAAGGGTGAACAAGTTGTTAGAACTACAAAGATTGGAAGCCAAGTAGAGTTGAGGACTGAATAGTGATCTATAATCTACAAGTAAGATTGTAAGTTGTATCATATCAAACTGTACTGTTACTCTCTAACAATTGTATTAGATTAGGGTAAATCCTTTGGAGAAAGGTTGACTTAATAGTCATTGGAAAATCCTTTAACAGGGTGGCATTCCAAGTGAATAATCTAGAGTCCTCTAACAAGGCTCACTTTTAACAGGGTGATTGAAATCCCTTAACTGGGTCACATTTAACAGTGTGTGTTGAAACCTTTAACAGGGCATCACTTTAGAAGCATGAAAAAGGAGTACCATGTTATTGGTGGTTTTTCCCAAATTGGGTTTCCATATTAAATCGTTGTGTTAAGTGTATTGATGGATATGTTGTGTCTTATTCTTTACATTTCTACATGTTAGTTTAACTATAATATATCAGTTTTGGTTAACACACAATGAATGCATGCATGGTTAAGAAAGTTTGAAGGGTTCACTGAATTGTGAAAAGTTTTATTTAAACATTTGGACCTTAAATAACTGATTCAACCCCCCTACCCCCCCTCTCAATTATTCTAAAAAGAATTCTAATAATTGGTATTAGAGCACAGTTGCTTAAGAAGATTAGTTTTGAGGTACTAAAAGCACAAAGATCAGGATGTCAAAAAGAGAGGTACCCAAACTAAATAGAGATAACTTTTTTTGCATGGAAAAGTTTGATGAAGCTACACCTTGGAGGACTTGGAGATTATTCACAAACTTGCATTAAAATAGAACATGTTGATCTAGTAGGAGCCCTAACTACTAAAGATTTGAAGAAAAAGAAAGCACACAATCAGGTAATGTTGGAGATTGCCTCTGCCCTAAGCTATGCTGATTTTGATGACATCAGAGAAATTAAAAGTGGAAAGAAGATGTGGGATGCACTAACCACTACCTATGGAGGAGAAAAAAATGTTCAAAGAGCCAAGTCAAAAAGCCTAAGAGGTAAGTTTAATGACATGAGAATGGAAGAAGGTGAAATCATTGCTCAATATGTTGCTACAATAAAAGAAGTTGTTAGTGCAATAAAAGGTTCTACTAGTAAAATAGATGATGATACTATGCTAAGTAAAGTCTTGAGAACATTGTTTCAGGTGTATACCATTAGAGTGTTTACAATCCAAGAGTTAAGATGTATGCTAGGAAATGATCTAACCCTTGAAGGTTTGGTAGGAAGACTCACTGCTTTTGAGTTATCTAATTTTGACAATGAAAGCCCAAAAAGTATTGAATCAGGTTTCAAAGAAAAATTGTTACTGAAGGACTCTAAGGAGGTTAAGCCAAAGAAGAGGAAAAGAAAGATAAAGTATTTATCCAGTGACAGTAGTATAGATGAGGAGGACATTGAACAATTGGAAGCATTGTTGGCTAGAAGATTCCACAAAGGAAAAGGTGAATTTAAAGGTAAGCTACCTATCATTTGTTTTAATTACAATGAAGTTGGCCATATTGTAGCAAGATGTACATAGAAGAAAAACTTCAGAGAAGGTAACAAGCACAAAAATAAAAGAGAAGATGATGGAAGAGACTACAAAGATAAAGGAAAGAAGTCATGCTACATTGTTGATGAAAATATCTTTGATGAAACTGATGATGAAGTGGTATATGTTGCAATGAAGGATGAATCAGATGAGGATGGGGCTACTACACTTATGACTTGTGTGAACAAATATGACAAATGGATCATTAATAGTGGATGCTCACATCACATGAATGGAGACAAAAGTAAGTTCATTACCTTAACTTGTTATGATGGAAATAGTATAAGATTTGGTAATGATGCATCATGTTCAATAAAAGGAAAAGGGTCTATTAAGCTTATAGACAAGATCTCATGTGACAATGCTTACTATGTTGAATGATTGAATTACAATTTTTTAAGTGTGTCACAATTGAATAATGTGAGATGAAAAGTTGAGTTTGCAAACAAATCAACCAAGATATATGATACAAATGGAAATCTGATTGGAAAAGGTGATCAAACTAGGAGCAATCTATTCTATTTTGATATAGAAGATGCTACTTGTCTTATTGCAAAATTTGATGATGTATGGCTTTAGCACAAGAGATTATGTCATTTTAAATTTGATAATCTAAATAGTATCAGTAACATGAAAAGAGTTAGAGGTTTTCCTAAATTGAAGAAACCAGAAAATATAATGTGTAAACAATGTCAACTAGGTAAGAAGACAAAGTCAAGCTTTAAAAGCAAAGCTTATGCCTCTAAGGAAATACTTTAAATTGTTCATACTGATTTGTGTGGACCCATTGAAGTAGAAAGATACAAATGAGATAGGTATATTATGCTACTTGTTGATGATTACTCTAGGATGATGACTATTATGTTCTTAAAATTAAAAATTAGATGGTTTTCAAATGTTTAAATGGTACTTGGCAATTCTTGAGAAAGAAATAGGTAAGAGCTTGAAATGTTTGAGATCAGACAGAGGAGTTGAAATCACTTCACATGAATTTGAGATATTCTACAATGACAAAGGAATCAAGAGATAGACATCAGCACCTAGGATCCCTCCACAAAATGGAATTGATAACAGAAGAAATAGATCTTTAATGGATTGTGCCAGGACACTAATGATGGAGAAGAAATTTGCTATGAAATACTGGAGAGAAGTTGTAAGTACTACAGAATACACTTTGAACCATGTGCAAGTAAAGAAAGGTACTCATTCAACACCTTTTGAACTATGGTATGGTTATCCACCTAATGTGAAATATTTTAAGGTATGTGGAAGAAAATGTTATATTCTTAAATATGTTAGGAGTGGAAAGTTTGATGCAAAGAGTGAAGAAGGTATATTCCTTGGTTACTCCACAAGAAGTAAAGCTTACAAGTGTTTAATTACTAACACTAAAAAAATTGTGAAAAATGCAAATGTGAATTTTGATGAGTCTACAGAAGTACATGAGGTAGAAACGACAAAGGAACTAGAGGACTACAAGAAATTTGCATACTACTATGAAGGAATGCCTATTAAAGAATATGTTACAAAACATGCAACAAATCAATAGAAAGTTTCAACAACTATTGAGCCACATCCTATGAATGACTAGTTGCATTCAGATGCTAAGTTGCAAAATGAGGAGAATGCTCAACCTAAGTTTGAGATTGGCACACATGAAATAGATGCTGAGATACTTGACAAAGATGCACATAGTGATACTAAAGCTGAGAGATAGAATGCAGCCACAAAAATTGAGCCGAGACTATCAAAATATGTCAAAAGACGCCATCCTATAGATCAAATCATTGGAGACAAAGATGCAAGGCCAATGAAATGAAATAGGTTGAAAAGTGAAGCATGTTTGCTAAGCATGAAGGAACCTAAGATAGTAAAAGATGCATGGGCAGATGATGATTGGTACAAGGCTATGGAAGAAGAAATTTAGTAGATAGAAAAGAACAAGACTTGGAGCCTAGTTCCTAGACCAAAAGACAAGAATGTGATTAGCACAAAATGGGTATTTTTATTAACAAGCTAGATGAAAAAGGTGGAGTGACAATAAATAAACCAAGACTAGTTTGTAAAGGATATGCACAAGAAGAAGGAATTGACTATGGTGAAATATTTGCCCCTGTTGCAAGAATGGAAGGAGTAAGAATTCTGCTTGCTTATGCTACATACAAAGGTTTCAAAGTTTATTAGATGGATGTTAAGTTTGCATTTATAAATGGAATATTAGAAGAAGAGGTCTACATAAAACAACTAGAAGGATTTATGGACAAAAACAATAAAAACCTGGTATACAAACTTCACAAAGCCCTATATGCATTGAAACAAGCACCAAGAGCATGGTAAGAGAGACTTCATACTTGAAGACAAATGATAACAACAATTTGTACATAAAAATAGACAAAGAAAAGGTATACTATTGTCTGAAATTTTTGTTGATGACATAATATTTGGAGGACAAGATGCTCTATGTAAGGATTTTGCAAATCAAATGAAGCAAGAGTTTGAAATATCAATGTTTGGTGAGATCAAATTCTTTGTGAGATTACAAGTCTCTCAAATGAAGTATGGTGTATATATCACTCAGTCAAAATATGTCAAGGAGATATTGAAGACATTTGGACTTGAAGATTCAAAACTAGTAAGTACACCTATGGTAACAACACTCAAGCTATCAAAGAATGATGAATTAGCTGAGGTCAATCAAACATTATATAGATCCATGATTGGCAAATTGTAATATGTAGTACATAGCAGACTTAATATGGCATTAGTTATGGGGATAGTTGCTAGATTCTTTACTAATCCTAGAGAAAATCACTTGATGAAAAAGAAAAGGATAATGAGATACTTGAAAGGAATAAAAGAGTATGATTTATACTATAAGAAGAATGAAAAGTTTGAACTCAAAGCCTACACTGTTGGTAATTAGGCTAGAAATATTTATGACAGAAAGAGCACCAATGGAGGAGCATTCTTCTTAGGCAGAAGACTTGTTACATGGACAAGAAAGAAGCATAGTTGTACTTCCCAATCTGCTACTAAAGTAGAGTATGTTGCTACTGCTATTAATTGTACAAACATTGTATGGATCAAATAGCTACTTAAGGGAATGAAGGAAGAGATCACTAAACCAGTGACACTTTATTGTGATAATACAAGTGCTATAAACATATCAAAGAATCCTGTCATGCATACAAAGACAAAGCACATTGCAATAAAGTATAATTATGTAAGGGAGTTGGTTCAAGACAAAGAGGTGAAGATGGACTATATCAACATAAAGGAGAAAATTGTTGATATCTTCACCAAAGCATTACCTAAAGATGCTTAATAGTATTTGAGATGAAAATTAGGGATGATACACCTATCAAAGGCTATGTAAATGACAGAGGGAGTACCCTGCATCAAAAAAGCTGATATTCATATCATACACATTGATGTAGTGAATCTTACTTTAGGAAGTTGGCTAAAGTAATTATAGAGCTGGAATTTCAAAACTAGTCACAAGCAAGGTGACAGAGGTGTGAGGCCTCACCCCAACCCATCTTAGCATAGTCGATACATTATTATTTTGATACTCATGACTCGATATGTCGAGACATTGTCGAATACATTAAACATTATTATGTTATCTTATGTTGTGTGATGTTTTACTTTCAGATGTTTAATTATGTTATTTAATATTTTATGAGCATGTATACTAATGAAGTAGTGTAGAAAATGAATGTAGAATTAACACTTTGATTATTCAATTTTAGTATTTAAGTATATGAACAAAAATGAGATAAATAACTAATTAGTTAAAAGATTTATGTTTTGAGTTATGTGATTATCCTGATGAGTCATATATATATGCATGTGATTTTCTTGGGCTACTAATGTGTGGAATGAGTGTGCAAAATATTTTAGTTGAAAAATCTAACAAAGAAGTAGAACTAAACCCTATGTACCATTTGTGGAAACCAGGGTTGAGTCTAATGAAAGATGCAGACCCCATTGTTTGTATTTTATTTGTATCGTGAGTTGAATGAATGTGTCATTCTATCATTTTTAAATGTTAATGTTTTGTAATAGTGATTTTATAGTGTCACTTGACACTCATGACTCATATATGCATTTTAGCTTGACAGTTAGGATTAATTGAGTAACCTAAAGATCTAAGTTGGATTAGGTTAGTTACCTTTTTGCTAATCAGTTAGTAATCAAGATTAATTACCCTGATTAGGATTAGTGAGTAATTTGCATTTTTGAAGGTTGTTAGAAAGTCCAAAATTTTCTAACATTTTGATAGGTCTCTAATTAGTCCTAGAAGCCAAAAATATGAAAACTAAGTACTTAAGGGGTATGGGTATGGGTTGGGGGAATTTTCCACCCCTCTAGCCCCTTTTGTTGACTTTTATGGTCCTCCAAATATTTCATTTTTCTCTATTGCGAAAATTGAATGTTTTCACTATGAGTTGGATAAGTTAAACTTCACCTTGAGGTTAGCCTTATGACAAGTTGAGTTAGAATTCTTTAGAACCTTAGGCAAGTGGGGGAGTTATTACATTTTTGAAGGTGGTTGAGTTAATATCCTATTTAGAGGCAAATTTGAGAGAGGAAGGGTGTTCACCCAACCTCTAGTTTTAAAGAGCAATTTAGGATTGAAGGAGAAGGAGAAGGAAGGAAAGCTCATCTCAAATTGTTCAGTTGCCATAACCTTATTTTGAAGGTAGGAATCCCTTAGCTCATGTTGTTCATGCTGTGTTCATTTTTAAGTAGTTTTAATTTTATATGTATGTTCATGTGGTTGATAAAATGTTTGGGAGGGATTGAAATGGGTTTTCATTAAATGTTTTCCTTTGTTTTTCACTTTTGATTTTCAAAGGGATTGTATGGGTTGTATTGGAATTACTCACCCTTAGATAGGGCAGAAGTGGCCATGTACAGGAGGAGGTCTTTAGTTAGACTCCGACAGTGCAGAGTGTCTTCTCCTACAAGGAAAGGGAGAGAAAGTAGGGTGTTATGGGCCCCTACTCGTCAACACAAACCATGTTTTGAGTTTTGAAATTTAAAAAATGGAAGAACAGAAGTTCTTGAGTTTATAGCCCTGAAAGGGCACCTGTTATGGTATTGTGCCTGACATCTCTTGTTGGAAAAATCCACTTTCTCCCTAGTTTGGTTCAATAACAAACCTGTTGCACAAAACTTGGATGGGAGTGAATGGTTTGAAATTGTCTCCATGTTAAGATTGATTCTCTCCCAACCAATTTTTGTTCTCTCCATGATCACCTCGATGTGTTGTAGACTTCGTATTGGTTCCCCTATTATGGAGCCAAGTAGGAAATTCAGTATTGTTATGGAAATTCAAATATGTTGGGAGATTTCTCCTCAGGATAATAATCCTATGTAAAAATGTTATATTAAAACTTATTGTTGAAATGATTACAATGTCAGGTTTTCTTCTTGGTTCTTTCCCAATAGAGCCTTTGAATCAAGTGGTTCAATAAAATAAATGAGAAATGACTGGACCACGAGTATTGATAAAAAAAAATTGAGTAATATCCTTGCTTATGATATTTCTGGTATTTCATTTTTTTACATATGTTTACTTGAACTTTGATGTAATGATATTTTATCTTACTATGGCATTTATATACTTTGACATTGCATCTATTTGATTAATGTTCATTGGACAAATTGGTGAAATATATTAAGTTATAAAATTTTGAAACCCAACCATGCTAAAAGAAGATTTGTTGGTACTTCAATTTTGTAATTATTCATGAGTATGAGGAAGTTAAATATTTCTATTCAAATTCTAAGGCATTACATTTAACCCTATATTATAAATCCAATTAGAAAAAATAAAAATAATTTGCATTCAAAATTAACACTTAGACAAAAAATGGACTTGAAAAAAAAAATACCCTCCCTAGAGCAAAAATGCTCTTTGGATTTTACATGAGAAGAAAATTAAACCCCTTTGTGGTAACAAAGAATATTCTATTTATATTCTAAAAAAAAAGGGCCTTTGCTTAAATAAATTAATATCATGAAAATTAAATTTTAAAAAATAATAAATAAATATATAACAAATATTAAAAACTTAATATCCTAAGTTACCAACTTTACTTTATGTAATAATTTCCACTCTCCTCGAAAACCTATCTAATCTATCCCACTTGCATTATGCCTTTACCTTTACCTAGGCATTTAATAAAAAGGGGTGGCCATTAATGATGTGGCTAATCTCATCTGCTCTGCCTCTCTCCTTGGATGTAGTCTACATTGATTTGGGAGGTTGAAGTCACAATGGGACAAAGCTTCCATTCATGTTTGTTTTAAAGCCAAAATTTCATTGGCTGGCATGTAGATCTAAAACCCTTTGGGTCACATGCAAACCCCCCTCCACTTGATTTGGCATTGGGAAAGTGGAACCCCACTTTGGTGGCAGCTTAGAAAACTTGTGCAGATGCTTCTAAACCGCATAGGGATGGGAGCTTTGAAATGCAGGGTTGTCCACACTCATGCCTCCTTAGGTCAGTGCAGACCATGTGGAGTAGAGCGCCCATGTAGGAAAAAGGCGGGTGGGGGGGGTGTGTGTGTCGTGAGATGGTTGGGTAGTGTTAGTTAGGTTAGAATGTTAGTATTTTTTTATTTATTAAGTTAGTGTTATTTTATTTTAAGTATTTTTAAATTAGAATTATTAAATGTTAGATTTTTAAATAGTGTTAGTTAAAAAGTTTAATTAGTATAATTTAGTTTTAGTTTAAGTATGTCTTTTGTAATGTTTTTAAAATTAGATTGTAGTAATTTTTAAATTAGATAATGTTTATTGCATTAAAGTTATTAAGGGCTTAAGTTTTATAAAATTAGTTGTATAACATATGTTAGATTTTAATTAATATTTGTTAATTTGAATTTTAGTATTAATTAAAGTATAGATTGTATTATTTAAAAATATTAAATAATAAGTTAGGAGAGTGAGTTAGTTATTAGGTTTTAGTTAGTAATATAATTTTATTTAGTTTTAAAGTTTTATATAATTATTGTTTTATATATATTTTATTTATTTGTGTGGTAAGTATAAAAACAATGAATTGTTTTAAATTAACACAAAGTTGTTGTTTAGGGATTTTAATTAATCATAATGAATATAGAAAACTAAAAAGATGTTTTGTTGTGTTAAGTCAAAATAAAGTTTAAATATTTTCATGTTAGATGTGATGTTTGAGTTAGTAAGTTCTTTCTATTTCAACGGCTCGAATAATTAGTTTTACATTATATTCAAAAATAATAATTATATTGCTAATTAACATTTTGCTTAATGGATATTTTAATGATTAATGTTAATACTACTTTAAAGTAGTTGTAAATTATGTTTACTAGTAGGTATGGTATACTACTATTTTGTGAGAGTAATATTTTTAAAAAGTAATAATGTGTTAGATCTTTTAATTAATTGAATTTGGATTGCTTAATTTAATTAATCGATTTAACAATAAAAGTTTAATTTAAATGATCTATTCCTATATGTTTTTAAACTGAGATGTAGTCTTAGGGTATTGATAGGAGAACTTGTTCTATCGTACAATGTATCTATGCTTTAACTTGTGAAACAAACTTATCAACTTAGTAGTTTTATTAATCTTTAAAAAAAAAATTATACGTGTTTTACCTCGTATTTTGGGCATGAGAAGAGGGAGAAAATTGAAGAGCCTGCAAAAGTTTATATTTGCATGCCAAGTGTTGAAGTATATGTCTTTGGCATTTTAGTCAAAGAGGAAGAAAGTACAAGAAATTGATCAAATGCATATTGATCAAGAGGGAGATGATCAAAAGCAAAAAATCAAGTCAGAGGGAGAAAGTACAGTATACAAGAGGAGTAATGAAGTGAGAGCACATCATCAAAAGATCAGATGACTGAAAGAACGAAAGAGGAAGAAAGATGAAAGAAAAAGAGGGAGATATTTTGATATTCTGCTGACCCATGAAAAAGAGAATGTTATATTTTATAACCTAAGAGGGAGTTGGTGATAGAGGGAGAAGTGTTATTCACAAGATTTCTTTTTGGTATTACCTTATTGTTTTAACCTAATTAATTTATCATTTGATTGATTGGTTGATAAGTTTGGTTTTCCATCAATGCCAAAGAAGGAGATTGTTGATATATGATTGAAAAGATCATTTGAGTAGAAAGATTGTTATTGTTGAAGAAGTGTTTTGAATCATTGTTCTGTCACTGATGTCAAACTTGCCCCATGTTGGTAAGGCAATTTCTTATATGTTTCAAGCATTATCACTTAGTTGATTAATGAGGAGGATTTGATCAACAAGATGTAACAAAAGTACCTAGAAGAAAGGTTGAGTTATGATTATGTATTGAAGTGCAAGAATTAGTTAAGATAGTGATAACATAATGTATTGATAATCTATTTGTGGTTACAAAATGATTGGTTAAACTTAGAAAGTTTAGAAGAAAAAGATTGGACAAAGTTCATTATCTAAGCTTGACCAAGTTGATAGAAGGTTCTGAGCAAAGTTAGTGCAAGCTGAGCAAAAAGTTGATTGAAGCTGAGTGAAAGCAATTTCTAATGGATGTCAAGTTATTTTTAGTTGATGCCGAGCACCAGTAAAATCCAGTTGATGTTGAGTGATTTTTCAATAGATGCCAAGTAACACAGTATATGCCAAACATTAGTAAATTGATAATGCCAAGCTATTGAATTATGAAAAAGATGAAAGAATCACCAAATAAAAACTAACAAGTTTATTATCTTGGAACTTGTAAATTAGGAGGAAGATAAGATTGATGAGCTGGAGGCACAGAATCTTTTGTAAACCATTTTGGAGGCAAATTCAAATGAATTTTATTAGAATTTTCTAGAGAAGACAAGATATAGGGTAGATATATTGTATCCTACCTAATCCATCAAAACCCCTAGTTCTTGAGATGGATAATGAGTGGTAAAAAGAGTTCTAATTCCATATATGTAGGAATGTCTGGTCATGAAGCAAAATTGGATAGAGGTCAAAAAGTTTTTGGATGCGAAAATCTAACAAGGTGAAGGAAGAGGGTTTGCTTCATCAAATGATCCAAGAGGAGAAGTCTACAATGGAAAATTAAGAAAGAAGGCTAGAGAAGGATGAATGCTTGAAGGGTAAACAAGCTATCAAAAACTGCAAAGATTGGAAGCCAAGCAGAGTTGGGGACTGAATAGTGATCTATAATTTGCAAGTAAGGTTGTAAGTTGTATCAGATCAAACTCTACTATTACTCTCTAACAATTGTATCAAATTAGGGTAAATCCTTTGGAGAAAGATTGACTTAATAGTCATTGGAAAATCCTTTAAAAGGGAGGCATTTCAAGTGAATGACCTAAATTCCTCTAACAAGGCCCACTTTTAATAGGGTGATTGAAATTCTTTAACTAGGTCACATTTAATAGTGTGTGTTGTAACCTTTAATAGGGTTGGCCTTTAACAGGGCATCACTTCAAAAGAGTGAAAAAGGAGTAGCATGTTACTGGTGGTTTTTCCCAAATTGGGTTTCCATGTTAAATAATTGTGTTAAGTGTACTGATGGATATGTTGTGTCTTATGCTTTATATTTCTACATGTTCATTTAACTATAACATATCAATTTTGGTTTATACACAATGAATACATGCATGGTTAAGAAAGTTTGAAGGGTTCACTGAATTGTGAAAAGTTTTATTTGCCCCACCCCTTCTTAGTTATTCTATAAAGAATTCTAAAAAACATCGATTAGTGATATTTTGTAAGTCCTTTAGAGTAGGGAGCTCTTTAGACAAGATCAAGGAGTGATAAGGTCTAGATGATCTTTTTGTTAAAACCCTCTAACCAAATCACACTCAAAATATGCATGTAACCTTTAACATTGTTGTCTCCTAGAAGAACTTACTTTAGAAGAGTGAGAATTATTTGGGTTGTTGGTCCTAGGTGTTTTTTTCCCTTTACAAGGTTTCCACATTAAATCATGGTGTTAAATTTGTAAATGTTTTTATGTTACAAGTTGCTTTTCATGGTATTAAATGTGTAAATGTTTTTATGTTGCAAGTTGTTTTTCATGGTATTAAATTAATACCATGTCAATAAATGCTAGATAATAGTAAAGTAAAAGATAACTTATTTTTTTGATACTTAGTAATAATAGGAATACTGAGATAACAATTTGAATTAAATTGATTACAAGATTGAATTGTGAAGTTGAATGAGATTAACTAAGTTATTGCTATTGATGTTTATGATGTTGAATTGGTACACAAGTATTTGAAAGGCTTGTAGGATAAATGGAAACAACTAATTCACACACCAACCCCCCTAGTTATCTAACAACTACAAGGCCTATGGTTACCTCCTGAGTGAAAAATAGACTTTCAAATGGAAAGAAGACACTATGAAATCATTTGATGAGGTGAAGAAGGAGATAGCCCAAACCCCCACTTTTCATCTTGATTTTAAAAAGAATTTTATCATATATTGATATGCATCTAAACATAAATTGTTGGTATCATTATTACAATAAAAAGAAATAAACAAAGAAGTCCCAATAGCTTTCATGAGTATCCCTTTGAAGAAACATGAATTACATTATTCTCTAGTTGAAAAATAGTTGTTGTTGTGAAAGTTGTGAAACAATTTTGACATTACATTTTTCATTCCCATTATGTGGTATATGTCTCAGGCTCTATGGTAAAGAGTATGTTAACACAATAATAAGTAGTTGTAAATAATAGGGCTAGTTGGGTGGAAAGAGTTTAGGAGTTTGATCTTGAAATTAAACCCACCAAGTTTGTTAGAGGCCAGGGACTAGGCAAATTAATAGCTAAAAACAAAGAGGAAGAATCCCTCCCTATTTTCTTGTTTGTTGGCATGAAAGATTCTTAGTTTTCAGATATTTCATATTGCTTGACTCATTTTGAATTTTCTAGAACCTTTGACAGGTAATAGGAAGAGGAAGTTGAGGACCAAGGCAGCCAAATGTTTTATAGTGGACCGTGTGTTGTATAAAAAGGGGTTGGATGAGATGTTCCCCCAGTGTGTAGATATAGATTAATAGAAAATTTTCTACAAACATTTCATAATGAAGCATGTGATGGACATTATTCATAAACTTTCACTACCTTCAAAATAATTAGGAATTGTTATGATTGGTTAGGCATATTCAGATATTCCTATAAGTGGGTATCTAATTGCGATAAGTGTAAATTATATATGGGTAAGCCCCAACTACCCTACCTCTAAAGCCAATGGACATAGAAGAGCCTTTCATGTCTTGGGGACTTGATTTTATTGTTCCACTTGATCCATCCTATAGTGTTGGTCATAGCCACATCCTTACGACTACAAACTATTTCACAAAATGGTAGAAGCAGTACTGGTTAAGAAAACAACTTCAAAAGTGGTATGCCAATTATTGAAGAACAATATAATTGCTAAGTTTGAAGTTTCATTGAATTTAGTAACTGATAATGCCCAAAAAATTTCATCCCAAGAAATGAAACTAGTTTATTATGATAATGGGATCTATTTATCACATTCCTCAAATTATTTCCCTCAAGGAATTGAAAGGGACAAGTGAAATTCACAAACAAAAACTTGATCAACATCATGAAAAAGTAGGTTAATGAAAGGGGGGAGATTGGAATAAACATGTCTGTAGAGCACTATGGGTGGATATAAATTCATTGAAAAGGGTCATTGGGACTCTCCCTTTTGAGTTGGTATATAAATTAGAAGTGCAATTATCCCTCCCATCAAAATTGGCTTCCTCTAAATTGTATAAGGCTATAGAGGATGAAGTTTATCAAAGTTTACTAGAGAAAGTAATAATCTACTTGTCCAATATAGAAGAAGAGCAAGTTAATTTGGTAGATCGTATAACCAGTCACCAAGCTAGAGTGATGTAAAAATTTTAGCATAAAGCTAAGAAAAGTAAGTTCATGGAAGGTTACAAGGTACACTTATAGGAAAAGTGAAAGGAACCTAAGGGGGCTCATGGAAAGTTCATATTCTTGTAGAACCATCCATTTGAAATTAGTCAAACTCCAGGTTCAAATTCCTTGAAGCTCAAATGTGCAGATGAAAATGAACTTCCTTTTTCCTACAATGGAAAATATCTAAAACTCTACCAAATATAAAGATTAGTCAGTCCTATAAGTTTTTGTTGTTCTTTAGTTAGATTTTGTGTGTAATTTTCTATTCATTTAGTTTAGTTTTGTTGTGTTAGTATGTGAAATAAGAGATGCTAAGTTCCAACTATGTCCTTTTATAGTCCTAGTCTGTAGTCAAAGCTAGTTGTTCCTCATGGCGTAGCCTTGTAATTTTTTTCTCAAATGTCCAAATTTCTATTTTTCTACTAAGTCATTAAACCTTGAACTTGAACCTCATCATTTCAAAGTTCAAAGTCCAAAGTCACATAAAGATTATTATGTCCTCCCTTTTATATCTTTCTTGTATTGTGCAATACACTCACCATGTTTGCCTTATGAACTTGAGTCATCAAACTCTGAAGTTCAAGGTTCCAAGGTCATTTCATGTTGTGTAATAAATTTATAATTAGATCGCATCATTCATTTTCTATTATGGTGCAATAGATGGAAATATCCCTCAACGAGCTTGAACCTCAAACCTCATTTTTCATGGTTCAGAGTTCAAGGTTCATTAAGTGTGTGTGCCTTATTATCCATCAAAATATTCCATCCTATATTTTATGGTGAGAGAAATTTAACCTTTGAATGTAAACTTCATGGTTCATGATTCACCATTTTCAAGATAGACAAAAATTTTGACATACACACGTTGACATGACAGTCTAGAATGCATTTTGCAAAAGATGTAAGGACATGCATTAAATGCTGATTAGAAAATGTGGCACTACAATAAATTCTCTACGTGCAAAATTTTAAGCTATTTATTAAAGATAACATAATTCCATTAAATTGATACTTTCCTTATCATTCAACATAGCTTTCCACATAGGTTTAATTTTAAATAAATCCTTTTTCTTTTAAATAGCCTTGATTGCCTATGTGGGAAAAAAGAGGCTATAATTTTTCTAGTGTAAAGGGAAGGTGGAAAAGTAAATTTTGTTTTTAGAGGTTTTGAAAGCTAAAGCATGGGTGAGTTTAAAATTCATTTTTGAATTTCCTATTTTTTTGTTTTCTCTTTTAAGTATTTAGAATCTTTTTTGGTTCCTCCTCTCTGTGCCTTTTTTTAAAATACAAGTTTATTCCTTGTAATGTGCCCATGGCTTCTACCCACCTGAAATTCCTAAGGAAAATAAACTTATGGCTTTAATGAGTTTTCATCTAGAAATAGGGGATACGACATTAGTGGATGAAAATATTGAAAAGGTGGTTGCAAGGTTTGAGAATGCTAAACTTGGGTCCATGGTAGACCGAGTGGCTACGAGTGGTTTAATACAAGCTAGTGGTTTCCATAAATCCATATTATGTTCAAAGCTATTTCTTGAGTTTTGAGACAAGTACAATTCCATAGAAAAATGTATTAGAACTCACAATAGTGATATCTTGGTTTATGTTGATGTCATGGGTGCCCATTTGATTCCATTGAAGGAGGTCTATGAAGACTAGAATATAAACCTCTCTTATTCTCAATTCAATACCAATACCAAGGGTTTGAATACTACTATTTCTAAGAATCACTATTAAAACTTGAGTAAGGAGGTTCTAACCTACCACATCCTCTAAACAGAGAGCATATGATCCTATAAGTAAGAGATATTATCATTTTCTAAATAGGGTGAAAGGAAAGCAATAAACATTCTTATGGTATAATTGGATGAATTTTTTTTATCTAGACCATCATAGATGAAGAAAAGTATATTTATTGGGAAGAAATTATTCTAGACAAGCTTCACAAAAAAATCTCACAAGTTTATGGGGATGCTAGTTTCTACATGTCCTCATATTTGTTCTATATCATAGCTTGTTGCAAAGAATGGGATGGGTTGGAAAACTAGTTTTGGTTTGAAATCATGGTAATTTATGACTTTTATTATCTATTACATAAAGAGAAGAGTTATGTAAATTTTGAGAGACTATAGGACACATTCTTGGCAAGGCTCATTTTTGAGTTGCAAGGAAAAGAAAACAAAATCATCTTTGAGGAAGCCATCTAATTAGCCACCATTTATGGAATCTTTTTCATCCAATTTCCTAAGTTTACATACAAGAGAATTGTTGGATTTTAGGGTGAACCTTTGAAGTTATCTAGGTATTTCTTAGACATGTTTGTACTAATTGAAATAGATAGAGAGATTGCTGATGTAGACAAAAGTTGCAAGGCCAAAAGAGGTTATGGGTATGTTTTTCCTATTGCTTTGGGTCACTATTATTGTAAGAGAATTCAAGATCCCTTATGGTTACAACCTAAAATAAAAGCCATGAAATTAAGGCCTTATCAAGCCAGACCCAAATTTGATAGTAAATGTTTTCCTAAACCTAGTTTGAACTAGATCCCACATTTACACATGGGCCCCAAATTGAGGATTATTGGGCTAATTGTGAAGACAACTACAAAGTGAGAAATTTATTATAGGAAAGGTTTACCTTGAAGAAATTTTTGGACCTCAACCTACTTATGTTTATCTCTAGAGTCGAAGAAGATGAAGGTGAAGAAGTGATTGACCCTAAATTTATAAAGAAAATTGAGGATTTTCCCATATCTAAAATTGATTTTAGAAAATAGGATGACTTCCAGAGAAGGATCATTAGTGCTATGAGAAGGATAGAAAAATGGATAATAGAAAAGAAGATATTAAAAATGAAAGAAATAGGTCAAAATCCCCAAATAGACTCAATAACTTCTAGTCTAGCTTTACCTCATGAGCATACTGATGAAATCATGTAATATCCTCTTGCAAGTAACCTAGAACCTAAAATTGAAGTTGAAGCTCTTCTGCATAAGAAATTTTGGGCTAAAATTAAATCATCATCAAGGACAACCTACTCAAGGATCTAGAGAAAGAAGGCAGAAGAATTAGTCAGCCAAAAGAAGAAGGCAAGGGAACTAGTTGTAGTGAACCTAGACATAGAGTAAGAGGTTGGAAAACATGTAGCAAAATCTATGGGATAGGGACAAAAGAAGGTGATGGATAGCACTAACACTTCTAATTCTCTAGCCAATGAAAATCCTATAGACCTTCAAACCTCAAAGAACCAAGGTAACCCGAATGACCCAAAGTAGTTTAACCTTTATGTTAGAAATAAAGGTAGCATCATGCCTATAATTGTCCCTATGGTAGACATGGTTAGAAAAAATATGGGAAAGACACCCAAAAATAAGAAAATGAAAGTAGAAGCTAATGTGTATAACTAATTTGGTGATAAACCTTGTCAAATGAAATTATGCCTCAAGATTATGTTATTAAAAGAACCAACCTTGGATTATCCATAAAGGTGAGTGACATGATGATTTCAATGCTAGCACTTAGCAAATTACCAATCAAATTTGGAAGGACTAGAAAGAAAAATTAGAAATGAAATAATCTATGAGGCTAATGGAGGGATACATTCATACTTTACAAAACCCATATGCCCTAGCATTGTCAGATACAACTTTAGTACTAGACATTACCTTCCCTGCTTATAAAAATTTCCTAGAACAAATGAAGAGAGAGAAAGTGATTTCCAAGATGTTTAATAACTTAATTGATTTAGTAATGTCTAATGGAGTGAATTGTATTACAATTTTTTCTAAGGCCAAGCTACAAGAAGATAAGGTAACCAATGAGGTAGAATCTGAGCTCAATGTTTAGGAGGTAGGAAAGGTCAAATGGGATGAATACATCATGTAGATTAGCAAAGTATGTGCTTATGGTGTGGTAAAGTTGTTGACTAGAAAACCTACTGTTGTTATAGATGAACATTTCTTGTTTTTAGAAAGTGATAATATTGAATGGAGGAATGTCATCATTGAGCAAGGTATGGATGAATCAATAGAGATCCTTAGGGAGTTGGACTACCTAAAACACATCATGGATAATGATATCAAGTTAATTGATATCAACTTGATATCAGATTAATGAAGAATGAAGAAAATTCTAATTGTGAAGCCAATGAAATAATAACTACTTTCCAAGATATGGTGAAGGTCATAAAGGAAGTCAAGGAGGTTTTAGTTAAATATTTCACCAATATATCTAGGGTTGATTCAATATTGGTTGTTTGTATGGATCATCTTGAGGTGGAAGAGAGAATGGTAGAACATACCTGCAAAGTGAAAGAGATATGGAGATTATGGCTGGAACACATAAGAGTGCCACAACAAAAGGAGTTAATTGAGTTCGTGTCTGTATACAAAGAATGGAAAGAATCAATTGGAGGCCTTACTATTGACCAGGAACTGCTTGTTAACTTTGCTACCCCAATAGATAATTAGATAGGGACTTAAGGGTTCAATAGCAAATAGGGTAGTTTTCTTTTGAGATAGTTTTGTTTTAGTTATAGAATAGTTAGTAGTTTTTTGACTCTTGTGTGAGTTAGTTGCTCAACTAAAAACTAAATCTTGGGCTTGTGAGGCTATTTAAGTACATTTGTAAGACTATGGAAGGGTCAACTCTTTGTGGTTTCAAAATGATGCATGTTTTGATGTTTTTCTATGGATCTTTTAGACATTATATAATGTGATGTATATGAAATCATGTGGTTTTATATATCGATTGTCTAAATATTGGATCTTTTCATTCATTAATGCATGCAATTTATTTTTGCATGGGAATGAATGATATGTGAAGATAATTCTTATTTCATTATAAAGGTACCAACATCCAAAGTGATAGAGAGAATCCATTATGGTAGTTTATTTTATAATCATTGTGATAATTGGTCATGTGGCTCATTATTATGGTGACATCATATAGTTATTTGATTTGCACATTCTTTGAGTGAACCAAATGTTATTGCCTTATTCTTTCTCATTAAAAGCACCATTGAAAATAATCTTTTATAGTAAGAGTTAACTGAATTATTTTTCAAAAAAGGAAGTTGCACCTTGTAAATGCAAAGAGCTTGCTAAGATAGAAGCTCAAGTGTTAGTGTATTTGTCTTTTCATGATTAGGGACATAGAGTCATTGAGTTGTTTAAAACTCTAAAAGAAGAAGAAATTGTTCACTAATAGTTTTTGGTGACTTTTCTAGGGGTTCATTAGAGTTTATGACCTAGTGTTTCAAAATTTTGTCTTGAGTAATGAAAAGTCATGGTTTTTCCACATCATGATGTCTTTCCTATGTTTTAGCTAAATTTAGGATTCCTTGATACACAACAAGATTTTACCTCAAACTTTAAATTAGTAGCATGAAAGTTAAGGAGGAAAAATTAGGAATATTGGTAGGTGATGAAGCTTCTTAAAGAAGAGGAAGAGATAGGAGAAAGGTTGAGAGGAGTAGTTGTAGTTCAAGAAGTTGTTGCAGTAAATTGAATTTCTCATCCCCTAGCAAGAAATTGATTAAATTGATTAATTATTAAACTAAATGAAAAAGGTATACCATGACTAAAAAAGAATAAGGGGTTAGTAGAAATTATTTTGAGGTGTTGAAAGGATTTAATTTGTCCCTTGATCACACTTTGAGGAGGAAAGGGAAAATTAGATCCAGTAAAAGACCCTCTTCTCCACCACCAGCCTCAATCTCCTCTACTGATTTTTATACCTTAACTATCCCTAGAATTGTAGCAACTATTTATATTATCATCAGGCCATTGAACTTCATCTTGCCAAACATGGCTTTGAATCAAACCTAGGGATAAACTATAGGTCCTTTGAACCTTAGTAGAAATCTTGGTGCCCTACCAAAAGGTGCTCAAGACATTTTTCCCAAGTTTTAAAAAGATGGTAAGATGTCATCTAGGGATCACATGAATGCCTCCCATTCCCATTCTACTTGTAGCATCTTAGATGTCCCTATAGAGGATGTAGCAGCAAGCCACTTTGCATAGGACCTTATTGAGTCCATTATTGATTTGGTCTAGCACTTTATGCATGTCTTTATAATAAAATGAATGAAATGACAACAACCTTTGAGGCTAGGTTCAAAGCTATTACTAATGAACACACTTTATGGCTCCAATTAAGTCAATTAAAGGAAGAGGTACACATGCCTATGAGGGAATTTTTTGGCAAGTTCAACATGGGCTTACACCAAATTCCTATAGTGTCTAGGCCAACTGACAAGAATAAAAAGGTATATTTCTAATTTCCATGCCTCCTGATCTCAATTTACCCCTCATAAGAGGTAGGGTGGTAGACCTAGCCATAATTCAAAGGCTAGCTATCGAGATGGAAGATGATCTTATCATGGTAGGAAAGTGGAAGTGAGAAGTAAAAGTCTTGAATACATAAGAATCTACCTCGAGCACTATTGGTCCTCTTTGTAAATATTAGCAAATGATGTGATAACCATAAAGAGGCAATTACCTAAAACTATAACTCGATACTAGGACATTCCACACAAATATCCAAACCAAGGAACAAAAAATATGGGAAAATAGTTTAATCTTCCCCTTGTACAAAAAAGGCTACAAATTGAACCACCTGCTCCAAACAAGAATAATAGGTGCATTCTCCACCTAAGTGATGACTATGATGGGACCACATGTCCAAAAAATGTATACTATGATCGGTTGGAAGTCAAGAAAGCATCTACACAAGGAGGAACAATTCAAGATGAGTCCTTTGGAATGCCTAGTAAATCTATAAGTTATCACATGGAGTATGAATTTGACTCTGAAAGAGGTGGTAACATATTGGTGACTTTGGAGGATCCATCCTATTTAGTTTTGAGTAGAGGTCAACATGGAGGGAAGATGAGTAGCCAGGTAATGTCTCTTACAGTTGCAACAAAGGAAAAAGTTGCAGGGGCTTGAATCCATGAGAATAAAAAAATACAATTATAAATGACTCCAAAGGTTCAAATCCTAAAAAGGTTTGATCCTAAACCTCTTTTTAATATTGTAGAATTATATAAGTCTTCTAAGATCCAAATTTCTCTTGTTGAGTATTTGAAAATGAAACCTCAAGAACTAAATAAATTGGTTGATTATATAAAGGGTTCCCCTACTATAATGGCCTCTCAACAAGTTAATAATATATGCTCTAGTAAAATGTACAGAGCGAGCCAACTGGACATTGAAAGTCAAACAATTCAATTAGAAAATTTATCCTCTTCCATCCCTATTAGGGATAAGCTTGAACCATTCTATGTGTCCTTGATGAACCATTATATCATAGAAAATCCTATTATGTCATAATAGAATCTATTATGCATAATAGCCTTACTATGTAACATAATATAAAACTAAGGGTTCTTTAGTCAAAATTATACATCTACCCTATTATGTACATCATAATAGTGGTCATGTGTTGTCATTTAATATACAACTTATTAAAGGGTCTTCATACAAAATGAGACATATCATGTCATAATAGACCCTAAATTATCTTTATAATAGATCCTAGTAGGCATAATAGACTATGTTATCCATCATACACCCTATTATGCATAATATATTATTTTGTGAGATAATATACAATATTAATGAGAATTATGTCAAAATGGTTTTATTAGGTCATAATAGACCATATTAAATATATTTTTAATGTAATATACATTATTAAATGTAGTAATATGCAATCCTAACTACATTATTATGTCAAAATATTAAATCATACTATGTCATATAATATAATTTTTTAACAAAATATTATATCGTATACAATTTCAAAATTTCAAAATAAGTTGTCAAGGAACTTAATATATTGTAACAACTCCTACTAATATGTCCTGTGTTTTAAGGGGTGCTAAGTATCTTAAAGGATTTTTAGTTGTAATAAGAGGTCCTTAAATACGATTTGATAACTTATCCTAACTATATTATAACTTTCATACATAACAAATTAGAAAATTCTATACTGACCTAATTTAAAGTAGTAGAGAGAGAGAGAGAGAGAGAGAGAGAGAGAGAGAGAGAGAGAGAGAGAGAGAGAGAGAGAGAGAGAGAGAGAGAGAGAGAGAGAGAGAGAGAGAGATACTTTTCTTCCTACTATAATATCTTGATGCTAGTCCCAACTGATAATGTTGATTAATGTATATGTAAGAGTCATATCAATTTTTATGATGTCATTGATGTCAAGCCTTAGTTGGTTGGACATTGTGCTAATTTAGTATAGTGCCATATAATTTGATTGATGAAGAGGATTTGAAGATAGCATGATGATATAAGTATTGATAAGTGTATGGTATTCAGAGGGCATTTGAATGAGTTATAATTTGACAATATAATGTTGGTTTGACTGCATTACATGATCTTAAAAAATATGTACTTTTAAGTTACACTGATTGAACTACATGGTGAATGAAGGAATATAGTATTACCCAAGCTACTATAGTTTTCATCGAGCACTTGAGGAAGAAGTGTTAAATTCTAGTGTTAGTCAAGAAATTTCAGTGTTAACCAAATTATGTATTGACTAAGCAAGTTGTAGTGTTCACCAAGAATTAACATGAAGGAATAGTTTGTAAAAGATTAATTTGGGGTTGACATTTGGTAAAAACTAAGAATGCTCAAGAAGTCTAAAAGATAAGGATGAAATTAGTTATGAGATCAATGCTTGTAATAATTCAAAGAAGATATAATGGAAAAGATTTGACAATTTGAAATGAAGCACAAAGTTAAAGAAGAAAGTCTATTTTCTAAGTGTCTAAATTCATTGAATCTGAGATCTATGATTTTAATTAAGCGTTAAAATCTAGAAGATTTTGGAAAGGAAAAAGTTAGCTATTTAAAGGGATGAACAAGATGTGTCTTGTGTCTAATGATGTTGATGTTTCAGATCATTTTTGATGAAAATTAAAATGGAAGAAGAAGAAAAAAGGTGAAGTGAGTATAACAGAAGTGTGAAGATCAAGTAGAGGAAGTGTGAAGTGAAAGTGTAAGTGTGAGTGTGTGAATTAACTTGAAAATGATCAGAAGGAAGAGATAGAGAAAATAAGAGATCTAAACAAGAAAGGTAGTGCTAAAACATAACAAATCACTTGACTGCTACTTTCTTACCATTGTAGTAGAAATAATCTCTTAACCGAGTGGACCTAATAAATCTTTGAAATCCTATATGGTAACATTCAATAGTAATATTTGTAAGTCCTTTAGAGTAGACTACTCCTTAGAAATTTCAAGGAGTGATAAGATCTATATGATATTTGGTGAAAATCCTCTAACAAGGTCACACTAAAAATATATGCATGTAACCTTTAACAAGGTTAGCTCCTAACAAAGTTCACTTTAGAAGAGTGAAATTATTTGGGTGGCTAGTTCCTAGGTGGTTTTTCCATTTATGGGATTTACACATTAAATAATTGTTTCAAATGCATGATTTCTTATTGTGTTGCAAATCTTATTTCATGTTAACTATTTAATGTCACAACTTAGTATAAGCTAGATGATTACTTTGATACTTGACATATTAAGAAATAATAAGATAACAATTTTATGTGAAGTTGTTATAAGTTTGAATCATGATGTCTGATGTGGTTACCAAGTTATTGATTTGAAAGTTTATGAAGTTTAAGTTAGTAAAAAATTATATTTAAGGTGATACCTGGTTATAATTGATTCAAACCCCTCCTCTCAGTTATCTAATAGTTGATGTTTTTTGTTCTTTTTTATTTGATCTTCTTTGTGCAATCCTATTTGATCTTTTGTTATTATTTCCCATTGTAAGTTAATTTTAAAATTTTGACAAAATAAAACAATACATTATAAAAATTTTCCTTCTAAAAAATGCAAATTTAAATTAAAAAACAAATTTTTATTTATACAAGAACCCAAGTTGCCAAAAATAACACAAAAAGGTCAACCTGAGTTCTGATCAAAAGTAGTTAAGTACTTTTTGATTTGACAACTAGTATTTCTCCCACCCTAGATACTTGTAAGGATACCTTAGGTATTTCTCTTGACATAATAGGGTTACTAGGTACCCTATTCTCCTTAGGATCCTAACAAGGAGGTCCTCGGCTTTTTAACTAGTGCACACTAATGTAAGAACAATAACTCTCCAACATTACAACCAACCCCAAATACTCATATGAATCCCTAAAAGGATGAATGGTCACGTAATAAGAAATTTATATTCCCTTTAAGGTTAACAACCACAAAAAAACTTGAAACCCTAATCGAGTTCCAAAAATCATGCAAGATTTCACAAAATTGCCTAAAATAGGGTTATAAGCAATTAGCCCTCCTAATGAAGAAAATCCAAAATATCTTGCAAAAGTCCTTAACAAGGGGTCATATAAACCACTAATCTAGACACCCTTTTTAGAGAACTAAAATATTTTGGTGGTCTAGGGTTCTCAACCTATCTGTATATTATAGTCACAAATTTAGCCTAAAACTAAGGGTTTTAAGGGTTTAGCAAGTTGCCTAATGAGAAACATGTTTTTCCTTCCATATAACTTCCACCAATGCCTCCCATTGAAATTGGGGCTTCATAACACATCCTCCTAACACTTATCAAGCCTTGATTGAAGTATCATCAACCTTCAATCACTCTAACATCTCTCCACTTGACTGTGACCCGTAGCCATGCATCTCTGGCTCGCCTAGGGCATCACCCTAAGATTAATTTATTTTCTTTCCAAGGCCCCTTGTTTACTATAAAATATGTAAAAATATTGATCTGGGAAATCCCAAGAGGTCATACAGATCCTACGGTGGGAGAGGGAGTTATGACCCCATTTTGCTTAGTCACTTGCTTTAGGACAATAAATGAACAAAATATAAAACAATTTATTCAAGCAACAAACCCTTATAAAATCACAAAATAAAACTATATATAATAAAAAATCAACCTCTTCTAACACTTACAAACACAAAAATTCCAAATATAATCCATTAAAGTACCAAAAACCTCAAAAGCATAAAATTGTAACTATGAACTTGTTGTTCAGTCTGTACACCCAAAATTTTCTCAAAATTCCAATCCTACATTAAGGTCAAGGATGAAATTATAAAAAAATCCCAAGTATCCCCCTAAATATTTCATATAGTTACAAGGATCTAACTAAAAAAATTCTTGAATGCAACAAAAAGTTGTCAATGTTGTCAATGACAACATTGACAACTTTTGAGCAATTTTTGCATTTTTAAGTGTTTGACCCTCAAACTTTCTCTAAAGGTTTTCAAACCTTTCCAAGAGAATAAAATGGATTAAAAACATCTAATAAGGTCCTAAAAATACTCATGTGACCACTCTACCTTATTGATAAAAAAATGCTCAATTTGATCTCATCGAGCAACTGTGAGCAACTTAGACCTTAAGAGGCTTTCTCACATTAACCTACCTCACTCTAGGACTAGAATATCCATATTATTGAATGAGTGGTGTGGCTAGAACCAATACAAGCCAAAATATCCTAGGAGCCCTAGGTCTTTCCATGAGCCTACCTAGGTGCTCTTATACCATACTCCCCCACAAAAGAAAATTATGTTACTCATGTGGACAATAGGTCTTGGGGAATGCTAGATTTGATGAAATCTACCTTAGCAAACCAAGTTTCGTCTAGATCAGGTTTACCCTTCCATTTTATGAGGTGCTCCATATACACTTGATTCTTGGTTTCCTTCTTAACTATGGAATCCAACACTTGTTCAGCTTCTAACTTGCTAGAGGAAGGCACTACTATAGGCTCTAGATCAATTTTGACCCCATGACTGCTCTGAGGTAGTGTACCCTTGAATTCAACCAAATATTGTATATTAAAAATAGGAGATGTGCCCAAATTTTATGGTAAATTAATTTTATAGGCATTGGTTCCATATTTGGCCAAGATTTTGCAAGGTCCCACAATTTTTCATTTGTAGCTTGGTTGGTATACCTTTTTGCAATCTAGATTTTTTCAAATGCACCATAACATATTCACCAATAAAAAATTGAAGTATTTCCTTCTTTCATCCACCTTGGCCTTCAATTTCTATGTATTGTCTTGGATAGTCTTCTTGGCTTGTTCTTGGATTTATTTCATTGTTTGTGCAAATTTTTTAGCATGTCCACTTCTATGTTCTATTCCTCTAAGATCCCTAAACTCTCACATACCCCTTGGATGCATTCCATACACAATTTCAAATGGAAATTTTCCTATGGTTCTATTCCTACTATCATTGTAAGCATATTCTTCCTGGGGAATAATGACATCCAATGTTTTCCCATACTCCTTAGTTAGGAACCTTAAGAGATTACCTAGTACCCTATTGACCACTTTAGTTTGACCATCTATTTGGGGATGGTAGGCTGATCCAAAAGAAAGATTAGTACGAAGTCTTCTCCACAAAGTCTTCCAAAAATGACTCATGAATTTTACATCCCCATCTGAAACTATGCTTAATGGAAGTCCATGAATCCTCACAACATTTTTGAAGAATACATGGACAATATGGCTTACATCATTAGTAGTTTTGCATGGAATGAAGTGCCCCATCTTGCTCAATTTTTCAACAACTACATAGATACTACCATAGCCCTATTTTATCTTAGGCATACCTACTATGAAGTCCATGATCACACACTCCAATGGCCTATTTGGGACTGGTAAGTGTTGATAAATACCTACATAACTCATTCCTCCTTTCTCTTTCATACATACCATGCATTGCTCTATATACCTAGTCACATCTTTGACTAGTTCAGGCCAATAATAGAACCTTTGGACTAGTTCTAGGGTTTTGCTCACACCAAAGTGTCTACCTAATCTTCCATTGTGTTTTTCTTGTATTAAGTTCTCCCTTATTGATCCCCTTAGTACACATAATTGATTACCATTAAATAGTAAATCATTTTGCAAGGTAAATTCAAAGAACTTACTATGGAAATGGTTCTCAAAATCAAAACATACCTTAAATGCCTCTACAAAGTCTTCATCCTTTGTATAGAGACTCCTGAAGCTCTCTATTCCAATGCTATGCAATTGAACCTCATGGATTATCAACAATCTCCTACTCAATACATCTTCCACCTTGTTCATCTGCCCTTTCTTATGCTTAATTGTGATGGTGAAAGCTTGCAAGTGCTCCATCCACTTCAAGTGCCTATTATTAAAATTTTCTTGAGTCTTGATGTAACTAAGAGCTTGATTATCTGTAATACAAAAAATTCTTTTGGAAAAAGGTAGTGTCTCCACTTCCTAAGAGACTAAACTAGGGCATATAATCCTATAGAATAGGATGAATACATATTTTTGGCTTCATTTAGCTTTTCACTAAAGAAGGCTATTGGCCTACCTTATTGACTCAAAAATCCACCTACTGCTAGGCCACTTGTGTCACACTCTATGGTGAAAATTTTATCAAAACTAGGTAGTTACAAAATAGGTTGGGTAGCTACTTGCTTCTTTAACATTTCAAAAGACTTCTCTTCTTCTAAAGTCCACTTGAACTTATACTAGATCCCACCCTTTATGACATCTAGAAAAGGTGCACATATGCCACTAAAATCCCTAATAAATTTCCTATATAATTGAGCTAGACCATGAAAAATTATTACCTAAGTACATGTAGTAGGTGGTGTCCAATGGAGGATAGTAGCAACTATGTCTTGATCCATCTTCAAGGATCCCTTAGACACCACAAAACCCAAGTACATCAACTCTTGCTTAAAGAAGTCACACTTCTCAAGGTTTATAACAAGCTTATCCTCATGAAGTCTCTATAATACTACTTCCACATGTTTGATGTGTACTTCCTTGGTCTTTCTAAAAATGAGTATGTCATCCACATACACCATGAAAAACCTTCTAGTGAAATCTTTAAGAACTTCATTCATGAACCTCATGAATGTGCTAGGACCATTATAGAGACCAAATAGATTCACAAGCCATTTATATAACCTATCTATTATTTTAAATTCTATCTTCCATTCATCTCCCTCCTTAATATTGATTTGGTGGTGTCCACTCTTCAAGTCTAACTTTGTGAAGTACATTACCCCTCCAAGATAATCCATGAGATCCTCAATCCTAGGTATGGGAAATCTATACCTGATTGTGATCCTATTTATGGCCCTTGAGTTTGTACATAGTCTCCATTTTCTTCCCCTTTTGGATGCTAGTACAATAGGGACCACACATGGGCTTATGCTCTTCTTCATCATATCTTTGTCCATCAATTCTTGCACCTATCTTGCCACTTCTAGATTTTGGCCTGGAGCGGGTTTGTATACTTCTTTTTTTGGTAAGGATACACTAGGAACATATTCTATTTGATGGCTTATGACTCTTCTACAAGGTAGGGTAGAAGGAGTGCCATAACTCATGATATCTTTGTATTTTTCAAGCAATTCTTGAACCTCTGTAGGAAAAGGGTCCTTGAATATCTTGTATTCTCTCTTGAAATTTAGTATCACTAAATAGCCTTGGATCTCTCCATTCTTAATATCCTTAACAAATCCTTTCCCACTACATAGCAATTGACTACACACCTTTGACTATGGTTCTACTCCCTTCAACAAAGATTAGATTTTTAAAGTTTTGCATCCTTTCTTGAATGCTATTGAGTTGATTATTTACTACCTCTCTATCATATTTATAAGGTATACCTAATAGTAGATGGAAAAAATCCATAGGTAAGATGTCACTCAATAGCCTATCCCTGTACCCTGCTATGGAGAAGTCAACCCAAGTTTGCTCATTCACTAGTATACTTTGACCTTTGTTGAGCCAAGTTACCTTTTATGGATTCACATGGGGTATTTTAGCTAGCTTAAGCTTCTCAACTTCCTCCTTTGATACTATATTATCAGTAGAGCCTAAATCTACCACTACCTTGCAAATCCTAAATAGAGCCCTCCTATGCTTAGGTTCATCGGGAGTAGGTTGCTTGATTAGTATCCTCCTGAACATGAGGTTCTCACCTTTCTTAGACTCTATGTGATCCACTTCATTCTCCTTGTAGCTAGATTTATCCTCTTGTGCATATGCCACTCTTTTTTCATGGTTTGAAAAAGAGGGCTTCTCAGGGAATCTATATGTTGGATGGACTAGTTGACCACAGTTATAGCACTTCATGCTAGAAAAGTAGTTTATTCTACTTGATCCTCTACCTTTATTAGAACCTCCTTGGTTTCCTCTCCCTCCACTACAACCTCATCTAGAAATTATTTCAATGGCTTTCTCTATCAGTAGTTTCTTTGCTCATTACCTCTACCTTGGTAACCTCCTATTTGTCCTCTCTAATTTCTGCCCTTGCTTCTATCTTTGAAGTTGGAATCTCCTTTCTTCTTATTCTTCTCCTCCACCTTTAGGTCTAGCTAATGAAACCTTTGAAAAGTAGTAGGTGTCCACAAGCTAAGCTCCTCTCAAACATTCCACTTCAAACCACCCAAATACGTAGCCACCTTTATTGGCTCT
This sequence comes from Cupressus sempervirens, assembly GCA_028749045.1. Classification (NCBI taxonomy): domain Eukaryota; kingdom Viridiplantae; phylum Streptophyta; class Pinopsida; order Cupressales; family Cupressaceae; genus Cupressus; species Cupressus sempervirens. Next base: position 776,948,946 of record CM053789.1, read on the forward strand.
TCCTCTTGTTTCTTGGATCTAAGGCATAACCTCTGAAACTCCTCTGTATAAGAGGCCACGTCTAATTCTTTTTGTTTTAGTCCTTGTCTTCTCTTGTGAATTTGGATTTCAAAATCCTTAGGTAGGAAATTATCCTTCAATTTGGTGACCATGGAATTCCAATTGTCTATAGGCTTCTTGCCCATGCTAATCCTCTCATCTTGGAAATATTTCCACCAAGGTAAAACTGAGCCTTTGAGTCTTGACTTAGCCACTTTTACCTTTTGTGCCTCTGACACCCCTTCACACTCAAAATGGTTCTCCATGCTATCAAACCAATCCATCACTACATCTATGTGCATATTTCCACTAAATAGTGGCACACCTTCCAAAGCTTTTCCACCTAGGATTGTTATAGCTTTCAAGAAATGTTCCTCATTCAAGACATAGTCTAGTTCAAGGACAACATCTTCTTCTACTATATCCTTACACTTATCATTATCCTCTTCTTCCTTTAGTTACATCAACAACTTAATCCAAATTTGTCTTCATCTATTCCAGGGATACTTTAAGGAGTCTATTCTTCTCTTTTTGTTCATCAACTTCCTTAGCTAGCTTTGTATTAGTCACAATACTTGACTCACCCACTAACTCTCTAGTAGATGTAGACATACACCTCCTTCCCAAGTCTTTATTTTCAATGATACCACTCTAATGTGAAAACTATTCTTGCTCCCATGCTAGCTACTTCTAAGGATACCTTAGGTCTTTCTCTAGACCTAATAGGGTTACTAGTTACTCTATTCTCCTTAGGATCCTAACAAGGAGGTCCTAGTCTTTTCAACTAGTGCATGCTAATGTAAGAACATTAACTCTTCAACATTACAACCAACCCCAAGTACTCATATGACTTACCAAATGGATGAATGGTCACCTAAGAAGGCATTTTGATTTCCTTCAAGGTTCACAACCACAAACAAACTTGAAACCCTAATCAAGTTCCAAAAATCATGCAAGATTTCACAAATTGAATGAAATAGGGCTACAAAAAATTATCCCTCCTAATGAAAAAAATCCCAAATATCTTGATAAAACTCCTTAACAAGGGGTCAACTGAACCATTGATCCAGACACCATTTTTAGAGAACTCAAAGATTTCGGTGGTCTAGGGTTCTCAACCTGTTTGTATAGCATGGCCACAAATTTAACTTACAACTAAGGGTTTTAAGGGTTTAGCTAGCTGCCTAATGAGAAAAATGTGTTTCCTTCCATAGAGCTTCCACCAATGCCTCCCGTTGAAATTGAGGATTCATTACACATCCTCCTAAAACTTACCAAGTTTTTATTGAAGTACCATCAAACTTCAATCACTCTAACACCTCTCCACTCGATTGTGACCCCTAGTTATGCTCTCTAGCTCTCCTTTTGAATCACCATACAATTAATTTTTTTCTTACCAAGGGCCCTCCTTTATTGTACAATATGTCTAATCCCAAGAGGTTGTATAGATCCTACGGTGTAGAGGGAGTTATGACCCATTTTTCTCAGTCAGTTGCTTTAGGACAATAAATAAATAGAATACAAAATGATTTATTCAAGAACCTAAAACTTTATAAAATCACAAAATAAATCTATATAGAATAAAAAATCAACCTCTTCTAACACTTCCAAACATAGTAGTTCCAAATCTAATCCATTAAAGTGCCAAAAAATCTCAAAAGCATAAAACTATAACTATGAACTTGCTATTCAGTCCCTACACCTACAATTTGCTCAAAATTCCAACCCTAAAATAAGGTAGAGGATGGCCTTATAAACCCATCCCAAGTATCCCCTAACTATTTTAGATAGTTACAAGGCTCTAACTAAAAAATTTATCGAATGCAACAAAAAGTTGTCAATGACAACATTGACAATTTTTGAGAATTTTTTGCATTTTTTAGTGTTTGACCCTCAAAGTTGATCCAAAGGTTGCCAAACCTTTCCAAGAGCATCAAATGGATGAAAAAAATGTAAGAAGGTTCTATAAATACTCATGTGACTACTCTACCCTACTAAACAAAAATATTCTCAATTTGACCTCATTGAGCAACTGTGAGCAACTTATTCCTTAAAAGGCTTTCTCGCCTTAACCTACCTCACCCTATGAATAGACCATCCCTATTATTGAACTAGTGGCGTGGCTAGAATAAGTACAAGAAAAAATATCATAGGATCCCTAGGTCTTTCCATGAGCCTACTTAGGTGCCTTTGCACCACTTTTGATTGAAAGTACCTAGGTAAATTTATTAACTTCGGTATATTTATCCTTGGATTTATTATAGAAACTACTTTTTGTTTAAAATGGATACTTTCAATTGAAAGTAATTTTTATAGTTGATACTTTCAATCAAAAGTAATTGATTTGGCCTTTTTCTCAAAGGATAGAAACTTTCTCTTGTTTTCAAAAATATCAGGCTCAATTAGCATGTTTAGATGGAACAATGAAGACAAGTCATTTTGCATGATTTAAGTATTTAGAATGAGATTTCTAATTATAATAGGTTTGATAAATTTTGAATTACACACACACACACACACACAAACATCAATTGAATATAAGTTTACTATTTAAAATAACCTTTGTATTGGACATTCATGAAAATATGATAAATAAGAGAATACAAATTCTAAAAAATAACCAAAATCTCTATATTAGAGTACTCTTTTTGTACAAAAAATAAATTTTGAAATCGAAAAAATGCACAATAGGTTGCATTGTTAAAAAACAATGTTTATGTCAAATTCAAACATTACTAAAATATGAAATACTAAGGATAAAGACATAAAACCAATTCCATGATTTTGATATGGATGTTAGAAAACTAAATTCAAATAAATCAAATTGATATCTATTTGAGAGAGAAAATTATGCATGTCATAAACAATGTCACTCTTTAAAAATTAGGTTTTCAGTAACATGCTAATTTTTGAGGGGGAAAAAATGAATCAAATCAATTAAAAATAAATAAATAATTTAGAATCTACATAGAAACTGCCAAACGACTTTAATTTACTTCCTCTTCAAATTTGTAACCATTTAATGATAATATGCATACAAAAGTGGATTTTTTTTCTTAAAATGCACAATTTAGTGTATGTTTAGGAAAAAAAAGATGTTACCCATCATTATAGGTTTACCACATGATAGTATATTTAAGAATTTGAATTCTCATATTTCTTATCCTATACTTGATATTGATATTCAATTAATGTATTTTCATTATAATTGTACATTATGAAATGAAGAGCACTAAAAAGAGGTAGATTACCCGTGCTTTTCAAATTTACACATTTAGAAGGAAGATGCCCCTATAATATAGGTATGTTCTAAGCATTGAATTGGTCAATAATCCTTTACTATAAATGTGCAAGGGGGAATAAAAAAGTGCATCTTGAAACAAGTATGAAAGATATATGGATAAATAGAAAATATTTATAAATTAGGAAATACTGGCATATAGAGAATAACAAAGAACTAGAAATGACTCAACATAAGAACTTAACAACATAAATGACCTATGATAAAAATGGGCCAAAAATTCTAAGTATAAGAAGTTCTAGAAATGACTTGTACACATGCTCAAAATGTTCCAAATGAATTTTTTCCCTATATTGGATTTTTTGGTTTCTCTTGAGCTTGATATTATTTTCTTTTGCTTGATAGCTTGGCTATGAATTCTTGATAATGGATACTTGATGATAATTTTGGTCGATTAATTAACAAATGAGAATTGGATTATTTATACAACTCTTGCAATATCTCAAAGGTTATATTGCAAGAATGCCAACTATAACCATAATCCCCACTAAATCACTAAGATAATAATGTATTTAAATTTTGGCTCAATCTTTGAGATATGTAACATTTGGAATGCTATTTTCTTAGGTACATAATGTTTTGAATGTTATGTATCACTCAATTAGGGATCAAATTAAGACCATGGGTTCTAGGAAATTAGACGATGTAGGATTATAAGATACAATCAGTTATGAGGTTTGGACAAAAAACAAAGGCAATAAATAGTACTATAAGATATGGGTGATGATATGAATAATGTGATTGGAGGAAATACTAGAGGAGCACACTAAGAAATAAGGGCTTATCTTTATTTTAAACAATATTAAAATGATAAATGACCCTTACTTGAATTTATGTGTCTATTAAGTATTGGATGAAGTCATGTTATACAAAATACCATAAACTGGGTGCTAAATTATCCTAAAATAATGCACTAATTAAGTGTTAATAATTTAGGGCAATATATTTAATCCAAACTTTAGTGGGAGTATAAGAAATATCATGAACTTGTGATACAAAAGATGAGAGATAAGGAGAAGAGGAATAAATGAGAGAGATGACCATGGGAAAAAGGAAATGAAATAAGACATCACTAAGTTTAAGGACACAACTCCCAAAATAATGTGTCTAAACTTAGACATCATGCACAAAGGGAATGAAAAATGGAAACAATTGAGAACACTGAATAACTAAGAGGGGGTTGAATCAATTATTCCCACATATCTATTTAAAACTTCTTGATCTTTTTAAGTCAACACATAAACAATTCTAATAACTAGCACTTAAGTCAACACTTAAGTAAACACTTGAATCAATTAGCACATCAAACATTCATAATAAGTGTAATCAAAAAATGCATAGGAATAAAAATATAGAGAAGACTAGATTTTAAGTGTAAAACCATAGATAGGTAATTCTTATAAAATGTGAAAAAACCTATTAAAGTGACACTAAAAGGTGATTTAATACAATAGGCTCACTACTAGATAAATTCTCATTGCAAATGTCTTACTTCTTGTACAATAAAACTCATTGCTAGCTGGGATAACTGCCCTTTTTAAAATAGATATAAATAATAAATGAAATATTGAGATTGCATTTGAACATGCACACATATTCCAAAAGTTATTCTCTACTATCACGAATCACATCACACTAATACCACTATAAAAACTTTGCACACAAGATACGAAAACTATCATGCATATCATTGATCCACCTTGATTTCTCACTATGACACACATTAGAACATTTCACCATGCTCCCTTAATTCAAACATAAAATTTTCTTCTTTATTTATATTCATATCCAATCTTACATATGTTATCTTTACACAAAATGTGTGATAACATTAATGCAACTTATATTACAATTACATCTAATTCATATATGTGGTCCTAAATCTATGATATACATAAGAGACCAGGCTACAATAAAACCCTTAAATAGGTTGGACTTAAGATATTACAATTCATGTTGCATTTTTTGAAGTCATTTGAACATCACAACTAAGACCAAAATATTGATACAAAAATTTAACTATTTCTACTGGTAGGATACTATCATGAATGTTGTGTGACAAATACATTGGTCCACCTTCGACATACCAAGAAGTGTGAGACCTCTTCTTTCCTAAATCTTCTTTATTCTCCTAAAAACATAGCACTCACTAGTATCATATGGTATTATTATGAAGGGTTTTGACATCAATGAGAACCAATTCAAACACTTCCTCACACATTCTAACAAAAACAATCATCAAATAGACAAAAGACACAAATAAAAGGGATTGGAATAAAAAATAAATCTCCAAATCAATCAGTAGATGAGAACTCAATCAAGAAACCATATCAATAAATAGTATCATGTTTAGAAAGCTATTGAAAGAGAATAAATGATTATATGGAAAAGAAAGATTATCCAAAAGGAATAACACTCGATGATTTTACCCACTATCAAAGCTATGAGAGCGTCAAAGGGAAGAGAGAGACCATGAATCCAAGAGCCTATAAAGTTGTGTTGTGCTTCATGATTCATGGAAAAGAAGAACAAGAGGAGAAGAGTAAAAAGTCTATCAATTTTTCTTATGATAGTTTCACTCCTCCAAAAGAAAAAGGGAAGGATTGTGGTGCCTCTCATGTTTTTAGTCTATATCTTGTCTATTTTGATTTGAGAGATACTTGATACTCTTATTTTATGTACTTTGAGATGACCCAAGGGTCAAATGTTATACTTTGGTTTAGTACCATAGATGCTTTATTGCTATGTTGTTTAGTTTATCATATTTTCATGTTGATTTCATTTTAAGATGATAGTAGATCTATGATGATATCTGATTATCTAGTATTTGGACATACTTTCTAATTATGTTATGTGATGGGTTTTATGCTATGGTGATTTATGTCATTCTTGTCTCTTTTTGCTTTATGTGAATGTGAGTGATGTAAATGGATTAATTAAGTATTTAATGCTTTTTTCTTCAGCTATGATTTTATATGCAATTGCACTTGATTGTGTGTTTTAGTGTGCAGGAATTATATCCATGGCAGTGACACATGGAGTTAGTGATTCAACTATTCATATTTTACTAATGTCATCCCTTTATGGTCAACGTATCCTTATTTTTATTGTTTAAATTAAAATCTTTCAATGATTAGTAAATTTGAACTCAACTGCATTATGTGATTAGACCAATGAGCATGTCTGTGCATTTAGAGGTTTGCATTGTCGTGAAAGTTGTTTAGTGATTTATGTGATTTTGGGTTATTGGGCTTTAAATCTTCTCAAGTTTAATTTCTGGCAACTTTTCCTTAGGTGAATTTCCTTTACGAGGAATAGCCTATTTTCATTTGAGTTGATTTGAAGTCTAGCTAGTCTAACTAGCTATTTGCCCTAATTGACTATTCACTCAAAAAGTGAATAAGTATTGGAAAAGTGATTTTATTATTCACTTCTCACTTTTTCAAAATAGAAATTTGGAGAGATTTTCAAAAGTCCTCTTCTGAAGGATTTGATTTTTGTTCATTCTAGGAGCTGCAAGATTTTTACGAGATTAATCTTGTTGGATCTAGCTTGGGGAGACCTTTCTTTTTTGTGATCTTCGATAGTATCAACAAGTTATTTATTTTATTGTGTAGGTTTTAGATTCTACCCCTTTTGCTGTCAGATAGGGCCTTCCCATTTTATTGTTTCTACTCTATTTGAACTTCTATTTTTAGTAGTCATTTATTAAGAGGCTGAGAACTAGTGTTCCCCTTCATTTCTGTTTGTTGGTTTTGCCCAATTGGTTAGGCATGAACATTTTCCCTATTTTTGGAAAGGGGGTTTGGGGTTCTGCATCGTTATGCCGGCAATTTTCATATACGGTGTCTGAACTCAATTATTTTTAGATTTTTAGTGTTTTTGTACCCAAAGGTCAAATGGGTTTTAATTTCAAAGTTTTCCAATTTTAAGCGTTTTTACATCATTTTGTGTGTCACCCTATTTTCTTAGGTTTGTTTGTTGGTTTTACCCAATTGGTTAGGCATGAACATTTTCCCTATTTTTGGAAAGGGGGTTTGGGGTTCTGCATCGTTATGTCAGCTATTTTCACATACAGTGTCTGAACTCAATTATTTTTAGATTTTCAGTGTTTTTGTACCCAAAGGTCAAATGGGTTTTAATTTCAAAGTTTTCCAATTTTAAGGGTTTTTACATCATTTTGTGTCACCCTATTTTCTTAGGTTTACTTTTCATAAGCTTGGTCGTAGACCAAGATTATTCATTTGGATCTCAGTCAAACCGTTATTGCACTTTTATGTTGCATTGGAATGTGTGTTGCATCTATCCTCTTGAGTCTATTTTCAGTTGAGTGAATTTTTTCTTTGTGTTCTCATCCATTCCTTGTGTTATGATCTTCATGATGGTGGTGTGCTCACACAAGTACATTTTTCGGGTGACTTGCAAGTCCCAATCTTCTATGGTACTTCTAGAAGTTATGATTGATGGGGTTAGGTTGGGAATTTACATGTGTACAGGTACTCATCATTGGATGACCATGGGTAGGGTAGGGTAGCATATGGAGGGGGCTTCTTTTCTATAACCCACTACCTATTTCTCAAGGGTTGGCATGCTGAAGTTTTAATTAAGTGATAACTAAAGAAAACACTAGGTGGTAATAAACCTTAACATAATAAAATGTGTGAACACTCGATTAAGTTTGACACAGTGTGAGAACCCATTTAAGTTTGAGGACACACGATCTGAGCTTGGGCTTTTTGATGCCAAGCGACTCTCCATGATGTTAACCCATACTTAGTAGCTGATTGAGTGTTTGACCAAGACCTATAGTTTATGCATTGTTTATGTCTTAGTCTCAATCATCATACTACCTGGCATGTGTATTAGCCATGGATGTTTTGTGTGTGTTTGTGATGGATCATTATCTCCATCAGCACACCGTGAGTGGGCCTGTGGGTTTCATGTGGTTGGGAGGCATAGCTATGTATACCACTACTAGGGGCCGATGTATAGAGATGGTCTTTTGTCTTAGTGCAATCATTGCTAGTTGTTTTCACTTGGTGCTTTGGGTTCCAGAGTACGCTTTCTTGTGATTTATGCTTTCATTGGGATGCTTGTATATCATGTTTAGATGATGTTACTTATTGATGCATTTCCTTATTTTTATGATGAGCATACAATAGATGATGTTATCTATATTCGTAGGATTATCTTATGCTTTACTTTTAGCATGTTAGATTTCCTTATGCTTATGTTGTAGCATGTTTTAGTAGTGACATCCTTCTTCTAATAGTACCGATGATCTATTTGATTGCTTAGGATATTATGCATGGGGGATGACTATGGCCCATGATTGTCTTATTATTTCATTATGGTTAGGAGGAACCGTGTACTTAGTTTGGTTGTACTATTCATTGCAATGTTATTTATTTTTATGTGATGTTGTTTTAGTATGTTTCCTTTTGTACTTTCCCTTTTCTACTTTTTACATGGTTGGATGTTGTTTCCATCTTTCAAAATTGTGTTTGAGTGTTTATGCCTCAAATTATTGATCTGGTACTCCCTAGTGTGGAGGTTCTAAACTTAATTTAAACCTATTGTTTATCCTTAGGATTTTTTCTTGCATTTCTTGGGTGACCATGTGTTAGCATGGGGTGATACAATATTGTATCACACACCCATTAGAATTCTATCATGTGTTCCTTAATTGTGTGGCAAGTCTCTTAGAGAAATGTTGTGCAATACTTTCTAGTATCACACCCCATTGAAGAAGTATCATAGGATACATGAAAAGTATCATATTCCCTTAAGAGAAGTGTCACCCAAACCCTAAGAGTGTTACCATCCTTCTTGAGAAATATCGCATGATACTGGAAAGTATTGCCTAGTGCTGATTTAAAGTATTGTTTGGTTTTTGTAAAAACCTGTCTAGGTGGACACTAGGAAGCTTTGGGTAAGACTTAAACTTTTCGTGAAGTGTTTTAGATACCTTCTTAGGTGCTCTTCAATCCTTTGGTATCACATTTTGAATTTTAAATGTTCTAATTTAGATTTAGTTATGCATCTTTCGATGTCAGTCATTTTGGTCAATAGTGGCATTTGGAGATCTGTTGGTGTCAGGATGTTTGGTTAGTCTTCCATTGTGATCTTAATTATCCTCATATGTTTTATTCCATGTAAATTCATACTTATTCAAGAATTTTGTATCTTAGCTTATATTTATCCTTGTTCCAAGGATCTCTAGGTAGGTCATTACAAGGATAATTAATGGTTTAGTATGTTGTGTTATGATAGTCAATTCTTCCTTGCAATATTTATGCACAAGGATGACTTGTAAAAATATCATGCTTAGGGGTGGCTTAAAAATTTCTATACAGAGGGGTGGCTTATCTGATCAGTATTATGAAAGCATTTCTATGTTCGTCCATAAAAATCAGTAGTCCTAAGGAAAGTATTACCTCCAAAGGGATCAATATAAAATTAGTGTAAGTACTAAAAAATAGTTGCATAATATGTAAGGAGGTGACATATACTCCCCTCTCCTTCTGATGGTAGCATAGGACTCTAATAACATCATAAGAAAAAGAGAACAAGGGCGTACCTTCTTCCAATGAGAAGAATATGTCATTAATTAACAATGTATAATTTTGTGATGTGTAAATGGAGCTACATATGCACTTGAAATAGAATCAAGAGGAATCCCCACTCAGAATTTAGATCTAAATAATTCCACTTAAGAAGATAGTATGAAAGCACAACACCTCAAATTTTACACGTTTATAAACTTTGTATTGATTCCCACTACAACAGAGGGGTATAATTCAAAACAGGGATATATGGACATTTGATCTAGAAAAGAAGATGCAAAGAATAGGGATATAATGTGTATGCCTACAAAAATATGTGGAGAAAATATGTCAAGGACTAATTTTTTATTGGTCGAAGCCACAAAATGACTTAATTCTTGAGATAAGACATCAAAAAATTGCAAATATGAACTAGTTAACTATATGTTCTACTATTTAAATAGGACAATCTATAAAGTTAAGGTTAATCTCAACCTTAACCCTAGGTAAATATTGACATCAACCTCTACCTGAGATTGGGAACTCATGATGGTATTTTCAAATAATAATTTGGCCTTCTAGATATAACATAGAAACAAACATTATAGCATCATGGTACAAGTCAACTTGGACCTAGACATAACAGTGTCAAAAATACAAATAAAATATAGATACAAAAGTGTGCTTGGATTTTTGCTCAAATATATACCCTAAATCTTATAAATATAGAAAAGTGTGTGTATGTGAGTGACTATATAAGGGTTTTCCTTAGTCAACCCATTTTTTTGGTGATTTCCACCTCCATGAATAACCATTAGGAAAATTAAGTGTGCAGTCCTTGTAAATATAGAATGTGGATCGTGAATACAAGGGCTATTTAAATATAATGTAATGTGCCAAGATCTAACCCCAGATAGTAAAAACCTAGCATGCAAATGCAATTTAAATATGTGCTTGAATGTATGTCAATGTTTGAATATGAAACAACAAATCATAGATTTGAAAATAATGTGAAAATCATACCAAGCCCCCAAGGGCTAAAGTATTCTTGGGTAAATGCATGAATGGTTGTTACACTTTGGGATCATGGTTGTATAATACTTGGCTGAGCCCACATGGGCACCAATTGGCACTTTCATGTTAGGAGGTACTCAATTAGGTATCCCTTGGTGTATAAATCTGCAAAGGGCCCTTTTAGATCCTTGCTTTGCACAAAGGGGGCTAGAGGAGGAGCAATGATGGTCTACAAGGGTTATTTGGTTAAGCTCAGGTAGGTTATATATATTTTAATATTTTGTTTTGTTTTTTTTAATTTCTTCATTTAGTTTTATTAATATAAATGTTAAAATTTAATTTTAAATTTTTTTTAAATTAATTTTGTTAATCTATAGTTATACATGATAGTTAAAATAGTAGCCATACTATAACTTCATTTTTATGTTTCTAATAATGGCCAAGTAATTATACTAAAAACCCTTCTTCTAACTTAACCCTAAATACACACTAATCATAACCTTGATTGAAATTTAAATTTTTTCAACCTAAATATCAAGCCATCCTTAATACTAATTATAAAATCAATTGGACTACAACCCTTAACCTAAATTCAACATAATGTTAACCATAACCTTAGTTGAATCTTGAAACCCTAAACCTAATCAAAACCTACAATAATTACAACCAAAATTTTTGAACTATAATGTTAACCTATTTAGAACCCTAAACCTATTTCTAACCCCACACATTAATAATAATTTAGAATACCAATACTAACCTTGGTTCTAATATTAACCCTTAATTACAATGCTAACCCTTACTCTGGCCCTAGTTATACCCTAATACTAACTCTAACCCTATTTCAGCCTTGACCATAACCCCAAGATTTATCCTAAAATAATAACGTATGTACATAGCCTAACCTTAACCTTAGATCTAATGTAATACTAACCCTAACTTTAGCAAATTCCTAATACTAATTCTAACCTTAATTAGGACCCACTACTTGTTATAATGATTTAAAATAATTGAGAGGGGGGTAGGTGAATTAGTTATCCTCAGGTCTAGATGTATCAATTTAACTTTTAACAATCTTAAAAAACTTAATCAATCTCATAAAACATCTCTGTCCATATAACATATCATTATGAAATAAAATTTTCATGCAATTACTTAACTCTCTAAATTTCCTATATGTGTTGACTACCAATAAAATAAACAATTGTAAAAATAGTATGCATAAATAAATATCCATGCATATAAATAACATCTTAACACTAGGATTTAATGTGGAAACCCAATTTGTGAAAAACCACCAAGTAACATGCTACCAATTTTTCACTCTTTTGAAGTAAGCTTGGTTAAGAGCCAATTGTGTTAAAGGTTATATAAAACACTGTTAAATGTGACCCTGTTAAATAATTTTATCACCATTTTATGAGTGGCCTTGTTAAAATACTTTGGATCATTCTATTAGAATGTCACCTTGATCAAAGAGTTTACAAAATGACTGTTAGGTCAACCTTGATTAAAGGATTTTGACTACCACAATGGTTAGAATATAATAGTAGGTTTGATCTATAAAGTACAACTCACTTGGAAAATTTAGATCTCCATTCACTCATCTACTAGTTCATTGACTGGCCTCCATTCACATCTCCATCACTAATTTTCTTGGCACCTCCTCAAGCAATCATACTTCACCAAACTCTTCACACTTCACCTCTGCTAGTCTTTTCTTCACAACTTCTCCTTAAGATGACCAATCAACAATGAACCAAATTTTGGAAACATCTCTTATGCCTCATTAAATATGTAATTTTGATTTTTTTCTTCTTAAACATCACCATATATCTTAAGGTTAGGTCATATTCATCAAATCCTTCCATCATTTTGTTCTCCTTATCATTTCTTAATACTTCTAGAAAATTATAATCAAATCCTTTCCATTTGATCATATAACAAACTTTCCTTGTGCATTAAATACTCTAGCGCATCAATATTTATCTTTCTCTAGCTTTGACTACTTCAAAATTCCAATTGTGTTGGCCTCAAAATTAATTCTTTACAAACAATAACTATTTATAGCACTTGAAATAACTATGTTCTTCTACTTGGTCATCACTGTATAGCTCGACATACATTATTATGTTTGACTCAACATCAACTAAATCACTCAACCATTACCATGCTTAGTTGCTACTAGCCTTTCTTCATCAACTTTCTCGACAATAACTAACACTTAGTTTGAGCTATTTTTTTTGGATTCTACATAAGTTCCTTAATATTTTGTTCCATCTCCTTTATTGGCCAACCAATATCGATACCCAATCATGCTTAGAGTTAAATTTAACTCTTGTCATTTCACTTATACATCAATTTCAATTGTCTATTTTACTTCATGTATAGATTAAACAACACATTATCTTTTCAAGGATTAACTTATCAAGTGGCCATTGTAATTCCATAATACTTAACTTCTCATCACTCATCAACATCACTAGCTCACCTTGTTATCTCTTCTTTTCATATACTCTTCATCAATCAATAGATATGTCACTCTACAATGTTAGTAAATCTTTCTCCAGTGGTCAAACAATGTCTTACTTGTAGGTTTGACATTGATTACAATATAACCATTGTTCCAATTGTAGTTTCTAACAATCTCCCTTTTTGGAATTGATATAAATACCTCTAGTTACCATGAAATCCAAAAAAAATCAATAATTGTACTATCATCTCCCTTTATGTTTGTTCTCTCTTTATTAGTTGCATTCTAATTCTCATCCATGTAATGTCAGGATGCTCCCTCTATTATTTTAGCACATACTACATCTCTATCATATATATATATTACAATACCTCTTATCATGCTCTTTATTTGAACATTCTTTCTCTTTGATAACTTCAACACCTCTAGCATCATATATCTCCCTCTTTATATGTAGCTTGTATGGTAACTTCTATATATCTCCCTAATATCTTCTTCAAGATATGAATGGTAATTGTCATACATATCTCTCTTTGACAATAATTCCAAAGACATCAACTATTCACATGCATCTTCTCTCTTTTCACTATCATACAAAATATCCTTATGCCACTATTATGACTGATATAAAATATTACTCCGACATTAACTCTTTGCAGCTTCATTTTCTTATAGTTTAGTGTCTTGCTTTTCACACCCTTAGGTGGCTCCTAAAGTGTGATATCCTGCATCAATCTATAAGATATTTTGAATATAACAATTGATGCAATGCAAGATCTCTTCTCAGTTTTCTTTAGGTAGGAGGATGACCCCTAACTTACCTCTTAGATACTCAAAAGAATCCCTAGGTAGTTCCTTTTTGAATATGATAGCTATCTATTCTTTTGTGTATACATATCTAATCTTACTTCTTCATCTTGTACCAGCTCTCTTAAGTAATGACACTTAATCTCAATATGCTTATTCTTTTTATGCATCATAGGGTTCTTTGATATGGTTATAGAACTTGTGTTATCACAATATATCACAAGTTTAGTTATCTCCTCCTTCACACCTTTCAGCAATTAATTGATCCACACAATATTTGAACAATTTACTATTGCAATAAAATTTTCAACCTCCACTATAGATTGTAAAATATAGTTGTGTTTCTTTCTTGTCCACAAAATCAATTTCCTTCCTAAAAAGAAATCTCCTCCACTTGTACTTTTTCTATCACCAATATTGCCTTCCCAATTAGCATCTGTGTAGACCTTCAATTCAAACTTGTCACTTTTCTTGTACCATAGCCCATAGTCATCTATTCCTTTGAAGTATCTTAGTATCCTTTTCAGTGCTATCATTTAATTTTATCTATGACTAACAAAGAATCTATCAACAATTCCAACTTCTATTGTGATGTCAAGTCTTCTTTTTACAACATACTCTACTTTTCCAAGTATTGACTTGTATAGTATTTGATTCATCTCAGCTGAATCATCTTTTTTGACAACTTGTGTCCAATCACCATAGGTGTTCCAACTAATCTTGAGTCTTCCATTCTAAAATTCTTTAATATTTCCTTCACATATTTGGGTTGATTAATGTAAATGCCTTTATTCATCTAGTAAACTTGCAATTCAAAAAATAATTTTATTTCTCCAAATATTGACATCTCAAATTCCTTCTTCATTTAATTAGGAAATGATTTTCACAATGAATCCTTTCCTCCAAATATGATATCATTAACAAAAATTTCAGCTAGTAATATCTTGTTTTTAGATTCATTTTTCAAATACAAATTGCTATTGTCATTAGTTCTTGCAAAACCAATTCTTACCATATAATTGTGTAAACTTTCATACCATGCTCTAGGGGATTTCTTTAAACCATATAAAGCTTTATGTAACTTACATTCCATATTATTTTTTCTTGGATCAAAAAATCCTTTAGATTGTTCAATGTAAACTTCTTCTTCCAAAATTCCATTCAGAAATGTAGATTTTACATCCTTTTGATATACTTTGAATCCTTTGTAAGCAACATATGTAAGAAGAGTTCTCAGTCTTTTCAACCTTGCAACTAGGGCAAAAGTTTCACCATAGTCAACTCCTTCTTGTCCATATCCCTTACAAACTAGTATTTCCTTGTTCCTTGTAACTTCACCTTTCTCATTCACCTTTTTTTATGAAAACCCACTTAGTTCTAATCACATTCTTGTCCTTTGATCTAGGTACTAATTTCCATGTCTTGTTCTTTTCAATTTTCTCAATTCCTTCATTCATTTCTTTGATCCAATCTTCATTTTCTAAAGCATCTTTGATTGATTTAGGTTCAAATTCATACAATATGCATGTATCATCCTCCAGTCTTCTTCTTGTCATAACTCTTGAATATTTTTCTCCAATGATTTATTATGGTGCATGATGCATTCTCACATACTTGCCCAATACTGATTTTGGTCTTATTTCTTCTTGTTTTTGTTCACTAGATTCAACTTTCTCTTCTTCTTCAACTATCTCTAGCTACAACTCAACTTCTTCTATTTGATGGTCGACAGTGTTTGTCGATGACTCAACTCCTATATCTTGATGCTCAATAGTTTGTTGATGTTCAGAAAAACTCTTCTACAGAACCTCAATAGTTCCTGGTTGCTTATGCTCAGTAACCAACTTCTCTAGTTTAGGTAAGGTGCTAGGTTCACATTTATAGATATAGAAAAAATTTCTATAGTCTTTAGGTTCTTTCTTTCATTCTTCTTCATTATTTTCTACAAATCCATCAACTCTAACATTTGCAATTTTTACAATCTTGTTAGTGTTAGAATTAAAACACTTATAGACTTTTCTTTTAGTGGAATAACCTATAAATATGCCTTCGTCACTTTTTGCATCAAGTTTACCTTTTCTTGCATCTTTTAATATGTAATACTTGCTTCCAAAGACTTTAAAATAATTCACATTAGGTGCATATCCATACCAAAGTTCAAAAGGTGTTTTTTTTGTACCTTTCTTCACTTGTACTCGATTTAGAGTATAGAGTGTAGTACTTACAACTTCTCACTAATATTTATGTGAAACACTCTTCACCATCATCAAAGTTCTTGCACAATCCATTATTGATCTATTTCTACTTTCAACTACACCATTTTATGACAGAGTCCTTGGTGCACTCATTTTTTTCTTGATTCCTTTGTCATCACAGAATATGTTGAACTTGTCTAATATCAATTCACCTCCTCTATTTGATCTCAAACATTTTAGAATCTTTCCCATTTCCTTTTCAACTCTGTCCAAATAAAACTTAAACATTTGAAATGTATTAGATTTTCCTTTATCAAATGTCATAGTCATCATTCTAGAAAAGTCATCAACAAACATAATGAAATATTTTTCACCAAAATAGCTTTTCACTCTTATAGGGCCACACAAGTTAGTATGAACCAATTCCAAAATATTATTAGAAGAATAAGTCTTGCTCTTGAAACTAGACTTTGTCATTTTACCCATTTGACATTGCTTTCGCATCACTTTATTAATTTTTCTTAATCTTGGTAACCCTTTGACTCGTTTCATCTTACTAATGGTTACCAAATTATCAAAATTGACGTGACATAACCTCTTATACCATTACCAAAACTCAATTTTTGCAAATAAAGAAGTATCTTAAGATAGGTATACATGTTGGAATATTCAAATATGGAAAGACTACTTATGAGAGGGGGGTGTTAATCATAAGTGTCATACTTTAGCCAATAAAACTTTTAACTGAAAGTACGTTGCGTGCATGTAAATACATCAAATAAACATGTAACAAAACACATGCATCAATAACACTTAACACTGGAATTTGGTAACCTAGAAACCCTCCAAGAATAAGAAGGTAAAACTGGGGTGGGGATGATACCCACAAAAATTACTGCAGCAATATTGTTCAACCACTTTTGATGGTTTTCCCTATTAAAGGCTTTACACTGTGTCAATAGTGAACTGGTTAGAGGCTTTCAAACACTTAACATGAAGTGTTACCCTATTAAAGGATTTTATCACCTAGTTAAAGGATTTATCGAAATAGCTGTTAAGCTAACCTATCACCATAGGATTTTTATTCTAATACAATTGCTAGAAAGTATTAGGTACAATAAACCTGACTGATTACAATCCTTGATTGCTGATTGCAGGCACTTGTTCTGCTTTCTCTGATCTGGATCCTTTTATGATCTGATAATCCTCACTTCTGAAAATAGAATTCCTTGTGAACCCTTGTGTATCTTCTCATACCTCTCATCTCTTGCATTTTACAATGAAGTTTTGTCTTCCTTATAAAGACATTTGAAGATTTAGGGTTAGGTATGGATCTACGATCCATATTCAATCTTCATTTTCCGCTTAATACTTATCTTTTGCTGATTGGTTGCATGCCTTTAGCATTTTTTCTTATTGTCTAAATGCAAATTACATAGGAAAAATAAAAGATTCGATCTCATCATTAAATCCTTCAAGATTTACCTTATGTCAGCTGTAAAAACTGTTTGCATCATAGTTTGTACAATTACAAACTTTTATGCTGATCTACTGAATTACTCGGCTCCTGAAGTATTTATGATACTCGGCACATGCTATTTCCTGGATAGCCCGGCACCTTAAAAAAATTGTATTACTCAACACCTTATATTGCTTGACACTTATACTTCACTCGGTAACTGATCTTTACTCGGTATCTGATTTTCACTCGGCATCTGAAAACTACTCGGTACATGAAGATCACTCGGCATGCATGATGTACTCAGCATCCAATGTGGAATATGATTAAGTGTGTTGGCACTCAAGTGTCAAAAACATTATGATGTTAACAATAGATAGAACAAGTTACCTCTTGCTTTTTTTCCACTTCCAACTAGTTCACTAGTAGCACCATAGATCTTTGCCTTCTTGTTTTAGAAATCAATTTTGTAGCCCAAAATTATCATTTGTGTGACAATCAACAAGTTATACTTCAAACCATAAATCCAATATATTCTATCACATTTGATCTTATCATTCAATTTAATTGATTATTTACCTTTCACATACCATGGTGCAACATTTCTAAAATTAAGAATACTTCCATTATAATGTTCTAGCTTCTCAAATTTACTTGTACCACTAGTCATATGATGTGAGAAAACACTATCAATTATCTATTTATCATTCTTACTTATATGTGAAATTAATGCAATTTTCTCATCTTCATTGGAATCATCTTTCATTGCAACATAAAATTCTTCATTATGATCATTAGAATTAGTATCAGAACCATGTTCTTCACTAATGTAACAAGATTTCTTACCATTATGCTAGTAATATTTGTAATCTTTGTTACCTTGACCATCTCTATAGTCTCTCCTTCACTTATACTTGAAATTTTTTCTCTCCTCTTTGTCATCTCTTTTAGGAAACCTTGTTTTAATATGACCAACTTTTTTACATGTAAAATAGATAAGAGGAATTTTATCTTTGAATTTGTCTTTTCCTCTAGGAAGTCTTCTAGCCAATATAACTTCAAGCTCATCAAGATCATCGTCAGATTCACTATCACTTTCTACATAATTTCCTTATTTCTTTTTCTTAGATTCATCAAGGGTCAGTTGTTCCTTAAATCCAAATGGAACACTAGTAGGGGGAATAATTATCAAAATTTGACAATTCAAATGCAATGAGTCTACTAATTAGACTATCCAAGGTTAGATCATTACCAGGTGTACATCTCAGTTCTTGAATTAGAGATACTCCTATTGAATAGATAGAAATTAATGTCCTCAGTGCCTTGCTTATCATAGTCTCATAAGATATATTTCCTTTAGCTCCTCTAATGAAATTCACCACTTCTTTGATTTGTTGACAATGCTATGCAATAGTTTCACCTTCTTTCATTTCGATGTGATCAAAATTTCCTCTAAAGCTTTTTGCAATTTTCCTTAATACATTTTTGTCTCCTCCATGGATTTTTTCCAACTTATCCCACTTTTTCTTTGTAGAAGTATATTCCTTCAAATCATCAAACTCAACATAACTTAGGGTTGCTGCAAGTTCAATCATCATTTGATTGTGCTCATGCTTCTCTTTTATTTTCTCAACTCTAATAGGTCTAGGAACCTCAATGTATTCATTATCTAGCAATATGATGTAGAGCCTCTAATACTAGATAAGTGCAATCTCATAAGTATTTTCCATGCTAGGAAGTTATCCTAGTTCATCTTTGGAATAACTCTCTTGTACATCTTGATCTTTAGCTACAAGTCCCTTCAAACTTTCCTTAAAACCAAAAATGCACTGATACCAATTGTTATAATGGTTTATAATAAATGGGGGGGAGTGGGAGGTGAATCAATTATCCCCAGTCTAGATGTATCAACTTAACTTTTAGCAATCTCAAACAACTTAATTAATCTCACAAAACATCTCTGCCATATAGCACATCATCATGAAATAAAATTTTCATGTAATTATTTAACTCTTTGTTTCCTATATGTGCCAACTACTATTAAAATAAATAACTATAAAATAAAATGCTTAAAAGAAACATCCACACATGTAGATAAAACTTTGATACTAGGAATTAATGTGGAAACTCAATTTGGGAAAAACCACCAAGTAACATGCTACCAATTTTTTATTCATCAGAAGTGAGCTTGGTTAAGATCCAACCCTATTAAAGGTTTTACAACACACTGTTAAATGTGAACCTATTAAAGTTTATACACCACACCATTAAATGTGACCTTGTTTAAGGATTTCATCACCCTGTTAGGAGTGGCCTTGTTAGAGGACTTTGGATCATTCCATTATGATGTCACCTTGATTAAAGGTTTTACAAAATGACTATTAGGTAAATCTTTATTAAAGGATTTTGACTACAACAATGGTTAGAATGTGACAATAGGTTTGATCAAATAAAGTATAACTCACTTTGCAAATTTAGATCTCCATTTGCTTATCTATTGGTTCATTGACTGACATCCTGTCACATCTCCATCACTAATCTACTTGGCACCTCCTCAAGAAATCATATTTCACCAAACTCTTTAGATTTCACCTATACTATTCTTCTCTTCATAACTTCTCCTTAAGATTCCCTATCAACAATGAACCCCCCTTTGAAAACATCTCTTATGCCTCCTTAAACAGGTAATTTTGATCTTTTTCCTCATAAAAATCATTGTAGATCTTAGGGTTAGGTAAGATTGATCACATCCTTCCATCATATTTGTTGGAATTACAATAGGAAAGGTAAAATTTGAGAGGGGGGTGGGGGTGGGGGTGAATTAGTGCTCAAAACTTTTACCCATTAACACATTCACCATACATCCATCTCACCATTTAACAATTAAACTAAAATACCATATAAAGTAGATACATCTAAAGTATGTAAACAAGTAAGTATTCACAAATGTATGAAACAAGATATGATTACCTAGAAACCCTCTAATGGGAAGGTAAAATTGGGGTGGGGATGACACCCACAACTCTTCACTAACATAGTAATAAAGTGTATCCAATGAAAGGTACAATTTTTTATCATAAAACATGACCTACCCTATGAAATTTTTTGCCTATTAAAAGCTTACAAAGATTTTTAGGTCTTACCCTATTAAAGGATTTCAACACCCTATTAGAAGTGTGCCTAATTAGAGGACTTCAACTCACAATTAAGTAAGCACCTTGTTAGAGGATTTTAATACAGCCTATTAGGACTACTCTATTAAGAGATTTAACTAATTCACCTATTAGAATGTCTCAACAATGATCTTGCGATTAGCACTCTATTGATTGATGTCAGAATACCTCCATACTAACGTGTACTTGATCCTTTTTTATTAGATGTCTCTTTGTTGTTCACTATTTCCTTCCTCTATTCTCCTTTTAACTAATTTTGCAATGTAACTCAAATCATAATACCTTGGTCACCATGAATGTCCTATTTCTGAAAGTAAACTCTCATTCTCTCTCTAATCATTCATAAAAAGTTTAGGGTTTTTCCTCCTTAAGAAGAATTAGGTGACTTATTGTTAGGTATGAAACAACAATTGTGATTCACCCATATTGCCACTTAAACCTTCCCTTTTCTTGATTGGATGCATGTAATACATATGGATTCCCACTTAAGATTCATCTTTATCAACAAAAGATTGTAAATCAATCCTTAAGTCAGCTCAAAAGTGGTTTTTACAGTAGTTTGTGCCAATGCAAACAACTATGTCAAAATTGTGTTACTCAGCATCTGAAGTCCCTGGTGCTTGACAATAGGTGTGACTTCAATGCTGTCACTTGGCAATTGAATGACTTGGTATCCACTGCTTGCTCATCAAATGAATCACTCAACACATACTATATGCTTGACACTTAAATCGCTTGGCACATGAGTGACTCAGCATGAACTAAGTAAATGAGTTAAGTGTATAGACACTCACTTATCAAAACCAATTTGAGACTAACAATCTCCTTCTTTGACATGAGTGTCAAAAATACTTGGTCATGCATTAATGATCTTATCCTTAAAGAATAACATAGATATTTATTCAGACTCTGTACAAAATTTAAAAATATCAAATTTTGCAATACATAAATTATACCACAAAATTTCATAACTCCGCCTAAGTTAAATGTTCAGTCCTATTCTATATTCTATATCAAAAAAATTCTCCTGTTGAGTAGATTTGCATTAACTGGTACTCTTTTTCTGTGCTTATCTGAACTGATGTTTGCATTTTTTTTCTCTTACTCTATTCTTACTCCCATTTTTAGTATAGGTATCTTCTTTGTTGGGCTTTCTTGTTGCCTCATTTCTCTTACTCCCCCTTTTTGACACTTATGTCAATGGGTTATACACTAATAGTGTATTTGTCCAGATAAGGTTTATGGACCTCAAGTATAATATTAAGAATGGTATCCCAATTACCACAAGCAACCTCCAAAGACTTGATTTGGATGGCCAACTTAGCAACAAGGTAGACTAGGCCATCCAAATTAGAAAGATTGGGGTCTTTCTTCATAAGTGTTTCTACATAGCCTAGTTCCTTATGTAAAATCTCCATTTGAGGAGTCAATGTCAACTAGATGTTGATCAATTTAGCCCTTATGTTGGCTTCATCTACTTATAATGATGCTAACTAGATCTTGGATTGCAATAGGTATCTAAAATGTTTCTCACTTTGAGCTAGAGACTTGGGAAAAGTAGCACCAGATGTCTACATATGGTTCTCCAAACTTAGAATGTGATTCCTTGCTTCTTGTGTGAAGAGTGTAGGATTACATAGTTTTGTGTACAAAGACAAAATATTCTCTAGTACCTTCTTCACACTATCTATCTTGGTTTTTAGATCAACTTGTATTAGTGCAATATCACTTGATATCTTATCATTTACCTTATTTTGAAACTTCCTTTCATACCATTCTAGTAATTTTACATTAGTATCTAGGTCTATGTCACTAACTCTTTCCAGTATATTTGTTAATTGTTCAATGATTGGCTTGGTTTCATCTGGAGTTGGCAAGTTAAATGCATCTAGGAAAATCTCTTTGATGTCAATCAAAGCTTGCTTCTACCTATGCTCTCTTTTGAGAAGTTCTTGATGTTTCTTCTTTTCTAGGGCTAGTTATAATATACCCATCTACTCAACTGTGATTGCTACATAATCAAATTTAGGAAACACAATCTCTTCATCTAGGCTAACATCTCCATAAGTTGTTACCTCTTCTGCCTTAGATGATCTAGGAATCAGCCTTGAGAATTGCAATGGTGTAGCATTTATGCTTAGCCTTTGAAGAGATTTACTAACAGGAGTACCAAATTCTGGTAATGTCACCAGTGCTTGGATAACTAGTAGCTCCTTTAGCTTGGGTGTCAAACTTGTCTCTTCTATCTTGTCCTTTTCTTCCTTTTTAGTTCCAATTGCATCTTGATCTTGTGCTACAGGTGTAGGTGTATCTACCTAACCTATTTGGACTTGAGTCCCATTATTTTTTGGTGTTTCTATCTTGTCTTCTACAATTGTCTCATCCTTATCTTTTTTAGTTTCTTGGACATTCTCTAAGATTGGAGTGTCTTGCATATGTGTACTGATAGTGAATTTTTTTGTCTCCTTCCTTTGATATACCACTAAAGGTTGTGAAGGTTTCACTTATGATTTGAGGAGTGATTAAATATGTTTCTTGTGTTTTCACTTCCTCCCCTATAGTTATTGTTTCTATCTTTTAAATTTCATCTACACTCACTAGTATAGGGTTGTCACATAATTTGTCCTAGAGAGTGGACTAGACAAGTATCTTTTTTAAATCATCCTCTATAAGTGGATTTATGTTCTAAGCAATAATCTTAGAAAAATCCTTTACTTTGACAATTTTAGTGTTTACACTTGTCTCCTCTAGAGGATTGGCACTCAATATTTGTGTATCTTGGATACTCTGTTCTATTTGTTGTTCTTCCTTAGCTGATGTCTGGTTGTCAATATTCATATCTATGCCTCCCTCTATTGTTCCTTGTTCATTGTTATCTTCTTCATCCTCCCCTACCTCAATAGATGTCTACTTGGCTTCCCTAGATATTGATAGTCCATATGTTATCTTCCATATTTGTTTGGACTTCTATACAAAATCCTCTATTATTTTGCAAGATGTTGAATGCCCTATATTTTTGCACAAATCTTACAATAGACTTATTAATAGCTTTAGAAATTTCAGCCTTACTAAGTTCTGGCATAACTTGAGCAAGGGATGTCTCCCTAATTTTTCTTTCAGTGTTTAAAAAATAATGCCATTTTTCTTAACTCTATCATATAAAATTTTAAGTATGGAGTTGGCAAGATCTAGATGAGCCTTTTTGAATATAACCATCATGGCTTATACTACCTCTTCAACTTGGTTCTTCTCAATCTTACCAAGATTTTAAAACTCAATATGAGAGGAACCTGATAAATCAACATTTTTTTTAATGTTCTCACACAAACTATCTAAATATGAAGAGGGACTATGACTCACCATTTGAAATTGGATGTTGTCATCTGATTCAGTGTTCTCTTCATTAGACTCATCTTGTGTTACATATTTCCTCCTTGATCTTTTCTGGGTTTCAACTTTCTTTTCCTTAAGCTTGGCTACTTCTTTAGCCTTTTTTGCAGTGACTCTAGTACTAGCCTTTTTGGTAGGTGTTGTAGGTTTGGGCTGATTAGGTTTGACAACCTTCTTTGGTTTGTTCATTGCTGGAGTCTTTGCTTTCCTCTTTTTCTTCTCAATAGTTGTAGGTGCTTCATTGGCTTCTTCTTCCTCAACACCTTCTACAATTTGTACTACCTCTTCTTACTAGTCTTCTTTATCATTTTTTTCTTCTTCTTGATCACTAAAGTAGTCTTCAATTCCATAGTAATCTTTGATTTGACCAAGTCATAATTTCCAAATGTTGTTGCTTTTTTGTCCACTTCTTCTACAATTTCTACTACCTCTTCTTACTGGTCTTCTCCTTGACCTTGTGTCAATTTTGATGGTGCTTGAGCTTGTGTATCCTCTTCTTCTTCATTATCTTCCTCTTCTTATTCCTTGGCTCCTTCACCAAATCTTTCTTTTAATTTCTTTACCACTTTTTTCTTCTTCTTGATCACTGAAGCAGTCTTCAATTCCATAGTGATCTTTGATTTGTCCAAGTCATAATTTCAAAATGTTGTTGCTTCTTTGTCCATTTCTTTTGCAAGTAATAATGTGATTGCTACAAAGGCCTCATCAACATTTATTTCATATCCAAATGGCCTTAGCCATCTCACCTTGGGAATCACTACTTGTACATATGTGAAATTAATATCAACTAGGAAACAAACATCATTAAAATATTTCTCCACTAGTGAGACTGGTATCCTTAGTCTTTTATTCATTGTTTGTTTGAAATCTTCAAACTAACTTGTCATGATATATTCAAAGTTTTTACCTAATCACTCAATGAATTAACCTATTTGAACTACAATAGGTGTGTTCACCTTCCATGCAACCTTGCCAAATGTAGGGAATGTATTCTACACATAAAAGAAAATACATACAAGAATAGATCCAAATTTACACTGTGAATTCTTGGTCTTCCTTATAGCTCCAAAACTCTTAATTAGTTATTGTATCTGCAACTTGGCAAGATCATAAGTATGATCCTTCTTCACAATTTTGTAACCTATATCAACTACAATGCAGGGTACATTGTTTAATCTATTAGATTGATAAAACTTGTGTGGCATGACCCTTAATATTAAGCTATTAGAGGATATGTGATAGTATCAATTGTTATACCTCTTTTATTCCACACAACCCCTATTATTTATTCAATTATTTACTTTGATTCAATTCTCATGGTCTTTGGCTGATCTAGGGTTGGATATCTTGTTATTCTATGAACAATATTCTTAGTAATTTTTACTAGCCCATTTTCTAACCATACAAAGTTATCATGAATTCCACTCAAAAAAATTTTAATCCACTCTGTTTTGAATACATTGGGGAAACCTATGACATGAGTTAACCATTTCTTCTCAACAAATTTAAACACTTCCTTCTATTAGGATTAAATCATGGATAGAAATAACAATTACATGTAAATATAAAGCATATCAAAAAATAATAGATCACACAAAAAAGAACACAAGACACCAAGATTTAACATGGTTCACCCAATCCTTGGGCTATGTCCACCAAACAACAAGTCCAATATTATTAAGATCTAGTGATGACAACCTGATTACAATCTGTAATCCCTCATAGCTCAATACCACTACAAGAACCAATTTTCACATCACCCACATTGAAATAATCCCTAACCCTAAGGCTTTTTATACAAGTATTTTTACCGCTTTACGTTTATAATTAATAATTACATGTTGGCCCAAAATCCTAATAAAATAGGGCCCAAAAAAAAAATTTATGGGGTGATGCCTTGAGCCCCAAAGAATTTATGATATAAAGTACTTCCCTAATCAGTCACCACAAACTAACAATCTCCCACTTGGAGATTGATTTGTTAGCAATATTGCAACCACATGGGGCTCCCATTGGATCAAACCACATTGGACTTTGTTGTTCTTTATTCCTATTCAGTCTAGAAGACCAACCAAAGCTAAAGAGGAATTTAGATTCTCCCTTGTCATGACCTTTGTAAACATATCTATTGGATTTCCATTTGTATGTATCTTGTCTAGCTTTAACTGTCCATCATCCAAAATGGATCGAATGAAATGGTACCACAATTGTATGTGTTTTGTCTTTGAATGCAGAGCCAAATTATTTGCAAGATGAATGACACTCTAACTATGTATAAACAAATAATTATCCTTCTGAGGGTGTCCCAATTCTTCCAAGAAGAACTAAAGACTTATCATCTCCTTAGCTACCTTTGTAGCAGTAACATACTCTGCCTCTATAGTGGATAATGCATTAACCTTCTATAACCTAGAAACTCAGTTCACTACTGTCCCACCAACAGTAAATACATAACCTATAGTACTCTACCTAGTATCAATATCCCCTACCAAATCTAGGTCAACATAACCCTATAAATCAGTAGTAGAGCACCCAAAGTGTAAACACTTACTAGATGTTCCTCTCAAATATCTAAGAATCCATTTGATTACATTCCAATGCTCAAAGCCTGGATGACTCATATACCTGCTAACAACTCCCACGACATGTGCAATATCTAGCCTTGTACATACCATAGCATACATCAAACTTCATAACACTAAAGAATAGGGTACATTGAACATCTTATCCTTCTCTTCTTATGTCTTGGGACACATCTCCTTAGTCAACTTCAAATGACCATGTAAATGTGTGCTGACAACTTTAGCATTCTCCATAGAGAAATGTTGCAACACCTTCTCAACATAATTAGCCTGAGATAGCATGAATTTTCTATTCTTCCTATCTTTACAAATCTTCATACAAAGGATTTATTTTTCTACCCCCAAATCCTTTGTAGAAAATGTATGTGCTAACTAGCGTTTTACCCAACTACAAGCATATTGTCAACATATAAACATAAAATAATGTAGCTATCATCATCCAAACTCTTAAAGTAAACACAATCATCTAAATGACACCTACTATATCCATGCTCATGCATAAAATTATCAAATTTTAGATACCATTGTGGAGGTGCTTGCTTCAAGCCATATAAACTTTTCTTCAATTTGTACACTATGTTCTCCTTACCCCTAATCACAAATACCTATGGCTGTGCAATATATATCTTCATCCAAATCACCATGAAGGAAGGTTTTTTTAACATCAAGCTACTCTAAATGTAATTCTTCAGTAGTCACAATACTTAAAATAGTATGGATAGAAGTTATTTTAACAACAAGAGAAAATATCTCATCAAAATCAATGCCTTATGTTGGTGTTTGAAACTACTGAACAAAAAATGCTCAATGCTCAATTGATAATACCCACATAACCTAAAAATTAGCTAGATTTTATGAACAATTATATGTGTAAATCACTTGGACCCAACTTCAAAAAAACCCATGACGATTTCCTACTCTTTTGGTTTTGCCAAACCAAGGTGGGTATACCTAGGGATAATCCAATTGTAAAATTATGTGGAAATCATCTTAGTTTCATTTTGATTCTCATCATTTATCTTTCAAATACATGCACACTCTTTCCAATTCTCTTATCTTTTCAAAATTATACACATCCCTTTAAGCATATCTAGTCTCAATTCTCCTAAAACTTTCATATATATATTCTAGCTATTGGAAGCTACTTAATACTCAAGAATATTATGTAAGTGAGTGTTGACCAGCATTATGACCTTAAAATAATCTTTGAGACTTTTTTCCTTTTTAAAATAGACTTGAGATGCAGAAATAGATCAACTCTCAATTACAACTAAATTTCATTACCAATGCCTTATCCATTTGGGCTAAGATTTATGTATTGCTGAGAGACCTAATTCAAACAACTTATGGATGGATTTTATCAATAGCAATCATCCATTTCAATTCTTACACAATATCCTTCTCATAATATTATCAATTCTATTGCTCTAGTAAAGCATTTATATAATTCATCAAATTAAAAGCAACAAGAGAATCAATACACAGTCTATCTAGTCTGCATTCAATCATATGAACCTAATTTAAATGATATTAAAATAGAAAAGTTCATGAAATGGAGGTAGAGACTGATGACATAGTAACATTGTAAACATCTCTTTGCATTTTCCTTTTTCAAATCACTAATACATCAACAAATAAAGTCTTAAAAAAACTCATAAAATCACTGGTTATGTCATATATCTATATAAATAATTACACTTGAAAGTATCTAAAAATACTACATGAGAATAAGGACCAACTGTACTATTTCTTGACACTTCAAAAAATACATTAGTCTTTTCGAGCCATCACAATGCCTTCAAAACTCATTTATATAATATGAGTTGCAACAAGAAAAGGGCAATTGTGATTGACAAGTATCCTTCGAAATCAAGAAACAAAATACCATAACAAGAGACAAAAATGAGTACAACAAAATGCCAAGTGCATCAAAATTTCTTTGTGTAGGCCCATTTCTGTTAATGCTGCAAATCAACAACTTTTAATTTGTCCCTGATTATTCCAGATCTTTAGAATACGTATCTACCAAACTAGCCAATGAAGGGCTATCATGTGGTACCTCCAAATCATTTTTTTCCCATGGATTTTTACTGCTTTCCTCTTGAGCAGGCAATATTACTTTTTCACCCTCTAAAATTTTCAGGTCTGATGTTGATGTGTCAATGATCTTCACCTCACCTTTCTATTCTTCATTATTATCCATACCACCCTCTTCTAACTACTCACCAGAAGCAATATCTACCATCCAAGTGTTAAATTGTGCATCATCAGGCCAACTAAATTGCAGGATATCATCTTGCTTCTTTAATACATAGTTAGCCTCATTTTCAAAACCAACAAATTCTTGCCTCAAAAAATAAAATAAAAATTGGACTTTAACCAATTCCTTTGTCGTGATGGCCCACTAGGCATGCCCCTTTTCATTTACAACTTTATTTATCCTTGTACAAAATAGGTCATCTAATTCTTTACTCCATTCATCCTTAGTTTTCAATTTATTCTTTCTATCCAAGGCACAAGGAAACAAATCAAATTTTTGATTCTTATACTTGCTTAAATAAGAAATAATTTTGAGTTGCAAGGCAATTCTCCTATTATCAAAATTTGACAAGTCATTAGCAACATCATACATTTTTTTAATAGGGTCATGGGAAGACCTTATAACTGAATAACATAAAAGGGTGATTTCTTTCTCCCTTTTTCCACACTTATTAACAATAGGCTTGAGGGTTCCATCATGGGTTTACAGTTCCTCCCACACACTTGTCACTCTTGCCAACTAATCATAGAACAAGGGCCATTCAATTTTAACTACTAAATACATTAGAGCCTTTCTAAGCTTATCCTCATATTGCATATTTAACTCTACATGTAAGGCCCATAACTTGCTTTTCTCTTCCTCAAAATCCTTAGCTGTGTAATATTCTGGCCTTTGAGGTGTGTCTAGTATTTCTACAAGGGGGGTGGATTTAAAAGGTTCCATTGGAGGATGAGTGTATGTTATTCTTGGCTTGGTGGACTTCCCCATTAGCTTTTCTTCAAGCTAAATTCTCCTTTTTATCTCCTTATTATAGGCCTTGAGAATTATCTCATATTTATTCTGTAACTCAAACATAGCCTATTCTTCCTTCCTAGCAGTGGCCAAAAGAAATTTAGATGAATTCACATTCTAGTGTGCAGACTGCACATGTGAGGTATCAGCAACCCTTCTTACAATTATATTTCCCATCAATGCATACTCATCTAATTTTGATGGTGTGGCTCTAGATACTCTTGTTAATGACCAACTAACCAATGTAGCTTGATCCTCAACAAATGCAGTGCCCCTGAAATCCTTTTTATTGTGATCTTGCAAGTTCAATTTATTTGACATAGAATTGAAAACTAAGGCATCAACAATATCCTAATTTGGTAACAAAAAAATGTTAGATGCGTTTACCATTTTCCTCCCCTCCTCAGGGCTTATATTCTAAAATTCTTTCATCATTTCTTCTTTTGTTTGTTTCTAGAGGGAAGCTTAATCCATTTCTGGATGCTCTATTTTTAAGCTTTTGCATCTCTCTTCAAAAATATCCATCATTGCCCTTCAAGATAACTACTAGAAATCCCTAGATCTCACAAAGCTTTCATCAGCCAAAAATTGATGACTTGCATGTTCTAATATAGGGTCCAATTCCCTACCTCTATAGTTTGCTATTGTTAGATCCAAACTTGGTAGGGGAGGTTCTAGAGGATTACCCTCATCTAATTCCACTTGAGTAATAAATATACCTCCCTATGATCCCATCTGTTCAATCTACTCGCCAGTGCGCTATTCTTCTCCAATCCTCAAAGGGGATTGAGTGGCTGAATAGTCCTCAACTTGAGGCCTCTCTTCTTTCATTACATTTTTCCTCTTGGGACTAGGTTCATTAGGTCTCTCCTCTTGGGTTGCACTAGTGGATCCCATTATTTTCTTGCCCTTATCTATAGGAGCCCTTTTATTTTGAATTATAGTGTAACCAGGCTTCTTTTGTACAATTATCTGACCAGCTCCTAAATTAGGAGTGAAAACCAACCTCCTCTTGACCTCTATGACCTTATCAAGATAAGAATCAATAAAGAATTGTTTCTTCTCATTCATAGCTTCCATTATTTTAGGGAAGTTATTCATGAGCTTATTTATTTTTTCAGCCTCTGTATTAGCATTATCTAAAAGACTATATTTCTAATCAAAACAATGAATGAATTCTAGGACCCGAGAATAGACTCTCCATTTTTTTTTAGTTTCCTGCTCCTACAATGAGAATTCATTCCTTATAATGTCCTTTGGATAATATGAATCATGTTTGACCTATCCTAGCTTAATTCTATGCCTCGAAGTTTGACTAAGAAATCCCTCAGAATCACAAAAATGGGGATGGGAGACAACCATCATATACTGATCCAAATTTTTATGCAAAAAGAGCCAACCCCCTTTGGTAATAACAAATTGATGGGCCACTGTGTAGGTAGGGAAAATCGACCCTAGTTGCCTTTTCAACAAAAACATTTCTTCTACTCCTCCTAATTGCCACAAAACTTCAGTCATTCCTACCTTCAAAGGTACTTGGTAAGGCAAGACATGAGGACTACTAGCATCCCCAAATCAAAATTCTAGACATTAGCATGCAGGGCAAACAAATTCCTCTCTGAAAACCACTTTTTAAAATAGACAAGACCAGTTTGAGTAGTTGTCACATCCCTAATCCAGTTCCCCTTGTCATATAGGCCATCAACAATCTTAAGCCTAGGGTTTAAGGAGATTAACCTTTTAACTTGTGTAGGCTCGGTGGTGGATTCTGGGAGTAATTCTAGCAAATCATCATGGACATTTATATCCATATAATTAATTTGCCTAGAAAATGTTTTCTTATGAGGCATCTTGATTGTAATAATAGGAACTGAAATGCTACAGAGGTTGTATATGAGTACTTACTTGACTTTCCAGACTTGTTCTTCTTTGAACCTCTGTAATTGCTTTCGAACATATGAGGAATTGGTTCACGTTCATGCCAGGCTAAACACAATATG
The DNA here is from genome assembly GCA_028749045.1 of Cupressus sempervirens. Classification (NCBI taxonomy): domain Eukaryota; kingdom Viridiplantae; phylum Streptophyta; class Pinopsida; order Cupressales; family Cupressaceae; genus Cupressus; species Cupressus sempervirens. Next base: position 776,980,976 of record CM053789.1, read on the forward strand.
ATCAACAGGCTCTTGTGCTTAGAAAATGTGAAATCTTTGTTTGTGTGAGACTGGAACTAATGAAATCTCCTATATTATACTCTATTTCTCCTATATGTGAAGCTTTCATTCATCATAAATGCGTAGAGTAGAAAAATAGAGTGGCATCACACTTCATTTTAAATTTTTTTCGTTGATCCTTGAAAAATCGTACAATCTAGGAATGAAAACTAGGGTGACTCACATTTCTTCTCAGCATGTTGGCAGTCAAACCAATAAACTGCTTCCATCTATACCTTTTCTTCAATGTTGGCATTTCGATCGGGGCCCATTGATGACTGGGGACATATGCCATCAAGTCGCTACCTCGCTATGCGTAACTTTCGAGTATCTTTCTATAGAAAGATAGTGATAACCACTAATTTTTCTTTGATTGTGTGGCAAACATTCGAAACAACTCTTAAGAGAACAATGGTGGGTCCTGTTGGTGCTAAAAATTGCATGGTCAATTTTTAGCAGCATTGAAGAAATTGAGCCCTATAAATACAAATATTCTCGGCTGTACTTGTAAGCCCCTAGAGGTGTTCAATGTTTCTAACACCTTTTATTCAATCTTCCTAAGCATTCCATGAAGTTAAATCATCATTTCGAGTCATTTGGCAAAGTCTTGCTTTGAGAAATTGTCAATCTTGCATTTTCATTTAAGTGTTAAATAGTGATAGGAGGCCATGTTTGCAATTGAATATATCGCACCTAGAAATGTTTCATGACTTTCTGCTTTGGGAGTATTTAGTGTCCATACCCGAGAACTTATGTTTCCGATTTTGAGTCATTTCAAGTCTGTTTGACTAGGTTTTGAATCCCTCAAAGTTGGTTAGTTACTGTTTTCATGCCTTTGAAATTGATTCTTAATTCTAGGAAGCCCTTTTTGAAGTGTTGTAACTTTTGACCAGTTAATCGAAATGAGAAATTTCCTTTTGTGTTGCATTGTAGATGTCAGGGACTTGTTATGTTTCAAGTTTTAGCTTATGAAGAATCCATTTGATCAGTTTTCAAACATGATTCCAAACACAATTTATAACTTTTAACTGGTGTCAACATTTGTAGATTTGTTGGAACCCCTGTTTGTGATGTTATATCTTGATATCCATGATTGGTAAGATCAAATGGATTGTACCCCTGTGCTGTCCTTTGAAAATACTCCAAGTGTGTCAAGTTTTAAGTCTTGACGAATCCATTTGCACACTTTCCCAGGTCCATTCCATTTGCAAAAATTGCTTTCTGTCATTATTCCCCGTTTGCAAAATCTAAGTAGCCCACTTTGACTGATTGCCTTTTGCATCTTGTTATTCATAATAAGCCCAAATCACATATTCATACTATCTTCATGACAGAGAATCAACGCCCCAGATTTTGGCTTCCCAAGTGTCCATTTGCCCAATTTTCAAGGCCAAACTTGAACCCAATTTGTTGTTTTCTGACATGTTTTCTTGTAGGAAAATCTGAGAAGGCAACTTTGACAATCAATATTTTTTGACTGGGAATTCTTCATGAGATGAGATTTGACAGGGTGCAAGAATGAGGAATAGAGAATTAGTTTGTTCAATCTCAAGGCCTGGTCAGTTGTTCGGATCAGTTTTTAAAGGCAGCCAATAGACCTCCTAGCATGAAATTTGATAGTTGGCAAAAAGTGATAAAATGAGCCTTTAAGGATAATTCAGTAATCAAATTTGATTTTGATAATATTAAATGATGAATGGGTCAGTTTAAAAGTTCAGGTGTTCGGAAAATAATTTTTTTTAGTCGGACCCACTTTGGGGCCCGACTAATTCCACCAGTTCCAATGGGCAGAAGCACACAAGGAAGAATAGATCAATTTATTGGGACATGGCTCAAATCTCAACCTTGTAATAAGGTAATTTTGGCAACAAAGGTGAGTGGATTTTCATGGCAATCAACTTATGTCTGTTAGAATGCAACAACACTATGGTTTGATGTTGCCAACATCAAAGAAAAGGTAGAACAAGATAGCAAAACAAAAGTCTATTTGATCTAAGGCCCATCAAGAGAATTGGTTTAAGCCATTTGTTTCTATCATCTCTAAGAAATGGAATTTGGGAAGAATGCAAGGAAGGAAAAATATTATTTTTCTTGTTTATCTACAATAGCAATTGTTGTTTTTGTGGCATTCTGTTTAATTGGAGTCTAGATGATGATGTCCTCATCTTTGGTGCCAACATAGAGAGTGATTGTGCTTGTTATGGGTAGCAACTTAGAAGTGAAGGAGAAATTAAATGGTTCTCAGATGTTTGAAGACAACCCAGGACATCTAATAGATAAGGTGATCAAAGGAAATGATAGAATTGTCATCCAGGAGGCTGAAAAGACACCAGAGAATACTGATGGATCAGCAAAAGAATCCAAAGAGCAATTGGGGGAAGTAAAAAATAATGAAGCAAGTAATAATATTAATAAGAATGTTGAGTAGATGATTGCGAATGAGAATAAAGAGGTCATCGTAGTTTGCAAAGAAATGTTGGCAAGAAGCTATTTGAGGGAAAATGTTTTAAAAAAGGAAGGAACTCCATGTATCCAAACTGCTGTTGAAGACAACATTCACGCCTAAACCAAAGAGATTTATGCCATTTAAAGAAGGCAGCTCCACATCAAAATTCATCCATGCATGGACATAAAAGAACCCTGTACAGATAAGAAGCAAAAGAAACTATGAATCAATAAAGAGGACCATGCCAAAATGCATAATCAAACTTGCAAACAAGAAGAATAAGCCACGCAAGTATTAGACGCTCAGAGCCACAAGCACTGTGGATTGAGCACAAGGAGACCCATCACTGATAAGGGTAGAGGCCCATGCAAGGATGGGAGTTTACAAATACAGAGAGTGTGAAGTGGTAGGGCCTAATTTTTTTTTGTTACAGGCGTGCTTTAGTGTCATGTGCTGATAATCAAATTTGTGTTTGAAGCATCGTTGACCATGTAGATTGAGATATATGGGGTAGTTTTGAAAATAAAAGGTGCAGATAGCAAAAGGGTAATAGTGGGACTTTATCCCACAATCACCATGGGCAGAAACTTTGAAGTCTTTAAATACTTTTGCATTAGATAAAGGTAGTGCTAATAAGAAAAGGCTTTTGAAGCCTTGCACAGGTGAGGGCCCACTCATCCAGCCAAGTGGATGGAATGAATAAGTTTTGGACAAATGAACTCATAAGAAAACAATGGCACCAGAAGTGTTAAGAGATCCAACTAGTCACTATGTTGCTAGCTGAAAAATCCAAGAAATTTTGGCTAGTGACATAGCGACTAGCCGAAAAATTCATAAAAATGGCGAGGAAATAATAAGCAGCATGTGTCCCATTGTAGTGCCATCAGTGAACTATTGAATGACAAGTGGTATCCAGATAATGTGCAGTGACTGAGATGCTAACATGGAATTCAGGCTACAAGATGGTGTCACGTGGACGATCTGATGATTGTCGCTATCTCGCCAAGCAAAGATGCTCACTAGTTAGCCATAGCAAGATAGTGACTTGATGTGGTGGGGATGATGTGGCAGTGATGTGGAGTTCCCGACCAACCATGAGGTGCCACGTGGCACAGATCCTAAGGCAAGTTGTGATATGGTGAGCAGGTCTAAAGATTCACCAAATCTTGCCACGTGGTAGATCTAAGGGTTTTCATTAATTCACTATAAGAAAGATGTAGGAAAGATAACATGGCGACTAACACAGTGGTAGGGTGGATGAATCTCATGTTGACACATGTCATAGGCTAGCCAAACTAAGTTTGACCCAGATGGAAAAGGCAAGATAAATTCAGAGGTCTCAAATAAAAGCTTATTTTATTCTTCTTGGACTTTCACGTGCAGAGTAGAAATTTTAAATAAAATTTGAACTTTATTATGGTTTAAACTTTGGTAAAAGTTTAAATTTTTGCAAAATGCCATGGAGCCATGAATGGAGGTCTGATTTTCAAACAGCCATTTCTAGGGCATTTTTTCACTGAAATGGGCACTCCAATATACCACAGGAACTAGGAGAATCCAATTTTTTTGAATTTGAGGTCAGTTCTTGCACAAGTGTTTATCGGTTCATGCTACAGGTCAATTTTTAAAATTTGGGGCAGTGGCAACAGAATAGGAAAATTTGATCATCAATGATCAAAGTTTGTTAGAGGGTAGATTTGATGACTTTTTGGAGCCTAAATGTGGAGAAAAACAATCTGAAAAGGTTGTATGAGCTTCTTGAAGTCACTTTGTAACTGGTTTTTCACCTTTTATCGTGAACTCATCTTTAACATCAGAAATCAGTTACGATGGTGAATCAAATATCTCAAATATTTTTGCCTTGTAGAGCCATAATGATGGGATTTGATTTTCAATTGAAGAGAGAGATTAGAGAGAGTCTTTTCATGCTAGGAGAGGGAATTTCATGTGGATAGATGTGAAGTACAAATTCAATCCAAAATTTCCTTCTTCCTATATATCTCTCATTCTTTCTCATTGTGGGGGTTCTAGTTTTTTCACTGTGAGACCATTTCTTTGGATCCAGAACTGTGATTCCACCTTCATTCTTTAGCATTTTCTTTCTTGTATGAATAGCAGTAGGAAGGAATACACAGATAGTTCAAATCTATTAGGTTGTTTCATGTCTTTCATTTTATGCATATGATTGTATAATTTTAAGGGAATAATACAAAGAACAACAGATGATTGAGTTTCAGTTGAATCTCATCTCCATTCTTAGTGAGTTCTAATGTTTTATGACCTTTGAACAAAGAGCCTAGGTCATAGTTGCAGTCCCTTAAGACTGTATGTTGTTTCATTGTTTCTGATAATTCAAGGAATTGTGTAAATGCTTCATAGAAATCAACAGCGTTGCAAATTTATTAAGGAGGATATCAAGTAAGAATGAGATTTAAACTAAACATAGATGTTTATTTACAAGTTGAATAGATAGATCAAATATCTGAAGATGCACATATGTCTTAGATATTCATATGTATGTTTATGATTCATGAATTTTTCCAATGGTTAAGGCACTAATCAATTAAAGGTTCATTAGGTCTTACTGCTGCATATCTGAGGTTTTGCTGAATTCAACATTATTAATCAAATGTTCTTTCCCTTTCATGTTGAAGGACCTAAATGTTTAACCCTCACTCAACTTATGAATGTCATAAATATGCATTTAGCTACTATAGGTCCATGTCATTTCATAAGTCTTTAGGAAAAATAAGGGTAAAATCTGCTTAATAGATTTAGGGATATGTCTTTGCAGTGGTACTGTATCGATTGAATTTGAGGTCCACCCACCTAGGTTTAGCAAAGCCTGAAGTAGAAGAAGGGTCATGCCTTATGGTTGGCCCAATGTCTGAAATGGCATGTTGAAAATGGGAGTTAGCTACCCCTAGATATGTCATGTTCTCATTGGGATAATTGAAAACCCTCCAACATTTTCAAACACCAACAAAATGGTGACTCTGCTGGGGGCTGTGCATACAGAAAGAATCAAATATCTCTGGGATGAAATAGATCGGATATAGAAAATATATAGCAAGAGCTTTTTCTTATTTCCTTGTTGAAGTTTCATGTCCCCCAGTGTTCTTATTCATTGACAGCAGAAGTTTAACTAAATTGAACAATTTGTAATATCAAAGTCACTTGAAGTTTTGATAAGTTGCTATCGAAATTTAGAGTTAATGTTATGTTCTTTTAGTTTGTCAAGAATGTGGAATTCCCCTATTGTTGAATACAGTTTTCAAATACCAGTTGTAAGTTTTGGACCATCTTGTTTTGTTTTGCAAGTTGGTTAATCTTTTCTCACTAAGTGAGTGGCGACTCAAAGTAAAATCTCTACACCAGTGCTTCATAAGTGTGAAGGTATTATGAAGGGAACAATAGTGGGAAGGCAGATTTGAAGAATTCATTTCAAGTTCTTGACACTAGATAAAAGAATCAAACAAGATGCAATGCAAGTGTTAATAAATCTGGTTAAGATTTGAATCAGCTATTATTTGCAGCATTGAAGTAGTTGCAGGCATCCATATTAAAAGGTATTTTCCATTCTCATGTGATTTTATTTACATGAAAGTAAAGATTCACAAAAGTTTCTCCATCAAATGGATTCGACATTAAATAGGAGAATGGTGTAACACATCTCAATATACTTTGTGAGAGGTAGATTCAGTGAAATTATTTTCATATTTTGAAGTATGTTTGAAGTTTATTTGGTAGAAGGTTGTATAGATCTACTGCAAATTACAAATCAGAATTAGTGTGAATGAGTTTTGTAAGTTTAAAGGATGTCAAGATTCATTTCATCAACTATGCAGCTTGTCAATAAAGTTTCGAGACCTATTTCTACCAAGAGGTATATGCCATTATGCTTTGATGGTATTCATGGTTTCTTGAATGTCATTCCTAATGATTTTTGAAATAAATTGCCTAAGTTTAGAGGAGACCATATTGTTTCAGCTAGTCATCATATTCAAATATTCAGTGATTTGGTGGGTGACTATGAGATTTCTCATGAAGACGTTCACATGAAGTTATTTATTCAAACCTTGGAAGGAGATGCTAGAGATTGGTTTTCATTTTTACCAACACTTTCTATTTCATCCTGGAGTGAGTTTCATTCTGCCTTCATGGAGAAATTTGGGGAACGGGTAAGAATATCTGATTCCTATGATAAGTTCTTGAAGATTCACATTGAAGATGATGAACTTGTTCCTCAATTTAATATCAAATTTGCAAAGGTCTTGAATGAAATCCTTGAGAGTTATAGACCCAGTGATCAAATGTGTTTAGCAGTGTATTTTGATGCATTTGACAAGAAAATGAATTATCTATTAAGGGATAAAGAACCACAGACATTATATTAGGCTTTTATGACCGCTAGGGATATTGAGAATAATATGAAGTATGGATTGACTAGAGGTCATTTTTCCTTGAATGATTGTCGATATAATGTGTTTGAAAGAAAAGTGGAACATAGTGTTGATGTTTTAGTTTCAAAACAAAATGTCAACACCCCTGTTGTAAGTTATAATTAGATTGAGAATTCAAATCAGAATGTGTGTATGAGAAAGGTTAGTCTAGTTGCAAATAGAAACACACATTTTCATGATGCTATAGTAGTGAATAATATTTCAAACTTTGATAGGTTTCAGTGACATGTTGATTTTACAGATCAAACATTAGCTACAATAGAAAGTTCTTCTCATGACAGTTATGTGTATGATGATGTTACTAATGTTTCCAATTTTGAAGTTGATGAACCTAGATCTTAGTCTTGTGCAAGTGAGAAGGCTGAAAGTCATCTCTCTAATCATGAGTTTGATTTTTTTGATACGACATGCCATGGAGAGTTAACACAAAGTGAAGAGCATGAATCATAGTCATCTCAGCCACAATCAAAAGAACATAATGCACATGTTGATAATGTTTCAGCAGTAAATGGTAAGATGTATTCTTTTAATCAGTCAGATAGGCAAGAATTGAATTGCATTATGTTAATAATGAATTAGAAAGATATGAACATCAATGTGGGTATGAAGAAGCTATAAGTCATCTTCCAAATGATGACAATGAAGTTGTTTATCTGATGTACAATGAAGAAGCATCATATGAAGGAGATGATGAGAGTGGTTGCTCGAATCATAGTGAGGAAAAAGACACTGTATGTTCACCTTCATATGAATTTGATTTTGATTGGGAAGAAGAAAGCAATGATGGTAGTGAACATTCATCTGAAGCTAAAGGTATGAATTCTTCCTCTAATTCTAAAAAGGAAAGTGCATCTCATTTTTTGCATCATACAAATTAGTTAGCCAATGAAGATTTTAAGAGTGATTTGTCCTCAAGTTATGAAGATAAAAAAATGTTGAGTTCAGTTAATGATAGTGAATTTGAAGACTACAGCAAAGGGTTGTCAAATGATTTTACATTAGACAATAAAAATCCAACATGTAGTGAGGTGTTTAGGAATGAATCATAGTTTGTTCATAATGGTTATCCTTAATAAGCTAATGAAGAGAGTGTAACTATTAACAATACATGTTTGGTAGAAGAAATAGAAAAGGAGTCTTCATACAGTTCTAACTTTTCTTCATACGCTGAAAGTTTCCACAAGGATAGGGTGGGTAGTGAATTTCAAGTCTATAATAATGTTTTATGCGATGATGCTTGTGAGGATGAGAAACCCATGTTTTGTCCTAATGTTCAAAAAGGATCACTGCATGGAGTCATTAACCCATTGTTTGAAGATGACATGGAGGTTTCAGGTTTGGCGGGGTTAGATGCAAATTGTGATACACTGTCATCCTACTGTAACATATCAGATTATTGTTCTTCTATTTTTGATGTCGAATCTTCTAATGATGTTTTATTTGGTGAGTGTGAAGATGAAGTGTCCAATGGAGTTGTCTTTGAAGAGAAACTGACACCTCAGGGTAAGTTCTATGATGATTCAAATGAGGTAAAAGCCAATCAACACTTCAATTATGAGAATACATCAAAAGGTTATGAAATATTTTTAGATTGTGATGATGATGTTATGTGTGAATACAAATCTGATTGCTCATTTGAAATTCAGCCAGCAAAACTTGAGGAAATGCAAAGTCAAGGTGAGTTAAAAATGCATGATATTTATAACTTTTTCTATGAAGTTGAGAATGAGCACTTTGCATTTCTGGTATTCAACATGCATGAATCAGTCAGTAATGATGAGTTTCAGTTTGACACCAATATTCATGAGCATGCTGATCAATATTTTCATATTGAGCTAACAGTTGAGAATGAAGCAAGTTTTTATATGCATTATGAAAGTAAGAGTGATGATTTTTTTTTGCCAAGTGATTTGTTATATGATGATAATATGATTGGTGAAACTAATAGGAGAAGAAATTTTAGTTTACCTCATGAAAGTTCATATGATAATTATGTTTATGATAGAGGTAAATAGTTTGGTTGAAGTTTGATGGCCTGGGGCCATCGTGTGTACATAATCTTGGTAGTTGTAGTTGTTTCCTTGTTTTCAATAAAGCTATTTAGGAAACCACAATATAGTTCTCTAGTGGTCACTACATCACTATAGGAAACAACCTCGCAACTTTTTATAGTGAGTATGTGATAATCATGGATTCAAATAAAATCCAACGATGGGATAAACTTTTCAAAAGGACTCAACAATGACCTCAAAGCAAGCGAGAAAAGAATATTCGATTTTCCTCCCTTTTTTTTAAAATTTTGTGCCAAGGTAAAATAAAAGGGCAAGACCTAGGGCTTTACACAGATTTTGAAAGGTACCAAAAGTATGAGACCAAAATCTAAAACCCCAAGATCAAACAAAAGGACTCACATCTAATTTTTATACCATGATTTCAAGAGAAGTTAGTTATGTAAAAAATTCAGACCAACAATGGCTCTGTCTGGGGATGATAGACTAATTGAGTCTATGCAAGAATTCAAAATCTTTGGGAAAGCAAACCACAAACTTGATACAAAAATGACAACTTCTTCAGAGAGTACAAAACATAAAAAATAGAAAAAGGAACCAAACTATACAAAGAAAATTATAGGGATTTACAAAATATACACAATGTACAAGAAAACATAAGAACCCCAAAAATATTGTTCATGGAAAAAGGATACTTTAAGAAAAGTATCTCTTCAAGAATTATCCATGAACTAGCAATTCAAGGATGTCTCCAGTTAAATCTCACAAGAAATACGAATCTTCTCCATTTGTATCATGAATGCTATATGGACCCAGCCAAATTGGATCAAATTTACCATGCTTCCCTTTATCTTCCATTCTAGCATTCCACATTAGTACCATGTCACCTACTTCAAATTTTCTATCAGTGGTCCTTTTATCATAAAAATATTTCATTTGTGACTGCTTCTTTGCATTCTAAATAGAAGATTCTCTCCTTGTTTCTTCTAATTGCAAGATGTCATCCATTCTAAGTTACATGTCATCAACAATTTCATTTTCATAAAGCTGAATAAACTTGTACATTTCTTTTAAGTTATTCTAAGGGAGTCTAGCTTGTATGCCATAAACCAAATCAAATGGGGCACATCCAATAGCCTTTTCACAGTAACCCTATCAGCCCATAGGGCTAATAGTAACTTTGAATCCCAAGCCTTCCTTTTTCCCCCTAAAATCCTCTTGATGATTTTCAATATACTCTTATTACTAGATTCAGCCTAACCATTACCTTGAGGATGATATGGTGATGATGTATATTCTGTAATCCCATACTTTTTACGAAAATCTTTATATTCCTCTGATCTAAAGCACATGGCATTATTAGTCACAATCTTATGAGGACATCCAAACCTAATTATAGTATTATTCAGGATGAAATTAATCACCACCTTGTTGCATTCCTAGTAGGGATTGCCTCAACCCACTTGGTGAAATAATTAGTAGCCACCAAGATCCAAGAATGACCTCCACTGGACTTATTTGTGATTTTTCCTATAAAATCAATTCCCCATTGTTGGAAGGGTGCTTGCACCTCAACCGGAAAACTTCAACTTTTGACTGAATCTTTGACAAGTATTACATAATTTCACAAAGTTATGAGAATTTTTAAAGAGTATTGGCCACCAAAACCCAACCCTTAGAATCTTATGAGTGGTAGTTTTAGCCATATAGTGACCACCACATACACCTTCATGCATATCTTTCAAAATTCTTTTAGACTCAGTTTCATCCACACACTTCAAGAGGACTCCTTCCATGCTTCTCCACCACAACTGTCCTTGGACTATAGCATATCCTACAGCATGCAACTTAAGGGATCTCTTTTGGTTATCAGTTAACTCTGATGGAGATTTCGTAGTTTGCAAATAATAGATTACATCCTTGTACCAATCAGAGGTGTCCATATCACATAGATCTTCTCTACAATTATCATCCAGTTGATTAATTTGGTTTGCCTCTAGATTTTCTTCTGTCATCAACTTGGCCAAACCTTGACCTCTGACCAATCTAGTAATCTGGATTTCAATATTGTATTCTTGTATTCTGTTGATCCACCTACACCTGCTGCTAGATACCTCTTGTTGTGAGAAAATGTCTTTCACAACAGCAGTAGGGACAAAAATAATAACTATAGCCCCCATTAAATAACATCTAAAGGCATTCACTCCTTTGACCAATGCATATGCCTATTTTTCATTAATATCATACTTTATCTTAGCTACTTGCAATGATTTTCTAAAGAATGCAATCAGTTACTCATAATCCTCCTCATTTCTTTGTAAAAATACTGCAGCAACAGTGTGAAGAGAAGTAAAAGAAAAAAATATGCATTGGTTTATCATAATCTGGTGCTCTGAGAACAGGAGCATCCCTGATGGCTTGCTTAATTTTATTGAATGCAGTACTAGGCTCACCATCCCACTTTATCTTAGACCCTTTCTTCAACATCCTTGAAATAGGCTTGGTAACTTCTGCAAAATTAGTTACAAATCTTCTAAGAAAATTTATTTGGCCAAAGAATTACTGAATACCTTTAACACTCTTTGGTTTCTGTATCTTATCTATGGCTTTTACCCTTTTAGGGTCAATCCTCACTCCATGTTTGCCAACTAAGTGTCCCAATAATCTTCCTTTAGTTACATCAAAATGACACTTTTTGGGGTTTAAAGAAATGCCATATTTGAGAGCCCTAATGAATACCTTCTCCAAATGTGTGCAATGGTCATTCTCATCTTTTGAGTAGGCAGTTAAATCATCTTGATACACAGCAAGAAATTTGTCAATAATGTCAACAAATGCCACATCCATTGCACGTTGAAAAGTAGCCCTAGCATTAGTAAGCCCAAAATGCATCCTAACATATACATAAGTCCCCCAAGGAGTAGTCAAAGTAGTCTTATATTGTTCTAATTCTTTGACAACCACCTGATTGTAACCTAAGAATCCATCCATCATAGACATGAGTTCTAAACTAGTAACCTTTTGCAACATAGCCTCCATGTTTGGCAAACCATAATTATCTTTTGATGAAGATATATTTAAATTCCTGAAATCAACACATAGCCTTATATCTCCATTTTTCTTTCTGAAAGGGACCAAGTCGAATACCCAAGAAGAATGTTTAATAGGTTTTATAATCCCAGCATCCCTTAATTTGATTAATTCTTCTTGCATCTTTGGGGCCAAAGTTGGATTTATTGGTCTTTGTTTTTGCCTAAAAGGCTTTGCATCTGGCTTCAAAGGAATCTCATGCTAGAATAGATCCTCTTTGTAAGCTTTTAGGTCATCATATGACCATGCAAATACATGCCTATATTTCCTTAACAAATCTATCAAATTTTGCCTAATTTTAGGAGACAATTTTCTACCAATATATACTCTCCTAGGTGTTTCCTTAGTTCCTAGATTCATTTCTTCTAACTCTTTGGCATCATATTTACTAAAATCAATTTATGATCTATCTCGATCATAAAAAATAGTCTCTAAGGCTACCAAAACCTTTGGGATATTATTGGTTTTTAATTGCACAACTTCTTTCCCAAAAATAGTATCTTTTCCATTTATATTCTCCACATGAGCTGCACAATCAATTTCTTGTCCTGACAACATATTTTCACAATTAAAAAATCTCAAAATGTCCATGTCATCTTCAAATACTTGCCAATTTTGGACATTGTCCTGATCTGAGTTTCAATTTTAGATATACCAGCAAATGTGATATCATCAGGTTTTACTGCTATATTTGCCAGCAAATCTACCATGTTATTGTTAGATCCATCCTTCCAAATTATCCCAAATGCATCAAAGCACTCAATTATGTCCCATACTACATTTCTATACTATTTTAACCTTTTATTCTTTGACACATAAACATTTCTCACTTGGGATACAACTAACTTAGAATCCTTGATTACATGTATACATTTTATCCCATGCTTATGAGCTAGTCAAAGTCCAAACAATAAGACCTCATATTCTACTATGTTATTAGTATAGGGGAAATCTAATGTGAAAGAAAATTTGTAATTTACCCCAACAAGAGAAATTAGTAAAATACCTGCACTTGCTCCATCTTTGCAATAAGCACCATCAAAGAACATGGCCCATAAGTCACCTTTATCTTTCTTTGTATCGACCTCCATTTCTATCTAAGATTTTTGCTTGCTTTTCTTCAGAGTTAGGACCTTAGCTCTGAATGTATTAACATTTGTATCCACAAAATTTTCCATATCGTCCTCAACTTCTTCTACTATCATATATATGCTTTTTGGCTCTCTATTGATCTTTACAAAATTTCCATCAATATTGGAAGTAGAAAATGATAGGTCACATTGAAAACTTCCTCCCATGGTAGCACTCCATTTTATAGATAATAACATACCATATTGAGGTGGTATGTCAACAACCAACACACTCATAGTGAGTTCTTTATTTGGACAGGCTATCAATCTATAAGGCAGGGCACAAATAGTGCCTATGGCTGTGACTTCCCTTTTATCCATAGCACAACATCTTCCTTGAGTAGTGTCAACCTTCAGACCTAATTGTTTCATTATCTCAAAAGGCATAATAGTACTAGAAGCACCAAAATCAATCATACAATTCTTTAATGTCTTACCATTCACTAGGATACTTAAGAAAAATGGCTCAACATTCCCCAAGCATTTATTGACAGAGTTATCCAAATACATCTGAGGAATCTAAGACACAACCACTTCAATCTCCTATTCCTTAACCTTTTCCTTTTTCACTCTTTTAGGAACATGATTTTCATTACATTCTTGACATACCTTTACATTAGTATTTCCCAACCATGCTATGGCTTTATCTTGATGCTCTAGGATTCTCCATAACTCAGATAGAAGAACCTTAATATTAATCTGAGACAAAATAGCAAACATATCTATAGAAGAATTAGAAAGGTTATCATTATTCATATTCCCTTTTTCATCATGCTTACCCAAGGTGTTCAAGGCATTATGATGACTCTTATCTTGCTTAGTGACATTCTGTGATATCTTCCCATTTCTTCTCTTGGAGACATTATTTGAGAGATCTATATCCTCAAGGTTGCCCCCTTTCTTTGGTTCCCATTTTTTATTTGCAAATTTAACCTTCATAGCAGGGGATTCTTTAGGTTTTACAATTTCCCCTTTCTTATGGTTGGTTCCTTTTATGAAAATACTAGCTATCTTATTCCTCTCATTTCCTTGAACCATGCTTCTAGTCAAAACCTGAGCTGCCATATTAGTAGTAATTTGGTCAATTTCTTCTCTAGAGCTTTTTCTTAGGGTCACTTCTTTCTTTGAACCTACCATGTTACACACATTGTCCTCAACATCACTTTAATCAAAAAATACTACTTGTTGATTGACACTCTGAAACCGCCTCTGATCATTTACATCTCTATCACAACCTTCATTGTTAGAATAATGTGAATCAAACATGTTACATCCTACATCATCATTAGTTTCCTCCTGTTCCTGACAGTTTTCCACTATATTTTGATTCCCTAGACATGATATAGTTACTACACAGGATTTAGGAGAATGAGGTAACTGACATGCAAAACACCAAATAGGCTCAACAATACACTTAGGGTCATCTACCAACTTCATAGAATTTTTTGATAAAGGATAAGGGGTCACTTTATTTATGTTGTTCTTAGGAGGGGGAGCACTAGGCTAACATCCTTCCAAGTAGTATTGTATGGGAAATTCTACAATCTATTCTATTTATTGAAGTTAGATTGATAAGGGATCCTATTTTCATTGGGATTCCTATCTTTCTTTACTTGAGGAAGATTTAAACTATTTATGGGATTAAGAACTTGAGTTATCTCACTAGGCTCCTGTTTCTTCCCACTTACAACTTTATGGTCCTCTCTCCTATTTCCCTTATTACCAAACAATCTAGGGTCATCCCTTTTATTTTCTAATCTACCTAAAATTCTCAGATTATTTTCAATGTTAACAGAAACCTGAAAGGATTCTCTTAAAGTTCTAAGCTCCTTGTCCCTAAGCTGATATGCTACTTTACCATCAAAAGCATTCAAATAAGTGATCAGGCATACCTTGTCATCAACTTGCATGGCTTGCATTAGCTTATACATCCTTTTTCGGAACCAATTGTTGAACTCAGTGACAGATTCATTTGGAAATCTATTGATGTTATTAAATTCAGTCAAAATGTAACTCTGATTTAACTTGTCACCATATTGTTCCTTGAAACAATATTCAATATCCTTCCAATCCATAATAGACAATTTTGGAAGTCTTTTAAACCATTCCCTAGCATCTTCAGTAAATGACTAAACAAACAACTTCATTATAACATCTTCTACTTCAACCTCATAGTCACTCATCATTTCTAGAAAATTTAGGCAATCTTTTTCTCATCTCTTATGGGATAGGATTAGGGAAACTAGGAATTCCATAAAAACATATTTTCCTATAGCCTTCTAAATGGAAAGGTCTTCTTTGCATATAAATCCTAGGATGGTAGGGAACATTTCTTTTGACATTATCATTAGCATTGCTAGTAATAGCATCACCAAGAGGCTTATTCAAATCTATCTTTTGTGAAAAAGAAGATAAAAAAGGAAGAGGTACCTGAGTGGTATCTTGATCTGCCTTATCATATCCGCCATCTACATTACCCTTAGGCATAACTGCAGATTGCTTCTTAGTAATTTCTAAGAACTTGATCTTATTATTCATCTTAGCTATAGCAGCCTCATTTTCTACAATCTCCAATTTCTTAGCTAAAGCATCTCTCTTTTCTTTTCTTTTCTAGCTCAATATTTGAAGGTGACACATAATCATGAATTTGGACAACTTGTACTAGTTCATTGATCCTAATACCAACTTCCTTCTATTTTCCTTTATCTTGAAAATCAACAACATGTCATATATCTCTCCTAGCTTCTAGAGCCTTATAACTCTTGATCTATTGTATTACAGGACCCTCGTGGTTCATGTCTTGATTCTATAATAATTTTTTCTCTTGTAATCTAAGTCGCTTAACTTGACCAACAATCTTAGGTTGCCCAACACTAGCTGCTATCTCATTTTTCTTTTTTAGAGTAGCAATTCACCTTAGTAATTCTTGTTTTTCTTCATAGTTCTTTGTAATCACTTCTTCCCTTACCTTCCAAATCCCCATATCAATAGCTTCTTGCTCAGCACACCTCTTTCTCAAGATTTGCATCCCATTATGATCAAGAATAGTAAATTCAGAACCAGTCATTCTATCTTCATTAAAACTTTCAAGCTCCAAGTATTTGGGTCTCACCTTTTTAGGTGAATAATCTGACATGAAAGGGTTTGTACCATGTTAGCACATATTTGTACTATTTCTATCACCTAAACCAAGTGCATGGGGTTGTACAATCTTTTCTTGATGGATCATTTCAAGAGTATTATAGAATTCATCATCAGACAAACCTGGGTGAGATCTAGGACCTTTTAGAAATGTTTCTTATCAGCAACAAGATGATAAGGGTTGTCTTTCCTTATTATTTTCTCTTGAGAATAACTTCCTTTTTGTATTTGATCTCCTTTCATAGCCCATTTTTGCCTTCTCCTAGGAGGAAGATCAGTTTGTAGCTTGTTTCCAGGATTTTGCTTCATATTTTCTTGTGTATTTTTCTTATTATTTGTCATCATTGAGAGAAAAAACTTGTAAGTATTGACACTAGTTAAACCTTTTGAGTCGCCACCCACTCTTATTTGAATGGAAAAATCATTGGATATAATGAAAAATGCTTAACTAATAGGTTCTGACAAAATGTGCACAATTTCTAAATCAACGGGTAAATTCAACATGAAACACTTACCTTAGACTCTTCCCAAGGGAGATAAAGATCCTAAATGACACACTTGGTGATGATAATACTAGTTCTCCAATAGAGTCTCCATTTTGTTGGTGTTTGAAACTACTGAACAAAAAAATGCTCAATACTCAATTGACAATACCCACATAACCTAAAAATTAGCCAGATTTTATGAACAATTATATGTGTAAATCACTTGGAGCCAACTTCAACAAAACCCATGATGGTTTCTTACTCTTTTGGCTCTGCTAGACCAAGGTGGGTGTACCTAGGGATAATCCAATTGTAAAATTGTGTGGAAATCATCTTAGTTTCATTCTGATTCTCATCATTTATCTTTCAAATGTGTGCACACTCTTTCCAATTCTCTTATCTTTTCGAAATTATACACATCCCTTTAAGCAGATCTGGTCTCAAATCTCCTAAAACTTTCATATATTCCAACTATTGGTAGATACTTAATGCTCAGGAATATTATGTAAGTGAGTGCTAACCAGCATTATGACCTTAAAATAATCTTTATGAGTTTTTTCCTATTTAAAATAGACTTGACATGCAAAAATAGATCAACTCTCAATTACCACTGAATTTCATTACCAATGCCTTATCCATTTGGGCTGAGATTTATGTATTGGTGGGAGACCTAATTCAAACAACTTATGAATGAATTTTATCAATAGCAATCATCCATTTCAATTCTTACACAATATCCTTATCATAAACTTATCAATTCTACTATTCTAGTAAAGCATTTATATAATTCATTGAATTAATAGCAACAAGAGAATCAATACACAGTCTATCTAGACTGCATTCAATCATATGAACCTAATTCAAATGATCTCAAAATAGACAAGTTCATGAAATGGAGATAGAGACTAATGACACAGTAACATTGTACACATCCCTTTGCATTGTCCTTTTTCAAATGATTAATACATCAGCAAATAAAGTCTTAACGAAACTCATAAAATCACTAGTTATGTCATATATCTGTATCAACAATTACGCTTGAAAGTATCTAAAAACACTACATGAGAATAAGGACTGGCTGTACTATTTCTTGATACTTCAAAAAATACATCAATTTTTTTAGGCCATCACAATGCCTTGAAAACTCATTTATATAATATGAGTTGCAACAAGCAAAGGGAAATTGTGATTCACAAGTGTCCTTCCAAAACAAGAAACAAAATGCCATAACAAGAGACAAAAATGAGTACAACAAAATGCCAAGTGCGTCCAAATTTCTTTGGGTAGGCCCATTTCTGTTACTGATGCAAATCATCAACTTTTAATTTGTGCCTTATTATTCTGGATATTTAGAAACATGGCTACCAAACTAGCCAATGAAGGGCTATCTTGTGGTGCCTCCAAATCAAATTTTTCCCGTGGATTTTTACTGCTTTCCTCTTGAGTAGGCAATATTAATTTTTCACCCTCTAAATTTTTTATGTATGATGTTGATGTGTCAATGATTTGCACCTCACATTTCTGTTCTTCATCATCATTTTTACCACCCTCTTCTAATTGCTCACGAGAAGCAATATCTACCATCCAGGTGTTAAATTGTGCATCATCAAGCCAACTAAATTTTAGGATATCATCTTGCTTCTTTAATACATAGTTAGCCTCATTTTCAAAACCAACAAATTCTTGCCTCAAAGAATCAAAAAATAATTGGACTTTAACTAATTCCTCTGTTGTGATGGCCCACTAGGCATGCCCCTTTTCATTTACAACTTTATTTATCCTTGTGTAGAATAGGTCATCTAATTCTTTACTCCATGCATCCTTATTTTTTAATTTATTCTTTCTATGCAAGGCACAAGGAAACAAATCAAATTTTTTATTCTTATACTTGCTTAAATAAGAAATAATTTTCAATTGCAAGGCAATTCTCCTGTTATCAAAATCTGACAAGTCATTAGCAACATCATACATTTTTTCAATAGGGTCATGGGAAGACCTTATAACTGAATAACATAAAAGGGTGATTTCTTTCTTCCTTTTTCCCCACTTATTAACAATAGGCTTGAGAGTTTCATTGTGAGTTTTCAGTTCCTCCCATATACTTGTCACTCTTGCCAACTGATCATAGAACAAGGGCCATTCAATTTTATCTACTAAATACATTAGAGCCTTTCTCAGCTTATCCTCATATTGCATATTTAACTCTACATGTAAGAACCATAACTTGCTTTTCTCTTCCTCAAAATCCTCAGCTGTGTAATATTCTAGCCTTTGAGGTGTGTCTAGTATTTCTACAATGGGGGTGGATTTAAAAGGTTCCACTGGAGGACGGGGGTATGTTATTCTTGGCTTAGTGGAATTCCCCATTAGCTTGTCTTCAAGCTCAAATATCCTTTTTACATCCTTATTATAGGCCTCAAGAATTGTCTCATATTTATTCTATAACTCAAACATAGCCTGTTCTTCCTTCCTAGCAGTGGCCAAAAGAAATTTGGATGAATCCACATTCTAGTGTGTAGCCTGCACATGTGAGGTATCAGCAACCCTTCTTACAATTATATTTCCCATTAATCCAGACTCATCTAATTTTGATGGTGTGGCTCTAGATCCTCTTGTTAATGACCAACTAACCAATGTAGCTTGATCCTCAACAAATGTAGTACCCTTGAAATCCTTTTTATTGTTATTTTGAAAGTTCCATTTATTTGACATAGAATTGAAAACTAAGGCATCAATGTTATGTCCCAATTTGGTAACAACAAAATGTTAGATGCATTTACCATTTGCCTCCCCTCCTCAGGGCTTATATTCTAAAATTCTTTCATCATTTCTTCTTTTGTTTGTTTCTGGATGGAAGCTTTATCCATTTATGGATGCTCTATTTTTAAGCCTTTGCATCTCTCTTCAAAAATATCCACGTTTTCCCTCCATGCAAACTGCTAGAAAGCCCTAGATCTCACGAAGCAGTCATCAGCCAAAAATTGATGACTTGCCTATTCTAATATAGGGTCCAATTCCCTACCTCTATAGTCTGCTATTGTTAGATCCAAACTTGGTAAGGGAGGTTCTAGAGGATTTCCCTCATCTAATTCCACTTGAGTAATAAATATACCTCCCTGTCATCCCATCTATTCAATCTGCTCACCAGTGAGTTGTTCTTCTCCAATCCTTAAAGGGGATTGAGTGGGTGAATATTCCTCAACTTGAGGCCTCTCTTCTTTCATTAACTTCTACCTCTTGGGTTGCACAAGTGGATCCCATTATTTGCTTGCTCTTATCTATAGGAGCCCTTTTATTTTGAATTATAGTGTAACCAAGCTTCTTTTGTACAATTATCTGACTAGCTCCTAAATTAGGAGTGAAAGCCAACCTCCTCATGACCTCTCTGGCCTTATTAAGATAAGAATCAATAAAGAATCGTTTCTTCTCATTCATAGCTTCCATTATTTTAGGGAAGTTAGTTATGTAAAAAATTAGACCAACGCCTTATTTCTATGCAAATCCTTTTACAACTAACCTAGCTTTAAATCTTTGGTTATCATCTTCCTTTTCTTTCAACTTGTAAACCCACTTATTTTGTAAAGCCATTTTACTTGCAAGTAACTTGCATAAATCCCATGTCTTATTTTTCAACAAAGAGTCTATTTCATCTTTCATTGTAGACTCTCATTGAATCTTAGTATCCACCTACATAGCTTCATCATAACATTCAAGTTCACCCCCATTAGTAAGTAAAATAGAATACAAAGAGGGAAAAAATTATTCTAGCAGTTTAATTAGCCTTGTTGATCATCTAACATTCACTAGTGTGTGTGGTATTTTTTGTTGTGATTTTTGCACATCATGAAGAATTGTTGGAACATCATCTTTTGGTGTATCATCCAACACTACATAATCATATTCTTTCTTCTCATGTTGCTACAACAAATCTTTGTACAATACTTTCTCATTGAATATGACATCCCTGCTTCTTACAATTTTACAATTTTCAAAATCCCAAAGCTTATAACCAAATTCATTAATGCCATATCCAACAAATAAATAGTTCTTTGACTGAGCTTCTAGCTTGGTTCTATTTTTAGAATCTATATGAGAAAATTCTTCACAAACAAAGGTTCTAAGAAGAGAATAACTCACCTTCTTACCAGTCCATTCTTCCTCTAGAATACCTCAACCCAAAGGAGTAGAGGGACCTCTATTAATCAAATATATAGTATTATTGATAGCCTCCACCCACATGTTTAAGGAAAACCCAACATGAAACCTCATGCTCCTTGTATGCTCCATTATAGTCTTGTTCATGCGTTCAACCACTCCATTTTCCTGTGGAGTCAATGGAATAGTTTTCTATCTATGAATACCATTAGTGGAGAAATAATCTTCAAATTCATGATTGCAATACTCACCACCATTATCAAATCTGATGCATTTTAGTTTCTTACCAGTCTCATTTTCAACCAAGCATTTCTATTTCTTAAAAGTTTGAAATACATCATATTTTTGCCTAAGGAAATAAACCTATACTTTCTAGTTGCATCATCAATAAATGTAACATAATAATGAGACCCACCAAGGGAAGATACCTTAGTTAGTCCCCATACATCAGTATCCACAAGCTCTAGTTTCTCCTTTTCATTTTCCTTCCTAGTCTTCGACAAACTCACTCTCTTTTGTTTTCCAAATACACAACTTTCATAGAAATCCATATTAACACATTTTAGGCCTAGTAAAACTTTCTTTAAATGAAGTACTTTCATACCTTTCTCACTCATATGCCCAAGTCTGTTGTGTCATAGTGTTGTATCAAAATTTACAACAATTATTTGTTCTCCCTGCTCAACTATAGTAACTATTCCTGAACATTCATTTTTCTCTGAAAAAATTAAAGTAGAAGGAATAGTATGACCTGTTCAAAGATACAGGGTGCCTACTTTTACACCTTTTGCTACTATAAGGGAACCTTTTGAAACCTTCCAATTTTATCATTAAAAGTAACTACACAACCCTCATCACCAAGTTGCCCTACTGAAATGAAATTCCTACTCAGCCTTGGAACATGTCTTACCTCATGTAGTAGCCAATGATTCCAACTTGGCAACTCAATCTTAACTTTTCCCTTTACAATAATCTAGCAGGGTTCATTATCCCACAAATAAACAATCTCAAAATCCCCTTGGACATAATCAATGAAATAATCTCTATGAGTTGTAGTATGAAATGAAGCACCAAAATATAAAACCCATGAATCATCAACACTTTCTAAAGATAGAAGCAAAGCATCCTCTTTGGATTTGTTACTTACCACATTTTCCTCCTTGTCTCCATCTAGTTTATCTCTTTCATTTTTTTTTCAAGTCCAACAATCTTTCTTTTATGCCCTGTTTTACCACAGTACTAGTAGTCATTTGGTCCTCTCAATTGAGACCTCCTCCAAATTGACTTTTATCTTCATTTCCCATGATTTATGGAATTACTTCCTCTCTCAATCATTTTGCGTCAACTTTGTGCATTCAAAGAACTTCCTCATGTAGATCTACCTGAGGTTTTCCTATGAGTTTCGTCACTCAAAATAACACCGATCACATCATCATATTTTAGGGTACTAGATCCAAAAATAGAATTACTCACAGCCATTACCAAACCATTCCATCTTTCAAGCAGAGAACACAAAATCAAGTGAGCCCTAATTTCTTCATCAAAATTAATACCCATAGAAGATAACTAAATAGTAATCGTATTAAACTCATTTAAATGATCCACAATAGATCCACCTTATGTCATTTTCATATTAAATAAATGCTTCATGAAAAATACCTTGTTTGAAGCAAAGGGATTTTCATACAATTTCTTAAGGGTTTCCATCAACTCTTCCATCATATTTTATTTTTTAATATTAAATGCCACTGATGGTGTCAGGAATAATTGAATGCTTCCAAGTGCCTTTCTGTCTAAAAGATCCTAGCCATCATTGACATAGATCCTTGATTCTTGGTTTTCCCTTCCAACGACTTCCATAAATCGTTCTGATAAAGATAGTCCTCCATTTGCATTTTCTATAACTAAAAGTTCTACCCATTAAACTTTTCAACCCTTTGCTTACCCCCATCTTCCATTGCTCCCACTCAACCTTGAGATTCCCACTCAACTTTGAGACTTTACTATAGTGGATAACTAAAAAAACAACCTCACTCTGATACTACTTGTTAGGATTAAACTATAGATAGAAATAACAATTACATGTAAATATAAACTATATCATAAAATAATAGATCACACAAAAAAGAGCACAAGACACCAATATTTAATGTGGTTCACCCAATCCTTGGGTGACATCCACCAAACAACAAGTCCAATATTATTACAATCCAGTGATTAAAACTTGATTACAATTTGTAATCCCTTATAGCTTAATACTGCTACAAGAACCAATTTTCGTATCACCCACACTGAAATAATTCCTAACCCTAAGCCCTTTTATACAATTATTTTTACTACTTTAGGGTTATAATTAATAATTGCATGTTGGCCCAAAATCCTAATTAGTCACCACAAAGTATGTAAAATACATTCCTGATTAGTCACCACAAACTAACACCTTCAACACTTTATTTTCACATAGTTTTTCATATGTTTCCCAAATATCTGTATCACCTATGCTTCCAACTTTACATGTGTAACAATTCCTAGCATCCTAAATCATTAAAGCTTGTGATATCATGGATAATGTACTAGAGGGATCCTATTTATAAGCTATATCTAGGATAGCCCTAAAAGTAGGTTGTTTGATTTCATTTCTTATCAATTGAACATTTAAAACCTCATTTCCCTCTACACTTTTTTCTATTGGTGAACTAGATGCCATTACATGAAACTAGGGTTTGTGAAATTTAATACTATGTAGCTCGGCACACGATAAATACCTTGTGAATCTTGTTGGAATGATGTCGAACAACCTTTTAAATCTCTTAAAAATTCTTAGATAAAATTCTCTGTATCATCTTTAGATCTTCATGCTCTTCTTCAACTTTGAATGATGTTAAATGAGAAAAAATTAATCAAATAGCCCTTAAAATGCTATGTTTAATGCTAAGTGCTTACACAGTTGTAAGCTCAACCTCAATTGAATTTCTAGCTCACTTGACATCGATGTGTTTTTCCATACACTTGGAAACCACTATGAGCTTAGACTTAACTAAAAAAATTTGTTAGCTCGGCATCAACTAACATTTCACTTGGCAACCATATGAAATTTTTGATGCTCGGTAGTGACATGAAAATGACAAAACCTAAAGATCTATTCTTGATTCCTAATAACACTTTGCACCTTTATTCATGCATATGTAATATTTTTGAAACTAAATCCTTGAAATTGATGTATGGTATATCTTTTTAAATATTAGTCTCACATACCTCTTGATTTCTTAATTTGATGAGGTATAATCACCTGACCCATTGGGTGGAGTGATTTGATTTTCACTTGATGTGTTGCAATCTTCCTTTCTCTTCCATTTCTTGTTCATCTCATCTCTAACATTCTCAATATCTACCTTTCCTTTACCTTTTTTCAACTCACAACTTGGTGCCTTTGACCTTGTTGGACAATATCTACTTATGTGACTAGTCTTCAAACAACTAAAACATGTGGTTTGACTCAACCACCTTTTGTAATCACTTCTAAAATGTGTTCTAATACAGTTCTCAGGAATATGTCCATACTCTTGATAGTAGTGACAACTATATCTTGTATTATAATCCCAATTATAATAGTTTCCATTATTCTTTACTTTTGTTTGCTTGTTTGATGACCACTTGGGTTTAGATTTGCATTCAAAAGCTCTATGTCCATACTTCTGATAGTTATAATTGTGTCTTTCAAATCTTTGAGTGCGAATAGTCTTGGTTCTTCATTCATGTGTTTGATGACCTTGATTGTTGCACTTATTGTGGTGGCACATATTGTTCTTCTTA
The DNA here is from genome assembly GCA_028749045.1 of Cupressus sempervirens. Classification (NCBI taxonomy): domain Eukaryota; kingdom Viridiplantae; phylum Streptophyta; class Pinopsida; order Cupressales; family Cupressaceae; genus Cupressus; species Cupressus sempervirens. The sequence continues at coordinate 777,005,747 of CM053789.1, forward strand.
TCATTTTGATTTATAGTGTTGCTCCTAAAAAGATTAGCATTATGTCCTTTCTTACCACAATTATGACAAATAGGTTTTGATTTATTACGTCCATTACTTCTTTCTTCAAGACTTTTGGATGATTCTCATTCTTTAGTATTAGTGTATCCCAATCTAGATGTATCAGTGTTAGATCTAGGGGATCTCATCAATTGTTCAAAGTACTTGATGGCTTCACTAGGTTTATTGAAACTTTTAGTAAACTCCTTTTCCATTTTTAGATCATTTCTCAGCCATTCAATATGCAACTTCAATGTTGTGATCTCAATGTCTTTATTATTTATTTCATGATTAGAAATCATGACCTAATTCATTGTTTCCAATTGCACGTGAGAAATCCTATTTATTTTTGATGATTTCTCTTCCAGTCTGCTGGCCAAAACCTTTCTATCATTTTCAGTCATGACTTTGTCTTCTATAGCTTTCCTTTATTGTTTGGTCACCTCACATAGTAATATGGCTTGTGATTCTTGCTCTATCTTAAGATTTTTGATCTCTTTAGCTAGGTTTATGTTCTTTTCCATTAGATCTATAACTGCTGCATCAAATTCATTAGAGTTTCCATTTGAAAATAGTTTAGTAGTGTTCATCTAATGGTATTGTATGTCATTCTCCTTAATAGCAATTTCATTCCTTATTCTCAATGATTTCTTTAGATCTTCTCTTGCTTCATTCAACTGATGTAGAATGAGTTGTCTTTCAATGTCCTAGTTCTCAATAATCTTTTCCAACTTGTAGACTTCCATTTTCAAGATCTTTCCTCAAAGCTAAAAAGCTTCACTATCAGAGAACAAATTTCTAATACTAATTATTGGAATTATAATAGGAAAGGTAAACTCTAGGGGGGGGGTCTTGAATTAGTGCTTAAAAGTTTTACCCATAAAAAAAATCACCATACATCCATCTCAACATTTAATAAGTAAACTATATAATACCATATAAAGAATATACATCTAAAGTATGTAAAGAAGTAAGAATTCACACATGTATGATACAAGATATGATTACCTAAATACCCTACAATGAGAAGGTAAAACTAGGGTGGAGATGATAGCCAAAAATCTTCACTACTATAGCAATAAAGTGTATCCAATGGAGGTTACAATGTTTGATCTTGAAACATGATCTACCCTATGAAAGTTCTGCCCTATTAAAAGCTTACAAAGACTATTAGGTCTTACCCTATTAAAGGATTTTAACACCCTATTAGAAGTGTGCCTGATTAGAGGACTACAATTCACAATTAAGTAAGTACCTTGTTAAAAGATTTCAATGTAGCCTGTTATGACTATTTTGTTAAGAGATTTAATTGATTCATCTATTAGAAAGTCTCAATAATGATCCTACAATTAGCACTCTATTGCTTGATGTCAGATAACCTCGATACTAATGTGTACTTGATCCTTTCTAATCAGATGTCTCTATGTTGTTCATTGTTTTCTTCCTCTGTTCTCCTTTTAACTAATTCTACAAGGTAACTCAAATCATAACACATTGGTCACCATGAATGTCTTTTTTGCACATGCAAACTCTCCTTCCCTCTCTCTAATTATTCATAAAAATTTAAGGTTTTGTGCTCCTTAAGAAGACTTACGTGACTTAAGGTTAGGTATGAATCAATGACTGTGATTCACCCATATTTTTGCTTAAACCTTCCCTTTTCTTGATTGGATGTATGTAATACACAGGGATTCCCACTTAAGATTCATCCTTATCAACAAAATATCCTAAATTAATCCTTAAGTCAGTTCAAAGATGGTTTATATAGTAGTTTATGCCAATATAAACAACTATGTCAAAACTATGTTACTCAGCATCTAAAGTCCTTGGTGCTTGGCACTAATTGCAACTTCAATGCTGTCACTTGACAACTAAATGACTTGGCATGCACTACTTTACCATCAACTAAATCACTTGGCACATACTATCTTCTTGGCACTTGAATGACTTAGCACATGAGTGACTTGACACTCATTGTTTACTCGGCATGTTCTAACTTACATGTTGTGCTTGGTATATATTACTTGTTTGACATGAACTAAGTAAATGACTTATGTGTATAGACACTTTCTTGTCAAAAATTTTTGAGATTAACACATTTTGTACTCCTTTCTTGATACTTCTAGAAAAATATGATCAAACTCTTGTGTTTGATCATATAAAAAATTGTCCTTTTGCATTAAATATTCCATCTCATCGATCATTATCTTTCATGCACTTTGACTAATTCAAAATTCTAATAGTGTCAGCCTCAAAATAAATTCTTTACAAATTGTTACTTTTGTTGTCACTCAAAAATCACTATGTTTGACTACTTGTTCATCACTATGTATCTTGACATACACTATTTTTTTTCTCTCACCATCAACTAGCTCCCTAAGCCATTACTATGCTCAGTTGCTACTAACCTTTCTTCATCAACTTTGTCAAAAATAACTAACACTCAACTTGAACTATTTTGTTCTTTTTCTACTTAAGTTTTTTAATCTTATGTTCCAAATCCTCCATTCATCGACCAATACTGACACTCAATGATGCTTAGAATTAAACTTAACTCTTTTCATTTCACTTATATATCAATTTCAATTGTCTTCTTTACTTCATGTATAAATTGAACAACACATTATCTTGTCAATGACTAACTTATCAAGTGCCCATTCTAATTCCATACTACATAACTTCTCATCAGTCATCAACATCACTAGCTCACCTTTGTATCTCTTCTTTTCAAACCATCTTCATCAATCAATAGATATGACACTCTACACTGTTAGTAAATGTCTCTCCAATGGTTAGAAAATGTCTTACTAGTAGGCTTGACATCAACAACAATATAATAATTGTTCCAATTGTATTTTCCAACACTACTATCCCTATCCCTAGTTCCTTTATTCTCTAATGATATATGACTAGTCTTAACCTACTCTTAATCATTACTCTAATAGAACTCTAATACTAATTTTAATTATAACTTTAATATTAAACCCTAACCATAACCATGATTGGACTTTAAAAAAAATCTAACCTTAACCTTGACTTGAAGATATCCCATACTTAAACACTAACCTAGAAAGTCAATGTTTACCCTAAGATTATTTTTAAACCCTAACTATAATTTATTTATAACCCTAACTTGAGAATTTATTATATAATCCTAATTATACTGTAAGCCTAACTTAAAGTAAACATTAATCCTTATTAAATCTTAACCCTAAACTAATAAAACCTTTTACCCTAACACTAGAAACCTAGTTCTAGCATATCATTAATGCATATGCTAATATTAGAATACTAATCCTAGCATCATTTTTTAACCTATCACTAAACTAAATTCTAAGCATAATGTTAAATCTATTATGTTTCAATAGTAATTGTAATAATTATCTTATGTCTTACCCACTTCTTAACTATAACTTTTACCTTTATGTAAAAAGTTATCATTTTAAATGTTCACATGTCTTAAGGGGACATCTATATGTTTAATTTAATCATGTTAAATTCAAGAACTTCTAATGGTTTTAAGTTATAAATTATGTTTAATTTTTAAGATTATTTGTTCATGTAGGTGTAGTTTGAAGGATGTAATTTACAAATTTATGTAGACGTGCACACAAACACACACACACACACACACACACACACACACACACACACACACACACTTATAGATATACATGTATTAGATTGAGTTTAATTTTACTATTTATGATAATATATCCATTCACATGTACACACTTTTAGTATCTATCTATTTTTATTGTCACCTATATTTCATCATATACATACATATTATGGCATTGAGTAGTTCAGAGCCTAGTGTATGGGCTAGTAGTCGTCAATCATCGTGCAGTAGTTGAGCATCAAAATCTTCATTTTAGGACCAAACACCCCAGAGTATAGTGACTTGTAGAGAGGTTTTTATTATGACATTACATGACTCTCTAGATAAGCTAGAGCATATGTTGAGAAATGTCACTATCCTCCCTAATACGGAGAAATTGCATCCTATCAAGATTGAGATTTTGAGTATGATTCAAATGATTGAATCATACAACCCTTATGATGATCCATCTATTGAGATATATCATCGAATGTTATCTCATGCACTTGTAGGATCTGTTAGATTTAGCACTATAGATGTAGATTTTTTGACACATATGGTTAAGACTACACTATTCCCTGATTACTTACCTAAGTGCATAGTGAGAGTCTATAAAGAAACAAAGTGTCAAAATCACCTTGCTTCTCCATTCATATATCCTAGATTGTTGGGGGCACATCACATGTGGTAGCAAAAGGATGAGGTTCTCCTTTATTTATACACATAGTTGTATGCACAATTTTATTTGGGTTATGATGTGGACTATAGAGACTATCTGAGTCATGTAGGCGAATAGAAGGGTCAATTTGGGGACAAGTTCAGATCATTTGACCTACCATATCCCACTAATAATAGGGCTTTGGTGGGTCAAAACCTTTTGGTTTTTCCAAAAGATTTGGAGGAGTATACATGAGCAGGAGATTATGTAGCCGAGGATGCTTGTGTGGAATTTTACTCTAGCATTGGGTCCATCACAACTTAGGTTGATGAGTTATCATCTGATCATTTTGGTAGGTATATGCTATGATCTTAGACCACTTCAGTTATTGATCCATTAGATCTAGTTTCTAATCCATACATTCATTATGATATTCCTACACTCAATGAGATGGCACAACTATCAAGGGGTCATTTGTGCATGATGAGCACTATTCTAGTTAGAGATCTCCTTGAGACATATCAAGCTATCAGTATGTTCTATGTGATTAGTCCATCTAATTTTTGTAACTTTATTATAGGAGTGGTTAGGAGATCCTCCAATAGAAGAAACTAGGCACATGGAGAGGAAGGGGCTAGTGATTCTAGATAGGAGGACATTTTGATCCATTCTATAGCTCTGAAACCTCCTCTAGAGAAAACACCTCAGGATTTAGTATAGTCCACACCTCTCATAGTATAATCCATGCCTCCTTATCTACAACAAATACCTACTACCTCCTGATTCACAACATCATTCTCATCTCTTCTTATGGATGAGGCCATTGATCCTAATGTAGTCTCCATACACTCTTCTAAGTTATCTAAGATTCAATGGTCATTCCTAGTATTGAACAAGAAATGGATTAAATTCTTCGTGTTAAATTGTTTATAGATATTTGTGTATATATTATATAAATGATTCGATATATTTATTATAAATGATTTGATATATTTATATGTATATATATTGTGTTAAAATTATTATCAATTAGCTAATGGAGGTATCTAATTATTGTCATTTATGACAACACATAATGTACGTACTTATAAGAAACCTCAGAAATAAAGATACTTAGTGTTTGGTAATCAAAAAATTGTCTAAGTATGGAATTTGGTATACAACCATGTATTTTTTTGTTTATAACTTGTTGTTGACATCATATTATGACTAGTAGAGTTAGATGGAGATAGTATACATGTTGGTGATGAGGTGTATAACCTCAAAATTTAGTACAGACTATATGAAAAAGAGATATTCACATTTTAATGAAACATGACAACAAAATTGAAGGAAAGGATTATTTTGTTTACAAAATAATTACTTGTCCAATTAGGGCCAACATCCTAGATGTTTACTCTAAGTTGGAAAAGTGTATTGTGGTCTTAGCTGACCTAGCAACAATTTGTGTAAAGGCATGGTATTTATGCAAAAGACATCTTGCAATGAGAAGTGGTGACCATATGTTCTAATTGTGATGTTGAGAAATTGTATGAAAGCTTTTGTAAAAGCTATATATGAAAAGTTTTGTGAAAGCTATTTTGTAATTCGAGATCAAGTTGAAGATCAGAGATTAATTGAGGAAAAAGTTACAGTACCTATATTCTAGAAGTTTGATTACTTGTTTAGGAAGTGAGATCTTCTTGTAATTGGAAGCACATGTTTAGGCAGTGGGCTCATCTTGCATCTATTGTACTACAACTCCTAACAGGGATTCAAAGTCTCCTAACAGGGACTCCTTATACTAAATTTTTGCATTGACTCCTAATACGGTCAATCCTCTAACAAGGAACTTATATATCAGTATATTATCTAGTGTGGTTTTCCCTTGGCCAGGGTTTCCCTGGTTGACAAACTATGGTGTTATGAGTTATCTTTGAGCATGGTTACTGTTCAACATTACTTTATTACTTTGTTATGTATGGTTTAAAGTAAGAAATAATATCCAGTTGGCAACTAAAGTTTGTAGATTATTGATTCCCCCCCGCTCTTAGTAATCCCTATTTCTAACAAAAATAGGATCATGGTACAATGACATCATTTTCATATGAATATTTATAGACATCTAGTCATCCTATTGATCAAGATACACATGGAAGTTAATTAATTTAATTTTTAAATTTTAAATATTTTGAATCAAATTGTATTTCGTGGACTCAAGTCTTATATATATTCTAATGTATATCTAATTTATTTTCATATAATTTATAGATCCCTACAACAGGTGCACCATTACGTGAGGGCAACATAAGACATATTGATCAGGATACACAGATAAGTTAATTTGAATTTAATTAGTAAATTTAACATTTATTTTGAATGAAAGTATTTAGATTGGAGTCTTATTTAAAATATCCTTTAATGTACATATCTAATGTATTGAAATATATGGATTTTGTGAACCCCTGCAACAGATGCACCATCGTGTGATAGAGAAGGTGGTTCTAGGGCCACATGAGTTAGTCTATACATATAGAGTTATCTTTAGATTTATGTAATTATTATTTATATTTATGATACGTAGTAATACATTCTTTGCTAACATTGATGATACTTGTTGATACATTTCTAGCGCATGATACTTCTAGACATGTATTTAGATATATCTTGGACTTTGATCTTCTATAGTTGATAGATTTACATGTTTAGCATGTGTATGTGTATATATATGTGTAAGTTCTTTTAATGCTTAGAACTATTATCTATAATTGAATAATTCATATCTAATTATTAACTACACACTCTAATGAATGCATTTTACATGTAATCATGTAAACCTATAAATTAAATCACCTAAATCAAACCAATCATGTGTCTAATCACCAACTAAAACCATATATATTTAGATTACATGTCTAATCATAAACTAGAAAGACATATCACATTAAATTTTAATCATAAATATTGAACAAAAAATAAAACATTAGTATATATAATATGTGTACAAGTTTATTTAATGCTTAGAACTATTATCTAGAATTGAACAAATCATATCTAATTATTAACTATGCACTCTAATGAATGCATTTTACATTTAATCATTTAAACCTATAAATTGAATCAATAATGTGTCTAATCACCAACTAAAACTATATATATTCATATTACACGTCTAATCATAAACTACAAAGACATATCACGTTAAATTTTAATCATAAAAATTGAACAAAAAATAAAACATTAGACCATGTATGATGTGTGTGTGTGTGTGTGTGTGTGTGTGTGATTTTATTTAATGCTTAGAAATATTATCTAGAATTGAACAAATCATATTTAATTATTAACTATGCACTCTAATGAATGCATTTTACATGTAATCATGTAAACCTATAAATTAAATCACCTAAATCGAACCAATCATGTGTCTAATCACCAACTAAAACCATATATAAGTAGATTAAATGTCTAATCATAAACTAGAAATACATATCACATTATATTTTAATCATAAAAATTGAACAACAAATAAAACATTAGACCACGTATGATATATTTTTTGTTCAATTTTTATGATTAAAATTTAAAGTGATATGTCTTTCTAGTTTATGATTAAACATGTAATCTAAATATATATGGTTTTAGTTGGTGATTAGACAAACAATCGGTTCGATTTAGGTGATTTAATTTATAGGTTTATATGATTACATGTAAAATGCATTCATTGGAGTGCATAGTTAATAATTAGATATGATTTGTTCAATTCTAGATAATAGTTCTAAGCATTAAATAAACTTACCCATATAAGAGGAAAACATGAAATGGAGATGTGTACATAAAAAAGTCCCAAACTTAAAATGAACACACACATATAAGAGGAAAGTTAGAAATGGACATGTGTACATGTATGTCTATAAATCCTAAACATGACATGTTTGGTTCAATTTACGTGATTCAACATACATAAGTCCTAAACATGAAATAAGCCTGATGTATGTATATATAAGCCCCAAGAATTAAATAAACTTACACATATAAGAAGAAAACATGAAATTAACATGTATACATATATAAGTCCCAAATATAAAATGAACATACATATATAAGAGGAAAGTTAGAAATGAACATGTGTACATATATGTCTTTAAGTCCTAAATGGGGCATGATTGGTTCAATTTATGTGGTTCAACATATATAAGTCCTAAACATGAAATAAACATACACATATAAGAGGAAACATTAAATGAGCATGATTTATGTCAATAAAAGTACTAAGCATTAAATAAACTTACACATATAAGATCAATTAGGACCCATTGTGTAAGCTATAACACACTTAATGACCTAGTTGACTCACTAGGTCCTCTTAATCCAAACATGTATCCTAATTAATAATAAGTGTACAAAAAGGGGTCCCTACACATGGAAAGGATTTAAAGAGAATTTTATATAAGTATTAACCATTAGAAACTTCACTTTAATTCCTTTCCATATAGGGACCCCTTTTGGTACACTTATTTTCTAGAAATATTTAAATGTATAGACTAAGTTTGTTATGTAATAAAAGGCAAGGATTTAAAGAGAATTTTATAGAAGTATCATCAAAAGAGTAGAAGGAAAAAAGTATGGATAGATTCATTGAATCTAACCTAATCCTAAGATATTTTCTAAGGTTGGTTAATTGTTGATTGGTCATTTTAAGGAGAATCTGTGAAGAACAAAGTAGAAGAGGAAAATTGAGAATATTGGTGAAGTTTGATTACTTGAAGGGTTGTCAAGAAGATTTGATGTAGGAGCATCCTAGGTGTAAGAGAAATCTTGCATCACCCAGAAATATTTTTATTTTTAGCCTTTTCTATTTTAATAAGGACTAGTAGACAAGGGGTTGCTATTTTTGGCAACTTGCTATTTTTAGTAAGTTTTTCATACAATCTCAGAATGTTCTAATTTCTATAGGAAGACTCATTTTAGAGTTATAAGCCTATCATAAAAATTTCATTGCTCCAACTTAAGTATCAGAGAGGTTATTCCAGATTTTTTATGGAAAATTTAGGAGAAAAATCTCCAGGCTCACCGTTGGAGACCTTAGAGTGCTTGGACGAGGTACATAAACTCGATGAACTGGCAATTACACCATTACGAGCCTATAGATGATGAGATGGAATTTTTGAAAAGTGGTTATAATAGCCAATCAAAGAAATGGTTCGAGAGTTATGACCTTCCAAAGTTGGGCTACCTAAAATTTCTAAAATAATTGTCAAAGATGTATTTGGTTGACTCTATATGTATTGTTGCAGTTTGTCAGCCCTAGTTATTAAGTTTGAATGTCTAGAATCTTCTTGGGTGACATAAAATTAACTATTTAAGAAAGGCCTAAACATTGTCTAGGACAACCTTGGGTGGTAGTTGGCAGCTTAGTTTGATAGATTACTATAATGAAGGTACCCATGTGGGTTAGCATATTGTACTTGTAAATTTTGTAATTCTGCATTTGTGGCAATAATAAGAAGTCCACATTTTGTTCTCACATTTTTTGTTTTTTCTTTCTTTTTGTTATGGATTTATGGTATTAAGGGGAGAACCCTTCATCAAGTGGTATCAAAGCTAGAGTTCTTGATTGTATGGATAGATCACCGATTATGAGGAAGTTCACATCAGGAACATGGTTTGGGTTGAGTATGTAGACAGATCACCAATTATGAGGCAAATTATACTAGTATTTCAACAAAAACACGAAAAATGCCTTCACAAAGAGAGCGTGGTGGAAAAGCTGTAGGTATTACAGTTGAGGCTTTTAGAGCCCTCTATAGACAAATGCAAGCATTGAAAGAACAAATGTGTAGAAGAATAAATCTTTCCAAAAGAGATGAAAGTGAGGATGAGGATGAAGAAGAATAAAATGTTGAAGCAAAGGCAATTCTAAACCTAGAGGAAGAGAGGCTTTTTAAGGCCATTTCCAAGATTGGAAAAAGACCTAAGTTTGAAGTTCCCACATTTTTGAGAAATCTTAACCCAAAGGAGCTAATTGATTGGATCAATGAATTGGAGGAGTACTTTGAGTGTGAATATATTGAGGATCCTAATAGGGTCAAGTTTGAAAAAATGAAACTGAAGAGACATGCAAATATCTTGTGGCAGGAGGATTAGTTAGAGAAAAATAAAAAGGGAAAGGAAAAAATCACTAGATGGGATCAGATGATAGCTAAACTAAAGTGGCAATTCATTCTTGTGGATTATGAGCATAATCTGTTGAAGAAAATGCAAGGGTTAAAGAAAGCAAGAAAATCTATTCAAGAGTATGCCAAAGAGTTCTATTGAGTTCTCATTAGAACCGGCCATGCAGAAGCTAATAAGGAGAAAGTAGCATGTTATCTTAATGGTTAAGGTCAAGTATTTAGGATGAGATGAGTCTAATTTGAATGAATAGTATTAAGGAGACATACCAATTTACCCTAAGAGTTGAGGAGAAAATAAGCAAGAAGTTTGACAACAAGAATAGTGGAAGAGGTCATGGTGGAAGATCTAGCAGACGATCTCATGGAGGTCATAATAATGATAAAAAGAACAAGGATGAGGCTAGAAGTAGTAGTCAAAACCAAAGGGGAAATAATTTTAATCATTTCCATGATTAGAACAATAGAGATTAGAGAGGAAAAGGTAGAGGACAAATATCTAGAAGAGGAGGCTTTCGTGGGAAATGTTTTCATTGTGAAGAAGAAGAGCATAGAGAATTTGAATGTTCCCATTTCCAAGGAAGGAAAAATCAAAGAATAGAAGGCTAGGCTAGAGTTGCACATGTTGATGAAGATGTGGTGCAGAGGCACCTTAATTTCAAGAGAACAAAGATATAAAAGCTAGAGAAGCCATTTGAAATAAGTTGTCAAAGGAGGTCTTAATATGATAAATAATATAAAAATGTTTATTTAATGGGTGAATGGATCTATTGACATCCATCTAAAGTCATTTGAGTCATAATATTGGTCTAGGTTGGGTTTGTATGAAAGTTGAAATGTAAAAATGCATAAAGTGCATAAAATGTTGTCAAAAATGCAAAAGGGTTAAATGAATGTAATGGGTTGGTTTAAAGGGTGGTTTGGAAGTTATAACCAACCAAAAAATCTATAAAAATAGATTTATGGTCGAACCAAAGCATTAATGAAAGGAATAGATACATTTTGAAACAAATTTGGTAATATCCTGAGTTGTTAGTTTGATTGGTTTTCAGTTTTAGTGTTGGTTCCAGGTGTTGTACAACCATGCACAAGCTGGGAACCATGTAAATATTTTATATTTGGATAGATTAGTGAATAATTTTTTTTTGGGCTTTGGTTTGAATTTATTTCATCTAGAAATGAAGAAGTTATGCACATTTTGGTGAAAGTTAGCATTTGCAGATTTGAGAATTTCAGGAAATAGTCATGTTGCAGCATTTAGTACGGACATATTTTGACAAATCAGGACCTCTAATAATATTCATTGGAAAGATATATTAACTATCTTTCATTTCCAACTAGTTTGGATCATTTTAATTTAGATTTGTGAAAGTTATGAGCATTTTAGTGGAAATTGGTTTTTAAAGATATCCATTCAAGATGAAGGCAGGGATTTGTGCTTGAGAAATTATATATGAATGGGAAAAATAAATGGCTTACAGATTTGGAAACTAGACTCATATATGGATAATTTGGAATTAGTTTGAGATTATTTGAATTTTTTTTGTGAAATATATTTGATGCACTAGGCAGGGTTACCAGTTTTGTTTCTGGTTTATGACAGAGAAACTGGGTCTTGATACAAAGACCATAACTTGTAATTGGTTTATTGAATGGGTACCATCTTTGAATATGTTTTACTATACCTAGTTTTGAATAATTTTTCCAAATTTTTTGGAAAGAAATTTTATAGATTGAAAGTTATGAAAAATGAAATCTGATATAGAAATCAGGATATGTGAATGGAGTAAGGTTGATATTTTTGTGTTGGAAAATATTTTGTTTTACCTTGTAAGATACTTCTAATTATGGAGTTTATTTAATGGATTTTGAAGGGATCAGAATGGATCCTATTATTTGGTTGATTTGAAAGATGCTCTACATCAAGATGCCAGATCATGACATTCTGAAGATGTTGAAAGAGAAGAAGTCCTAGTTAATAAAAGCATCCTACTGATTGGTGAGAATGAACCTGATCAAAGAAGGCACTTGTTTCATACAAGGTGTAGATGTGAAGATAATTTTTTTGATGTAATAATTGATGGTGGAAGTAATGAAAATTTGATGTCAGAAATGATGGTCACAAAGTTGAAGCTAAAGAGACAAAAATACCTGCATCCATATCGTATTGCTTGGGTGCAAGATGACCACAATGTCATGGTTAATGAACAATTCTTAGTAAAGTTTAAGATTGGAAACTACCATGATGAGGTACTTTGTGATATCATACCTATGGACATATGTCATATGTTTCTAGGTAGGCCATAGCAATTTGATGGGCATGTTATACACGGTGGGTGAGAAAATACCTACACTCTGACCAAGGATGGAGTGAAACATAAGTTGAAGTCATTCAAGGATAAAGAAGAAAATGTATATAGTTCTACCAAAATATTTTTTTTTGATGGAAAAGAGTTTCTCAAAGGTATGAAGCATGAGCATATGTGTTTTTTTATAATTTCAGAAGATAGTAAAGAAGAAGTACTTATAGATATGTTGAGAGAGTTTTCTAAAATTGTATCATATAATGTACCTAATGAATTGCCCCCAATGAGAAACATTAGTCACTAGATAGGTTTGGTTCTGGGAGCCAATTTTCTAAACAAAGAAACACACAGAATGACATCAGCAGAAAGCAATGAGTTGAATAGACAAGTTCATGAGTTGTTATAGAAGGGGTTGATTCGAGAGAGTCCAAGTCCATGTGTTGTGCCAACCATATTAGTACCAAAGAAGAATGGAGAATGGAGGATGTGCATAGATTGTCATGCTATCAACAAGATCACAATTAGGTATAGATTTTCATTGCCAAGGATGGATGATATTATGGATTGTTTGAGTGGAGCTAAGTATTTCACAAAGATAGATCTAAAGAGTGGGTACCATCAAATTTGTATCAGAGAAGGTGATGAGTGAAAGACTAGTTTCAAGACAAAAGAAGGACTGTATGATTAGTTAGTCATGCCTTTTGGGCTAACCAATGCATTGAGAACTTCATGTGGCTCATCAATGAGGTACTGAAGGAGTTTCTAGGTAATTTTTTCATTGTTTACCTTGATGATATTTTGATCTTTAGTAAGAAATTGGAGGAGCATTTCATCCATATTTTTAAGGTATTTGATAAGTTGATGGAAGAAAATTTACTGATAAACTTGAACAAGTGCAATTTTGTAAAGAAGGAGTTGGTGTACCTAGGATTTGTAGTCTCAGAAGAAGGTCTAAAAATGGACCCAAATAAAGTGACGGCTATCCTTGAATGACCTAATCCAAAGAGTGCGATAGAGGTAAGATCTTTTCATGGACTGACTATTTTTTATAGAAAGTTCATAATAGGTTTTAGCAGTATTTGTGGACCCTTGATTGAAACAATGAGAGGGGATAGGAAAGAATCTATAGGAGCAGATAAAAGTTTTAATCTATTGAAGCAACTTTTTTAGCACTTCCTAATTTTAACAAGGTGTTTCAAGTAGATTGTGGTGCTAGTGGTACTACAATAGGATCTTTTTTCAGCCAAGAAGGTAGACTTGTTGCTTATTTTATTGAGAAATTGAATGATGCAAAAAGAAAATATTTTATTTATGATAAAAAAATTTATGCTATAGTTCAAACATTGAAGAAGTGGAGAGACTATCTTCTTCCTAAGGAGTTTTTTTTTGTATATTGATCATCAAGCTTTGTAATATTTGAATAGTCAAGGAAAATTAAACCAAAGCCATTTGAAGCGGGTTGAGTTTTTTTAGAGTTATACATTTGTTTTGAAACATAGGAGTGGGAAGTCTAACAAAGTTGTAGATGATCTTAGTAGAAGACAACTTTTGCTAACAAGAATGAAGATATAGGTGGTTGGGTTCAAGGAACTCAATACTTTGTATCCAAATGATCCTAATTTTGGTGAAGTGTGGGAGACTTGTACAAAACTTGTTACACTTGACAAGACAAAGTGGTTCAATTTCATGATCCAAGACAGTATGTTGTTCAAATGAAGCCAGTTGTGCTTTCCTAGAAGTTCAATGAGAGAGAATCTTATCAAGGAGAAACATAGTGGAGGATTAGCTTGAAATTTTGGTAGAGATAAAACCATAGCTTTGGTTGCTGATAATTATTATTGGCCATCGTTGTAGCAAGATGTGAAGAAGTTTGTACAAAGTTGTAGAGTATGTCAGATGGTGAAAGAAGTGAAGTAGAATATAAGGTTGTATCAGCCATTGCTTAAACCAAAGAAGTTGTGGGAGATGTCAGCATGGATTTTTCTCTTGGATTATAGAGGACATAGTGAGGGCATGATTCTTTTTTTGTGGTGGTTGATAAGTTTTCAAAGATGACACATTTCATTCCTTGCAAGAAGACTAGTGAAGTTGTTTATGTAGCAGAGTTGTTTTTCAAAGAAGTGGTGAGACTACATAGTCTGAGTATAGTTTCAGATCGAGATACCAAATTTGTTGGGTATTTCTAGCATACATTATGGAAGAAGTTAAGGATAGGTTTGAAGTTTAGTTCATCACATCATCCATAGACTAATGGATGAACAAAAGTTGTGAATTGTAGTTTGGGAAACTTGTTGAGATGTTTGGTTGGAGACAAGCTAAAAGGATGGGATCTAATTTTACCATAGGTATAATTTTCATATAATAATTTTGTCAACATGAGTACTAGTAAATCACCATTCTAGGTTATATATGGGAGTAGTCCTAGAAATGGTTTTGAATTGAGCTAGTAGTTGGATAAAGGAGAGATAAGTAGTGCTAAAGAAAAAAAAAATGCTAAACATTTGAAGAACATCTATGAGAAGGTGAGGAAGCACATTATAAAGATGATTACCTAGTACAAGGCCAAGGCAATGTGAAAAGGAGGCATAAGAAAATTTAGATTGGAGATGAACTCATGGTTCATTTACAAAAGAAGCATTTTCCAATGGGTACATATAAAAAGATGAAGATGAAGAAGTTTGGACCATGCAAGATAGTGAAAAGGCATGATTCTAGAAATGCTTATGAAGTGAAGTTGCTTCTTGAATTGAATATTTCACTAGTATTTAATATTTCAAATTTGACAGAGTATTATGAAGGAGGTGATGGAGATAAAGTTGCAGAAGCACAGTAGAGTATTCCAGCAGCTAGTTTAGCTACAAAGAAGATTGAGGAGATACTAGATAGTCATGTTGGAAAAAGTACAAGGAACAAAAATTATGAGGAATACCTGGTCAAATGGAAATGGAGGCTAGTTGAGGATTCATCATGGCTAGCAAGGAAGGAGGTTAACCATCTTAGTTTTCCTTTGAACACCTAAGATGTGATGGAGTCACTTCTCAAATTACCCTAGGTATATAATGAAAGAACATCCTAGGTGTAAGTGTAATCTTGCATCACCCAAAAATATTTTTGTTTTCAGCCTTTTCTATTTTAATAAGGACTAGTAGGTAGGGGGTTTCTATTTCTAAAAACTTTCTATTTTTAGTAAGTTTTTCATACAAGCTCGGAATGTTCTCATTTTCTACAGGAAAGTTCATTTTAGAGTATAGGCCTACCATAAAAATCTCATTGCTCCAACTTCAGTATCTGAGAAGTTATTATGAATTTTGGGTGGAAAATTTAGGAGAAAAATATTTAGGCTCACCATTGGAGGCTTAGAGTGCCTAGATGAGTTTGAAAACTCAACATAAGGGTACTTGCGTAGTTTTGATTATGTAGATCAAGAGTTGGCATTGTTGAAAAGTGGTTATAATAGCCAATCAAAGCAACAGTTTGAGAGTTATGGCCTTCCAAAGTTGGGCTACCTGAAATTTCTAAAATAATTGTCAAAGATGTATTTGGCTAACTCTATATGTATTGTTGGGGTCTATTGGCCCTAGGTATTAAATTTGAATGTCTAGAACCTTCTTGGGTAGCATAAAATTACCTATTTAAGAAAGGCCCAAACATTGTCTAGGACAACTCTAGGTGGTAGTTGGCAGCTTAATCTTACATATTATTGTAATAAAGACACCCATGTGGGTTAGCATATTGTACATTTGAATTCTGTAATTTCACATTTGCAATGATAATAAGAAGTCCATAGTTTTTTCTCGCATTTGTTGTTGTTTCTTTGTTTTTGTTGTGGATTTATGGTATTAAGGGGAGCACCCTGCATCAAGATTAGAGAAGGAGATGTACTAGAACTATTAATGGTTCCTTGGTTGTATTTATTTATTAAATAGGATAAACGAGGTATCCCTTATGTTGTTTATCCTCTATCACACATGTGAGTACATGTCATTTAGTTATCATCTTTTCCACGTGTGAGGACAACTCATTTTGGTAATGCCTTTTATATGGAAATTAGTTTATCCTCCTTAAAAGGATCTTGAAACTTTGCAAACACTTATTATGAATGGTGACAATCATAGAAATGGGAGTTACACATGCAACCACATGAAAATCCTTTATCATCTGTATAAAAGAGATGTACCTCTCTCATTCTTCTAGTCTTGTACACATCACTTTGATGTTATTGTAATGATCTCTCTCTCTCTCTCTCTCTCTCTCTCTCTCCATAGGCTTTTCCCTCATTCATAATATTACACAAGGGGTTTTCTTTGCTTTTTCCTTTCAAAATCTATTTGTCTCTATTTGTATTGATCTTTGGGAAGATCTCTTAAGATTTAAGAGTTTATGGTAAATTTGTTTTCATTTCATTGTCTCTTGGATTAGTTCATTTTATTTATTATTTATCAATTCCTTGCAAGATGATAATGAAGTCTAGTCAATGAACCAAAAAATGAGCTAAATGGAAATATGAATTTTCAAAGTGAGTTGGAGCTGAACACATCAAACCTATTCTTACTTTCTATCCTTTATGGAAGTCAACGTCCTTTAACCAAGGTTGACTTAACAGTCATTTTGTAAATCCTTTAATCAAGGTGACATGCTATTGGAAGATCCAAATTCCTCTAACCAAGCCACTCCTAGTAGGATGAGTAAATCCTTTAATAGGGTCACACCTAACAATGTGTTTTGTAACCTTTAATAGTGTTGGCTCTTAACCAAGCTCACTTTAGAAGAGCAAAAAGTGGTAGCATGTTACTTGGTGGTTTTTTCCAAATTGGGTTTCCATGTTAAATCCCAATGTCATATATTTGTGAATTTTATGCATGATGCATGATATTTACTATTGTTTATTTATTATTAGTTGGAATATACCAAAAAAAGAGATAAGTTATGCATGCATATGTGAAGTTGCTGATGAGTTTCTATATAGATCAAGTGGTTTTATTTGTTTGAATAAGTTGTTTGAAGTTAGTAAAAGTAAAATTGGTACATCTAGACCTGAGGGAAAATGATTCACCCCCCTAGTTATTTTGAATATTCTAACAGTATTATAGATTTGGTGCTTGTAAGGAAATATTGAAGGAATAAAGCTAAATATCAAGATATACAAGAGAGAGGTACCCAAGTTGAACAAAGAGAACTTCCTAGCATGGAAGTGACTGATGAAATTAGATCTATCTAGAATTGGAGACTTTGCAATATAATACTTGGAAAATGAATACATTGAAGTTCCTAGACCCATGATTGTTGACCAAATGATGATTGGATTTGACATAATTCTTGAGTTATGTTGAATTTGATAATGTGAAGGAATGTACTACTGTAAAGAAATTATGGGATAAGTTGGCACAAATCCATGGAGGAGTCAAAAATGTGTTTGGAGCTAAATTTGAAAGCTTGAGAGGAAAATTTGATGACATGAGAATGAAAGAAGGAGAAACTATTGCATGATATTGTGTCCAAATCAAGGAAGTTGTGAATGCTATTAGAGGAGTTGGAGGTATCATATCTTATGAGAATTTGATAAGTAAGATATTGAGGATTTTACTTCCTATCTATGCAATTAGAGTATCTAAAATTAAGGAGCTGAGATGTAGACCTAGTAGTGATCTATCCTTAGATAGTCTAATTGCTAGAATCATTAAATTTGAATTATTAAATTTTGATATCTATACACCCTCTAGTGTTGAATTTTATTTCAAGTTTCAACTAACCCTTGATGGATCCTAGAAAAATATGAAGAGTAAACATGTGGACAATGATAGTGAATCAGATGATCTTGAAGCATTATTGACATAAAGGTTACCAAGAGGAAAAGGAAAATACAAAGGTAAACTCCCTATTATTTGTTTTACATGTAACAAAGTTGGTCATATTGCTACTAGATGTCCTAACAAATATAAGAAGGGAGAAATGAAGGATAAAAAATACCAAGGTAGAAGAGATAGTAGAGACAACTTTGGCAAGTAAGACTATAAAGGAAAAGACAAGAAATCTTTTTATATTACTAAAGAAGATGGTTCTGATAGTGATGTTGATGAAAATGATAAAGAATTTGTTTATGTTGCAATGAAAGGTGAATCTCATGAAGATGATAAAATTGCATTGATTTTACATGTGCATAATAATGACAAATGTATAATTGATAATGCTTGTTTATATGATATGACTAGTTGTACAAGTAAGTTTGAAAAGATAGAATGTTATAATGGAAGTAGTGTTATGTTTGGAAATGATGCACCATGTAATGTGAAAGGTAAAGGATCAATTATTTTTGATAATTTAAAATATAACTTGTTGAGTATGTCACAATTGATTAGCTCATGCTAGTGAATTGAGTTTCAAAATAGGAGGGAAAAGATTTATGATGCCACTAGTGAACTAATTGGAAGTGATGATCAAACAAGAGGTAACTTTCTCTATCTAGACCTATCTAAGGATATTTATCTATTTGCATAATTTGAATATTTGTGGTTATGGAATAAGAGGCTATGTCATGTTAACTTTGATAATTTGGTAAGCATTAGTAAGATGAAAAGATTAAGAGGGTTACCAAGATTGATAAAACCTAATAAAGTGATGTACAAACAATGTCAAAGGGAAAAAATGACAAAGTCTAGTTTCAAGAGCAAGACTTATTGTTATGATGATATTTTGGAGTTTTTTTATAGTGATTTATGTGGTCCTATTAGAGTGAAAAGCTATTATGGTGACAAATATTTCTTTCTATTTGTTGATTATTTCTCTAGAATGATAACTGTGATGTTTCTTAAAGAAAAATCTAATGCATTTCAAATGTTTAAGTGATATTTGGCTAGAGTTGAAAAAGGTATAGGAAAGATTCTGAAGCTCTTGAGATCAAATAGAGGAGGTGAATTCATATCAAATGAGTTCAACATATTCTATAATGATAAAGGAATCAAGAGACAAATGAGTGCACTAAGGACTCCACTATAAAATGGGATAGCTAAAAGAAGGAGTAGATAAATCATGGATGTGCAAGAACAATGATGAGGGAGAAGAATGTCACACAAAAATATTGGAGAGAAGCTATAAGTACTACAATCTATATTGTGAACTAATTTTAAGTGAAGAAAGGTACAAACAAAACACCTTTTGAACTTTGGTATAGCTATGCACCTAATGTTAATTATTTCAAAGTCTTTGGAAGAAAATGTAGCATATTGAAGGATACAAGTAATGGAAAACTTTATACAAAGAGTAATGATGGTATATTCCTAAGATATTCCACAAAAAGTAAGGCATACAAGTGTTTGAATTCTAACACTAAAAAAATTGTGGAAGGTGCAAATGATAGAGTTGATGGATTTGCATAAAAGAATGAAGAGGAATGAAAGAAAGAACTTGAAGATTATTGAAACTTTGTCTACATCAATGAATGAGAACCAAGTACTTTACCTAAACCAAAGAAATAATTTGTTGAGAATCAATAGCCAAGCACTATTAAGGTTCAATAGAAAATATTTTCCAAGCATCAAGCTATAGGAGCTAAGTCACAGACAAAAGATGTTGAACATCAAAGAGATGAAAGTAAACACTAGAGAGACCATGTTGAGTTGCAACCAGAGATATCTAAAGTAGATGAGCAAGTAGAACCAAGTGAAATACATGAATAAGAAAGAAGACCTTAACCTTTCTTAGAAAAGTATGTAAGGAGGAACCATACACCTAAAAAAATCATTGGAAGCAAAGATTTAGGAGTCATGACAAGAAGTAACTAGAAGAATGATACGTGTTTATTATGTGAGGTTGAGCCTAAATTAGTAAAGTATGATTTGGAGAATGAATTTTGGATTAATGAAATGAAGGAGAAAATTGATCAAATAGAGAAGAAAAAGACATGGAAATTAGTCCCTAGGCCAAAGGACAAGAATATGAGTGGAACAAAGTGGGTATTCAAAAACAAGCTAAATGTGGAAGGTGAAGTCACAAGGAACAAGGCATGACTATTTTGTAAGGGATATGCACAAGAGGAAGGAGTTGAGTATGATGAGACATTTTCCTCAATTATAAGGTTGAAATGAGTGACAATTTTTCTTACATATGGTGCTTGGATTCAAGGTATAGCAAATGGATGTCAAATATTCATTTGTGAATAGAATCTTAGAAGAACAAGTCTACATTGATCAACCTACAAGATTGGTTGATCCTAGCACGAAGAATATGGTGTAAAGACTACTTAAAGTATTATATGGTTTGAAGCAAGCCCTTAGAGCTTAGTATGAAAGGTTACACAATTATTTGGGAAAAAATGGTTTTGCAAGAACTAATGACAATAACAATCTGCACCTGAAAAGTGAATATGAGAACAAGATATTGCTAACTAAGATTTTTTTTGATTGTATCATATTTGGACGATATGATTTGTTGTGTAAATAATTTGCTAATGAGATGAAGAAATCATTTTAGATGTCGATGTTTGGAGAGATAAATTTCTTTTTGTTGGTATCTCTAATCATTGTTATCTATTAATGTCAACCACTTAGTCATTTACAAGGTAGAGTCAGATGGTTATCACTATGACTGAGATACTCTATATAGGTCAAGTCATGTAGATAAGTAAGTATGTACGTAGCTCTATAATAGCCAAGTAAGTTTTTTGGGTTACAAAGTATTTTTGTAGATGAGTTGAGCTAATTAGCAACTGAGCAAGTCATCAGCGACCGAGCAAGTTTTGAGATTACATGTGTCAAGTTACTAAGTATGTATCAAGCACAATGAAGGTCAAGCAATAGCAATGATGAGAATTGAAACAATAAAGGTTGGGCTACACAAAGTTTTCATGAAAGGTGGGAATGAAACAATTTTTTAGGCAAAATGATTATCAAGTCGACTTGGAAGGGATATGTAAGTTTTAGAACATTTAATACTGTCAGGGGTTGTTATAGAACATTTACACATTGTGGATCACCAATCCCTATCTTGTGTGTTTAAAGATAAAGATGAAGAGGCAAAACATGGAGTCGTCCAAAAAACTCTTTAGAAAAATATATATATAGTGATGATATTAACCTAGATCATGTACTAGTAGAGAAGGAGATGAAAAGAGTTTATGTGTGAATATGAAGCTATTGACATAAAAGGTTTGAGATCATTTTAGAAGTCATTGAAGGGTTTTGTTATCATCTAATAGACCAAGTGACCTAGTCATTGTAGTGAAGTGAAAGGGAAAGAAAAACATATTGGATTAGAGGAGAGGATCAGTTAGCAAGAAGGAGACTTAAAATCATCTTATAAAGAAAACTGAGAGTTAGGTACTTAATTATTTTTAATAGACTTGAATTAGGGTAAATCTCTTAACATAGTGGTCTTAATAAATCTTTGTAAATATCCTAACAGAGTCCTTACTTTGTTACAAGTGTTAAATCCTCTAACAAGGTGACACCTAATATTCTCTTAAGCTTTTCATAAGGTTGACCCCTCACAAGATAGATCATATTTTATGGTCAAACATTGTAACCTTAACTAGTTAACTTTGTTGAAATAGTGAAGATTTGTGGGTGTCATTCCTACCCTAGTTTTTCCTTCACCATGGAGGGTTTTTGTGTAACAAATACTATGTTATGTGTTTTATTTTCATGCATGTGATTTATCAGACTTATATGTTACAATAGATTTACATTACTAGTTTTACATGCACAAGTTATTGATAGATACAGATGAATCTATGAAAAGATAGGAAGTGTATTAGATATTGATTCAACCCCCTCTTAGTATCTAATTTATCTTGTTTACTCCTCCATTAATCGACTCTTTTTTGGTTTGTAAGCTTATTAGAGGAAGAGGGGTATTTACATTACTCAATCAAAGTGTATCAAGGAGATATTAAAGACCTTTGGGATGGAAGACTCAAGACTAGTTGGAACACCTATGGTTACTAATCATGAAATTTCAAAGAGTGGTGATTCTACTAAAGTGAATCAAACACTATATAGGTCAATGATTGGAAAATAGTAATATGTTGTACATAACAAACTTGGTGTTGCATTAGTAGTTGGTATTGTTTCTAGATTTTTTGCTAAACCTAGAGAACATCACATGATAGCTATGAAAATAATGAGATATATGAAAGGAACAAAAGACTATGGATTATGGTACAAAAAGAGTTTAAATTTTACATATATTTTGATTGGGATGGAATATTAATGATAGAAAGAGTATAAGTGAAGGCACTTTCTTTCTAGGCAAAAGACTGATTGATGGACAAGCAAGAAGAAAAACTATCTTTTTCAATCCACAATAGAGGTTGAGTATGTTGTAGTAGTAGTCAATTGTTCCAATATGATGGGGACACAACCCAACAATAGAATGGACACAATAGAAAAGGGGAATTATATTAACTGAGAAAATAAGCTAGTACAAACAGTGCAGACGAAATAAACTTCAAAACATGCCCTACAGCTTACAATAGCATAAATCTGGAGAATATTTCTCCTTTTAGCACCTCCTCTCAAGTTCCAATCCGAACTGCCTTTTACAATGCCAAAAATCTCCTTAAATAGACCCCGGAGGGTTAAGAACTAGGAGTACATTCTAGAAAGTGCTAGTAGGCATCCACCAACAAAATAGAAGGTTCCAGAAGCTGAGTTAGAAGTCGGTGCAAATCTAGAAGAATCCAGAAACGGTAGCCGAACTTTCGGGAGGCATAACTTTTGAACCGTAGCTCCGATTGACGAACCGTTTACATTTTTGGAAAGCTCTCGAAGCGCTCTATAGCCCTATGGACAAGCTTTGCTGGTCCTCCATTTTTCGACCCTTTTCAAGGTCATTCAATGCCCCAAACCTGACTTTGAAGCATTCTTAGGAGGTCTCCAAAACTCGAAAAACTGCAATAACTTTCAAACCGTGGGGCCTTTTGACCTGATTCTTTTTCTAGAATGCTCTAAATCTCAATTACATTCATCTGGCCAACTCGCACCTTCTAGGTCACCAAAATGATGGTCAAATTGCATGCTCCTATTTTTTCGATATTTTCAAATGCACTGATAGTTGAACTATGAGAGTTGGAACCTTTATTTGAGCCAAATGGGTATCCAAAAATGTAAAGACATAAAATAGAAACTAAGTCTAAGTACATTTTTATGGGTGACACATGATTGCCCTTATACCTCTGGATGCTCCTGCATCACAATATTATGTGATCAAATAATTTTTGAAAGGTATGAAGGATGAGATTACTAAACCTGTTCTAATTTATTGTGATAACAGAAGTTCTATAAACATATCAAATAATCCTATGATGCACACGAAGATCGAACACATTGCTATCATGTATCGTTACTTGAGAGATTTGGTGCAAGACAAAGAAATGAGAATGTATTATATAAACACAAATGATAAGAAATTTGATAAATTCACTAAGCCCATTACCTTGGGATGTATTTTAGTATCTATGAGGTAAGTTGGGGGTTATTCCCATATATGAAGCAAGATGAGAAGAGATATTACATTACATCAAATGTTGTGATTAGAATATCTTACACATTGATTCTAGAGGTCATACATTAGGAGCTAGCTAAATATAGTGAAAGATGGATTGAAGCATGAGAAGAGGTGATTGCAATGAGCCAAGTCAAACATGAAATAAAAAGTGATTTTAAAATATTAGATAGATAGTGACATAGAGAGGATGTTGTGTATGGTAATGGATGATGTCTTTGGTGTTATTGTCAAAGAGGGAGAATATGTACAATTACCATCCTATATCAGAATGAGTGACGAAGAAGATATGTAGTTACCATTCAATACCTATAGATGAAAGAGTGAGAATATTATTAGAGTTAGAAGCTAAATCAAAATTTGAACTACAAGAAGAGATTTGACAGAGGAATCCAATATAGTTGGTATAACAATTGATGTTAGCATTGAAGATTATACAATTGGTATCATAGAGGGAGAAGTGTAAGTAAGTCCAGGATGAGAATCAAAATGAAACCAAGGATATTAATGAAGAACTATATCAAATCACAAAGGGAGCTATTATTGATAAATCATGAGAATGTCTTTTACATTTGCATGGTAACTAGAGGTCTTTTCATTAATGCCAAAGAGGGAGAGTATTCAAAACTATAACTGGAATAATTATTATATTGTCATTGATGTCAAACTTACTAGAGAGACATTTACTAATAGTGTAGAGTGCCATATCAATTGATTGATGAAGATTATTTGAAAAGAGAGATAACTAGATGAACTAGTGAAATTTTTGAGTGAAGAGGAGAAAATATGATGGAATTACAATGGGCACTTGATCAGTTAGTCTTTGAAAAGATGATATATTGTTTACTTAGTGTATGAAGTATATAAGTTTTGAATTAAACACAAGAAAATCCTAATGAACTATGGTCAGTCAATGAAGTCTAATGAAGAAGAAGATTAAGAAATTTAAGAGTTGGTCAAGTAAACAATATTATTTGTGTGATAGTTATGGTTGAGCAAGATGAAGTAGAAAGTATAGTAACAATCGAGCATAGTGAAGATTGAGTGAGGTAGTGAAAGCTAAGTGACACAAAATAGTAAAGACCAAGATACAAAGTGATGGTCAAGAAAATGAATACAGTGATGACCAAGTGTTAGAAAAATAACATTTTGTGAAAGAATCAAGTTTGAGGCTCACATAGTTGAATTTTTAAATTAGTCAAAATGCATGGATAATAAGGATTGATGAACTGGCATATTAAATGTACCAATTAAGTTTTTTATGTGAACAAAGAAAATAATGTAAAGAGGAGTTTCTAGAAGCATCAAGAAAGGAGTAGAAGGACAAACTGATGGCCAAATTTGTTGAATCTAACGTAACCCTAAGATCTATGGTGATGTTTAAGTGGAAAAATATCAAAACCACGTATTTAAGGAGGCATGAGAGATGTTTTCTAAGGTTTGTTCATTAATGATTGGAAATTTTAAGGAGAACCTATGAAGAACATAGTAGCAAAGGAAAACTAAGAAGATTAGTGAAGTTTGATTGCTTGAAGGGTTGCCAAGAAAATCACAGAAGGAGATGATAATAAATTCTAGTCAATGAACCAAAAAATGAGCCAAATGTAGATCCAAATCTGTAAAGTGAGTTGTATATGAATAGATCAAACCTATTATTACTTTCTAACCATTAGGGAAGTAAAAGTCATTTAATCAAGGTTGACCTAACAATCATTTTGTAAATCCTTTAATCAAGGTGGCATTATAGTGGAATGATTTGAAGTCCTCTAATTGGGACACTCCTAAAAGGGTGAGTAAATCCTTTAGTAGGGTCACACCTAAGAATTTGTTTTGTAACCTTTAATAGGGTTGGCTCTTAACCAAGATCAGTTCAGAAGAGTGAAAAGTGGTAACATGTCACTTGGTGGTTTTTCCCAAATTGGGTTTCCATGTTAAATCTTGGTGTCATATATATGTGAATGTTATATGTGAGATGCATTCTATTTACTATTATTCGACATATGCTGAAAAAAGATTTAAGTGATGAATGGAAATGTTAAATTTTTGATGAATTTCTATACAAACCAAGTGGTTTTATTTATTTTAATAATTTTTTGAAGTTAATAAAAGTTGAATTGGTACATCTAGACCTTAGGATAACTGATTCACTCCCCTCTCGGTTATTCTAAATATTATAGCATCCCTATGTGGAGCGACCTAATATAAGATGCATTATTACCTAATATAACCTATTATGACCTATTAAGACCCATTAGGACCCATTGTGCAACCTATAACACACTTAATGACCTAGTTGACTCTCTAGGTCCCCTTAAGCCAAACATGTATCCTAATTACCTATAAGTGTACCTAAAGGTGTCCCTATGTGGAAAAACCTAATATAAGATGAATTATTAGCTAATAGAACCTATTACACCCTATTAAGACCCATTCGGACCCATTGTGCAACCTATAACACACTTAATGACCTAAGTGACTGTCTAGGTCACCTTAAGTCAAACATGTATCCTAATTACCTATAAGTGTAGCGAAAGGGTCCCTATGTGGAAAAACTTAATATAAGATGAATTATTACCTAATAAAAGCTATTAGGCTCTATTAAGACCCATTCAAACCCATTGTACCACCTATAACAAACTTAATGACCTAGTTGACTCTCTAGGTCCCCTTAAGCCAAACATTTATCCTTATTATCTATAAGTGTAAAAAAAGGGATCCCTATGTGGAAAAACCTAATATAAGATGCATTACTACCTAATATAATCTATTATGCCCTTTTAAGACCCATTTAGGCTCATTGTGAAACCTATAACACACTTAATGATTGAGTTAAATCTCTTGGTCCCCTTAAGCCAAACATGTATCCTAATTACCTATAAGTATACCAAAATGAGCCCCATATGTCAAGAAACCTAATATAAGATTCATTATTACCTAATAGAACCCCATTGTGCAACTTATAACACACTTAATGACCTAGTTGACTCTCTTAGTCCCCTTAAGCCAAACATGTATCCTAATTAGCTATAAGTGTACCAAAAGGGGTCCCTATAAACTTATAGGTAATTAGGATACATGTATGGCTTAAGGGGACCTAGAGAGTCAACTAGGTCATTATGTGTGTTATAGGTTGCACAATGGGTCCCAATGGGTCTTATTAGGTAATAATGCATCTTATATTAGGTTTTTACACATAGGGACCCCTTTAGTTACACTTATAGGTAATTAGGATACATTTTTGGCTTAAGGGGACCTAGAGAGTCAACTAGGTCATATAATGTGCTATAGGTTGCGCAATGGGCCGTAATAGGTCTTAATAGGATGTAACAGGTTCTATTAGGTAATAATACATCTTATATTAGGTTTCTCCACATAGGTACCCCTTTTAGTACACTTATAGGTAATTAGGATACATGTTTGGCTCAAGGGGACCTAGTGAGTTAACTAAGTCATTATGTGTGTTATAGCTTACACAATGGGTCTTAATGACCTAGTGAGTCAACCAGGTCAATATGTTGTGTCACTCATTTACATGTATATATAATATATCTTGATCTCAATATAACTTTCAAAAAAATGTAAACTCATTTCAAAACAAAAAAACCTTTCAAATTAATTTAAACTCATTTCAAAACAAAAAGATATTGACAATAAATAATATGTACTCATTGAACCATCAAATCCATGTGGACTCACTCAGGTCACATACATGTATATAATATATCTCTTGGTATTAATGTATAGTTCAAAACAATGTAAAGTCATTTCAAAACAAATAACGCATCAAGAAATAATATACTCATTGAACCATCAAAGTCATGTGGACTCACTCATGTCACATACATGTATATAATATATCTCTAGATATTAATATCTAGTTCAAAATATATATAAAGTCATTTCAAAACAAATAACTTGTCAATAAATAATATAGTCATTGAACCATCAAAGCCACATTAATTCAACTTTAAATTTGAATGTAATCTACAAAATAAATCTAGCTAGTCTAAAGTTCTTCATACATATAGTTTGGATCCTCCCTACCTTTTATGATCTCCACAAAAAATTCATGCTCTTAATTAGGAAACATCCACTTGTTATTGCCATGTCCTCTTCTTGGCATTAAATTCTAGTTTTTTCACTATGACCAAGTGATTGTAATGTATAAATTTTTTGCCACACATGTTTTGAATAAATTGAACTCTATTTTTTGTCAATCTTTTCTTGCTAATAATATGTGCCTTTGATAACAACATAACCAGTTTAATAAGATTGTATGTCATCAACTGTGGTTAGTTTTGGCAACTTGAATTTTACTTTAGTACATCTAAGAAGATAGTAGTCCATACTTTCTATATTATCGGGATTGGAAACTGTTGTGGTTTCATGATACATGCCCCATTTCTTCTAGAAATGGGACCCCCTAGTAATTTTTGTTATCTCTAGGCCCCCTAGTTTGAGGCTTGGGTCATTTTGGGACTCTACTTGGAGTCAAGGTCCATCCCTTGTCCCCTAACTAGAAAGAATCAGATGCTAAAATTGAGATTTTTTTGATAAATTGAAGGTTTATAGTGCTCAAAGGTGCATTGGCGCACCTAGCACACTAGTGCACTAGTGCACCACTAGGTGCACCTAGCACACATGCACACCCATTTAGGGTGTGCAAGTGCACTAAATACACTAAGTGCACACTTTTCTCCTTTACGGATGTACTTTTTCACACATGCACAGGTGCGCACCTCCAAGGGGTGTGCATTGGCTGAGGCCTATATAAGCCTGGGACTCCCTCCCCTTCTCTCATTCTTTTCTATGCTTCCCAATGAATCACACATCTACACCTTCTTAGGTGCACCAAAAACCTACAAAAACAACAAAACATAAGCCATCAAAGGTGTGCACATGCGTGCCTATTCAAGGTGTGCACATGAGCACCTATTCAAGGTGCACATGTGTGCACATTTGTTCATACTAAGATCCTAAAAAAACCAAAAAACCTAAGCTAAAGACAATCAAATCACGAAGGAAAGGTGTGCATGTGCACACCTCCCCAAGTTCTGCACATGCACACCTTTTTACATAAGCAAAGAATACCTAAGTAATGGTCCACAGATGCACACCTTGACAAGGTGCACATCTATGTACCATTTTGAACACTAAAGATTCCCTTTGCACATGGAGAATAGGGTGTGCACATGCACACCCCATCATGGTGTGCATGTACACACCCTTACTACAAAGACTAGTGAAGTCCCCCCCTACAATGCCCTTGCACTAAGTGCATGTGCGCAGTTGCCCACATGCACACGTGCACACCTCACTAGGGTGTGTAGGTGTGAAACTACACTAAAAGAGACTTGATATGCCTTTTTAGTTCACCTAGCACACCTGTTAAGGTGTGCAAGGTTCATTGTTTTGCATATTAGAGCTCTTTGGGGGATTTAAGTTGGTTTTTCATATTTTGGTGTTTTGGGTTTGATTTTTTTGGTAATTAGGGTTTATGTTTAGGTTGAATTGCAACTCTTTGGAATAATCTTTTTAAAAAAAATTATGCATGTAAAATGGCATCCTCATCATCCTCACTCATAGAAAAGATGGATCCCAAACTAGTAGTGTTCAAATACCAAGGTCCACCAAAGAAATCACACTTTTAGAATGAACATGTAGAAATATGAGACAGTGAGTTGAGACACATAGATCTGAACACATTCCTCACCATATGCAAAAAACCTAAAGAAATATCCATAATGGTATCAACTATGATCAGATCTAGGTTGGTGAATGCAACATCATGTCCAACTTTTGTACAATCCTCTGAATTGATAATGACTTTGGCAGAACATTATGTGCCTGAAGAAAAGTTTGTCAAGTTTTTCATACGAGAGATAGATTTAGACCTCAGACCAAGGAATATTGAGAAGGTGTTTCATCTCCCAAGGACTGATCAATATGTAAGGATGACCTATGATCAGGCAAAAAGATGGTATAGGGAGAACAAAAAGAAAGTCAAAGAAATAATTCAATCTTCCTTCTTAATAGATAGAACACTAGTAGGTCATAGAATGGGGAAGGTAAATATGACACAAGGGTACATGATGGATGATATTGGCTATGTAGTTGTACTTTTGGGTAGAGCCATATGATTCCCAACTATGGGACACCTTAATGTTTGGATGGTGCATTTCATAGAGACCATTAGGATGACAAAAATGCCAATGGATTGGGCTACTATCCTGAGTGAGAATTTACATGAACAGTTGGTGGGAGTCAAGACTGACCCCAAATTCTATATGACATCATATTCAGTGTACTTATTGGTAGCAAGGACAACTGACTACCTAGGGCTATACAAAAAGGAAAGCATGCAAGATGATAATACTTGGCCCTATGTGGTGTATCCTTAGCTAGTGAACAAGAAGGTCTCAGATCAAAGAAAGGAATACACGATAGTGAATGATGGTTTCATATTTGTAATCATCAAATTTATAGAGGTTGATTATAATAGCATAATGGTGAACCCAAAGAAGCTCTTGAGATATCCATTTGATAGGCTCATTTTTTTGTAGATCACTAGGCAACTTACATCTGCATATGATAGAGTGAGGAAACAACACAAGAAGATATGGGTGTGGCCAATCACTATAGGTGCCTTCAAGGTCAAACAAAAGCAAGAAATAATGACCTTTGATTTAGAATGGGATCAATATCCCTTGGAAGAGTACAGATCCCATTGCCCATACTTTGATAATATTTGAAGGGTGTAATATCTGGCGGGAAAATACTTTGTACATGAGGATGCACTAGAGGATCATTGGATGAATACCATAGATGACTACAATGTCTAAATTAGAGACTATTGTAGGATGACTCTATATTTAGTGAAAAGGACACTAAATATGAAGATTCCCCTCAAGACTATTGAAAAGGACACAAAGGATGTGTTAGATCTATTGTATAATTGGGACAAGATATATGATAGACCTATAATGAATGCAGAAGTTGATAGAAATCAAAATGTAGATATAAACAATAGAGTCTGACATATTGTCTAGTTGACAAGGTAATGGACCAAGAAATCATTCAAAATTGATCCAATTCCACAAGTTGTTCCTCTACAAGCCAAAGCATGACCTACTAAGGGTAGAGGTGTAAAATTCATAGTACCAACCTTCCCTGCTCAATCTACAATGAGGCTTGAAATAGTGCATCAACATGAGACAGAGGTTGAGAACTTTAGGGAAGATAAAGGAAGAATAAGAGGAAAAGAGTGATGAAGGATAGCGAACAAATAGATTAGGCCTAGCCATCTCAACAACTACAACGAGAGCCAAAACAAGAACAATCTCAAGATGAACATGCATCCCAAGTCTAGAAGATTGAGAAAGTGCCTCCTCTAGGAGAGGAACAAGAGCTAGAAGAAGAATAGAGGGTGCCACTAGAAGGGCATGAAGAGGAAGAATCCTCCCCCTCAGCTCCTAAGAAGGCTAGGGTTTAGTTCACTATAAGGGATCCATGCACAAGAATAAAAATTGAAGAAAAAAAATACTCCTCCCCCACAGGTACCTGGAACCTTTCCCGAGGTTAAAGAAGAAAAGGAGGAACAACTAGATAGTGTTCCCTTGAGTTAAAGGACTCAATTAGCTAGGGCCTTGGAAGAGGAAAAGAGAAGGAGTTCCACTCTAACATAGCCATCTAGTCCAACAGAACTTTTGCAAATTGTAACTTCTAAGGATGAGCAACAATAATGGATCACAAAGATGGAAGATCAAGGGATTGATATTTTTAACCTATCCATTTTTTATTGCATGCCTATTGGCACTAGAATGGTGGGGGAGAAAATAAGGGATACTCAAAGGAGTCAACCCTGAGGTGGATTGGAACCAAATATCACTTTTAACTCCAGAATCTTTCGGCCTATCCTCACCATTAACTTAGGATTTGTCATTTTTGGACAAAGGCTTAGTCACCCCACTCCCTTTGACCATTGGAGTAGAAGAACAAGCACCAAAGGAGGAGCAAGAGCTAGAAAAAATGCTAGTTGATGTAGTATTAGACGAGGTTCAAATACCAAAAGAACCTCAGCAAAATCCTCATGATACATAGGCTAGGACCCTAGCTACAATAGACATAGAGACTCAAACTATAAATATTTCTCAAAAGGAGAAGATGCTATAAAAGAGTGATAAGGGGAAGCATCCTACAATAAAAACCCCCTCTTCATCAAAATACATGTCTCCAATGGGCACTATACCAGCCTAGCTAAAGAGGGAGGTTATGGTTCAATAGAAGAGGTAGCTAAATGTAACTACAAATGAGGGAATGGAAGAGCTAGTAAGAGCTATCAAGAAGCCTGAGCCTAAGCCTTCATAATGAAGAACCAAGACTAGGACTTTCTTGTGCATATTTCCATCCCTCCTCCACATACTAACATTGAAGATCTGACTCCTAATGGTTACCAAACCAAGAAGGTCTTATTAGGGAAACCTACAGTAGATACTGCCAAATTTTTTTATCACAATGAGTGTGAAAGAGGGTTTCAAGCATTTGGACAAGAATGAGTCAAAATTGGTGATGCTTAGGAGACAAAATGAGATTATGAGGTGTTTTTTGCATGAAATAGTGGCCCAATAGACCCCGATCATCTAAATCTTACTCTTGTTGTGGCATTAAAGAGGAAAGAAAAGGGGACAACACAAATTGATCCATTTTTATGCAGCATGTCAACAATGGCATGACAATTTTGAGTAGAAGGGAGTACAAATAATATATGGTAATTTAAATCTATTACATTATGTTTAGTCAAGTGTGGATAAACTGGTATCTATAGTGAACTAGGATTTTGGGTTAATGGATGAGGTACATGCTTGAGCTAAAGACCTACAAATTTTGACAAAAAAAAAAGGTCAAAGGTATTATACACTCATTGAAGTGTATACAACAGAAGAGCTTGATAAGCTCAAAGATTGGATTGAGAAGATAGATGATGGAAATAAGGTCATGCAAGGACTTCATGAAGATATTCAGATGTTGAAGGACCAAAGTCAAGAGCAAACTTTGGAAGTAGAGAAGTACTATGATGTTATTGCCCTTCAGATTTTTGAAGATGAGTCGAAGATAACACTCAAGTTAGTGCAATCACTTGTCAAACAATTCTGAAGCACTTTCAAGGATTCTTCATTTAATGAAGATAGTGGCAAAGCATTTAAGACTAACAAGTATTGTTAGAACTGGACACTAAAATAGAGAATTTTGTAAAGACACATATAGAGGTCAGTAACTATTGGCAAATAGTCAAAAATAAGTATAAAGGATTGGATTTTTTGGAAGCTTCCCAAGTGGTGGAGATTATAGAGAAATTCAAGAAAAAAATACAGGCATCGGTCTAGTATAAAGGGGTACAAAACCCAAAAGCTAGAAATTTGTTAGAAATAGGGATTACTTGGGGGGGTGGGGGGATGAATCAATAATCTACAAACTTTAGTCGCCAATTGGATATTATTTCGTACTTTAAACTATACATAACAAAGTAATAAAGTAATGCTAAATAGTAATAATAACCATCTACAAAGATAACTCATAACAGCATATTTTGTTTACTAGGGAAACCTTGGCTTAGGAAAAACCCCAACGGGGATGATACCCACTAGATAATATATTGATATATAAGTT
This sequence comes from Cupressus sempervirens, assembly GCA_028749045.1. Classification (NCBI taxonomy): domain Eukaryota; kingdom Viridiplantae; phylum Streptophyta; class Pinopsida; order Cupressales; family Cupressaceae; genus Cupressus; species Cupressus sempervirens. The sequence continues at coordinate 777,039,662 of CM053789.1, forward strand.
TCTTGTTAGAGGATGGACCCTCTAAGGAGTTAGTGAGAAAATTTAGTATGAGTCCTTATTAGGATACTTTGAATCCTTGTTAGGAGATTCCAACCCTGCTAGGAGTTGTACCAACCCTAATAGGAGTTGTAGTATAGTAGATACAAGATGAGCACGCTGCCCAAACATGCACTTCCAATTACAAGAAGAGTTCACTGCCCAAAAAAAAAAGACTTCTAGAATATAGATACTGTAACATCTTTCTCAATTGACCTCTAATATTTAGCTTGATCTCGGATCACAAAATAGCTTTCACAAAACTTTACATATAATTGCTCAAAATCACAATTACATGATAACACACATAATCACACCTTTCATCACAAGATGTCCTTTGCATAAATACCATGCCTTTACACAAATTTTTATTAGGTCAAACAAGACCGTAATACTCTTTTCCAACTTAGATTAAACATCTAGGATGTCTGCCCTAATTGGACAAGTAATTATTTTGTAAACAAAATAATCCTTTCCTTCAATTCTATTGTTATGTTTCACTTAAACCATGTATATCTCTTTTCCATATAGTCCATACTAATTTATGAGTTTATACATGTCATCGCCAACATGTATACTATCTCCATTAGCCAATTGTCAACAATCTCCCCCTTTGGCATTAATGGCAATAAAATAGGGAAAATTAGCTAAGAACCAAAAACTACATCTATTACATTTGTCCATATTTACTAATGCTCCCCCTTACAATATACTTTACACTTTTATCTTCTCTTTACCTAATTTAAAATTTTCAATTTGTATATCTCCCCCGTTGACATCAATGACAAAGGTCAAAATGTCAAAGCTGTCCAAAACTGTCCATCTATTGTCAAAAATGTTGTCCTTCTACCTTAAGCTAGTAGAATCTTCATGCAATCATCAAAATTTTCTTTCATACTATCCATAGCTTTATTCCATGTCTTCTTGGTGGATTCAACAGAGGTGAGAATTGCACATAAAGCATATGATGCAATCTCAAATGCATTAAGGTCTAAGTACAAAAAGTTAGAATAGGTGTCCTTGGCCTTGACACATTCCTCCAACTATTTCTCACCAAAAGATATTTTAGATCAATATACTCTCTAAAATCTGATATCTCTTCAAAATTTGTTCCTTCCAAAGTTCTAGTTTCCATATATCATTGTGATTGATAGCCACTTGTCCTTCAAAATCATCAACTTTACAAGATGGATATTGTAACTGGCCAGATAGAGTCTCTAGCTCACTCATCTTTCCTCTTATCTGATTGTCAATGTCCTTAGTTAGTTTATATGATAGAGTAAACTTAATGTACAATATCTTACTATCTTATTGACACTTCCAAAGTTCCTTGATACAAGTATCAAGACTTATCAAATAATTCTTAATATTTTTGCAAACAGTGCTAAACAAGTTAGCATCATGTGAAATTTGTGCCTTTTCTTCTACAAAAATTAACATATTAGTAAATTCTTCATCAAATGAGTTTTGCATTTCCTATGCCTTTTGTTCTGGATCTGCTTCTATGTGTTGTACTACCAAAGTACTGTGTAGTCTATCAGTAACCTCCATCAAGGTTTTCTGCAGGCTCTTCATTGTTATATTCTTCTTAATAAGCTTTGATAAGGATGAGATCAAATCACTTTGATCATCATCATTAGTTTCTAAGCTAGCAAATGAAAGTGGAGTAGATGAACTAGAACATTTAGTATCATCCTTCCTTTTTCTTCTTGGCTACCTCTTTAACTCTTCTCTCTTCTTCTTCTTTCTTTCTTTTCTTTTTCCTTTCTTTCATTTTCTATCTTCTCTTCCTCTATTTTCTTTCTTATTTCTTATTCTGCTATTCTTTTCTTTTCCTCCTCTTCCTTTCTTTTCTTCTCATCCTTAAGCAATTTCTACTTGGCTTCTTCTACTTTCTTCTTTTCTTATTCAAGTAACCTTTTTTCCTCTTCAATTTGTCTCAGTTTGTCTTCAATATCCTTGGTATTAGGTTCATTCTATTTAGAATGTTCAAATGGATTAGTATCATCAATGTTAATGGTAACATTGGTCTAATATATCTGTATAGTGTCACCACTCATTGACACTTCCAAGGTTCTGGGTGCTAGTGGAGATGTCTCTCTAGATTCTATCAACATCTGACTTATTGTTGTTGTAGTCTCACTTCTTAATTTATCTTTCTTGCCTACCATAAAAAAAAAAAATGGTCTTACTTTATTTCTCAAATAATCTACAAGATTACTCAATAATCTCCTAATCTCTTCTTCATCATCATTCTTGCAAATAGTTCTTAGCATTGACTTCCAAAGTTCTAAATCTTCTTCTCTTGTTGGTGCCTTCTTCTCAAATAAGTCTATCATAGACTTTCTAGAAAACTATGCTCTCAATATCCTTCAACTTTAGATTGATTACTATAATGTATCTCATAGTAGAGATATCAATTTGATCTTTTTCAAAAAAAATTATACAAGTCATAAAATTTGTTCATTTGAACAAAGTTACCCTCAATAGCAATAGCTGAGTTAATCTTTTCTATCTTTGACTTCTAGGGTTGTTGAGCTTTTCTTGCTGATTACTTTGTTACTTTCTCTACTTGTTTGAATTCTTCTTCTTCATCACTCGATTCAATAATTGTCAACAATGTCTTTTGCCTCTTGCATGGTCTAGTGGCTTGTTGCTTTACCCTTTTTGTCTTTATGGTCACCACTTCCACTAATCTCTCAGATTTTCTCTTTGGCTCACTAGGTTGCACATTAGACACTATTTCATATGAAATGCTCTATTCTGAAGATGTCTCTACAATAGATTCTGACAAAGGTTGTATATTCAATATGCCTTGTTTCATGGTTTTCCTGATTGCTTCAGATTCACTCTCAGTCATACTGGCCTCTGATAAAGATTTCTTCATAATAGACTCTATCTTCTTGTGAGGTGCCTTCTCTAAGGATGCCTAATGAGCTAACTAGGTAATCTCATCATAGGTTCCAAATCTGTATTCTACTTTATCCTTCTCTAATTTCAATAATAAATCAATATAACTAAATGCTATATCATCATTCAATTCATAACCGAAGGGATCAAGAACTGTTTCCTGAGATTCTACTACTTGAATATAAGTATAATTTGTATCAACCATAATACAAATGTCTTCTTTAAATCCATCTACAATTGTAGGTGTAATTTTGAATCCCTATCTCATTTCATTCTGAAATATCTTCATTATCAGGTTTCCACTATCCAATATCTTATCTGTAGGATGTCTTTTGCATATTTTTGTGATCTTCTCCATTATACATCTATTACTGCTCATTATCTCTATGACCGATAAATATGGAGATCTTTTAAGAACATGAAAGAATATGTGGTTGATTAGTGACTAAAATCAACACAATATTCTTATTCCTCTTGATCTTTTCTAGGTTCTCAAGTAATTGCATTCTAAAAAATTCACTAAGGTTTACTTGTTCCTTCTCTACACATATCTTATATGTTGTATAGATGAATCTTAATGATAATTCATCAATCTTTGAGCTTGCACATATAGAGTAGGCAATGATTCTACTCAAGAATCTTACATCATCTTGCTTAATGGTGCTGATCACCATGGCCTTTCCATTATACACTACTTTGGTATAACTCTCAACTTTCTTCTTGACCATTTTCTCAACTATAAGTACACTACATTGTTTACTAAGACTAGTTACCTCATGAATAAGGTTGACATAAATATAAATTACACTATCTTGCATCCATAGTTTCCCATGATGTATCCTACTTAATATGATCTATGTCCATTCATTTGTGTTCAATTCATGATAGAAATGATTTTTGAACAGGTCTAGTTCCGTCAAATGTTCAAATTCAAGCTTCAAAGTCATGTCATGATTGAAAACTAATTCCATATCCTTGTTCATGTATTCACTCCCAATAGATTCAAATTTACTATTAAGATAACTTCCTACATCTTCCAAATATACTACATTGTTTGGAGTAATGGATAATACTGAGTTAGGGTTTAATTTTATGGGTTTCTTGGAAACAAACCTTAACTTAGGTATGTCCTTGTTCTCAACATTGTGCACTGCTGACATATCCATGATTCTATCAAATATGAACTTTTACTAAATTAATTTGTGGAAAAATGATGAAATACCTCTTTCTAAAAATAGGGTTTTCTTCAAAATTTCCTTGACAAGTCACTTTTGAGTGCTCTTTACTTTGGATGTATTCGCAATTAAGTGGAAATCAATTTTGTACTCATTTATTCCATCAACTTGAACTTGCATTAATTTCATACTTTACAAACATGAAAAAGTTGTCAATTACATTCTGTATTCAAATAACTACTCAAGATCATCTATTTGATCTTCAGATGCCACCCATGGTTTACTATAGCCTCCTTTCATCATGGCAATGCTCCTCAAGACTTGGCTTCACAAAATTCTCTACAAAAACATAGTTTTCATCTTCTATTATAGAATTAACCTTTTCTATAATGCTAGTAACTCTTAATTCCTTCATAACTTGTTTAGATAAGCTCCAAATGACAAGCGAGCTTAGGTAAACACCTTTTCCCAACTTCACTTCCTCTAATTCTATTTCTTAATGAGGCTCTCAAATTTTGGTGTTGTAAACAAGATTAATTCAACTTAATTGAATCAAGCTTGATAACTAACTTCGATCTACCTATCTCATCATCATCTAGCTTTTCTTTTGAGACGTCCAATCCATTTACAAATGCCTCATTGAGTTCTTCTCAAAGTTCACTAACGACATTTCTTTGTTCCTCATTGTCTTTGTTAGTTCTAGAGTTCCTCTCATGGTTCCTTCTATCATTTCTATTCTTTCCATCATTTCTTCTATTTCTTCCATTTTTCCTTCTATCTCTAAAGTTTTTGTCCATTCTGCAATACTTTGTTGTATGTCCAAAATTTTTGCATAACTGACATATTGGTGCTCTTCTCCTAAGATTCTTTGATCATCAGGTGCATGACAATTTTGAGCAATGTGTCCTAAGTTGTTACACTCATAACACATGGTCTGTCTTCTATCTTCATAAGGTCTTCCTTCTCTTGATTTCCTTTCATTAGAACTTTTTTTATCTATAGGGTTAGTATTTCTAGACATTCTACTATTCATTCTATTACTATCATACTTAGGTTTCCTCCAATCAATTGTGTTATGACCCATACCATGACAATTTTGACAATAAAAGACATTAACATGATTAAATGACTTATTTGTACAATCTCTTTTCATATGACCTATTTCATTACATGAAAAAGACTTACCTCTAAATTCACACCTGGTTTCCTTAGGAGATTCCACTTACTTTGGTTCATCCAAAATCTTAACTTCCTTGTCTTATCCAACATCTTTAAGTTTATCAGAGGATTGACTAGATTCAATCTTATCATAAATTTATCTTTTTTCTTTCAAATTTGATCTAATCTCAGGTGTCTTTGCAAACATGTTAATTAGATAACCAAGAACAGTCTTATCATAAGTAGGTCTCTATATTGACATTGAATCATCAAGCTTTTCTCTGCTAGAATAAAGCTTCTCAAGCTAGTTCTTGCATTGAGCTAATTCACCTTTCATAGTAGTATTATATTTATGAAGTTCTTCATGATCTTCTTTCAATGTTTCAAATTCAAATGTTTTCTTTGCCAAACTTTCTCTAAGATTTGCATTCTTAGTCTTCAAATCATATTCAACTTTTCCTAGGATCATTTCTTAAAGTCAACTTCAAATTTGAATCTTCAATTTATGCTTCAAGATCTTGTACTCTATCTTTAGCTTTGAATAATCATCATCACTAGTTCTAGATTTAGTAGATTCAAGCTTGGATTTGAGATGTTCAATCTTTTCCTTCAATTTTCTAATGTATACTTTAGAGTCTTCATATTTGTCCTTTAGCTTATCTCTTTCTTTAGTAAGGAGATCAATTTGTTCAAGAGCCTCTTCATGGTTCTTCATCAACTATTCCATATCCATAGGGATCTTACTCAAGTTGTTAAGCCTCTTCAAAGTAACTGTGCTCTAATACCAAGTGTTAGAAATAGGAATTATTGAGAGGTGGGTGAATTAGTAATCTACAAACTTTAGTCACCAGCTAGATATTATTTCTTACTTTAAACCATATATAATAAAGTAATAAACTAATGCTGATTAGTAATAGTAACTATGTACAAAGATAACTCATAACACCATATTTTGTTAACTAGGGAATCCCTGACCAAGGGAAAACCCCAGTGGGGATGATACCCACTAGATAATATACTGATATATAAGTTCCTTGTTAGAGGATGAACCCTATTAGGAGTCAATGAGAAAAATAAGTATAAGGAGTCCTTGTTAGGAGACTTTAATTCCCTATTAGGAGATTCCAACCCCGTTAGGAGTTGTAGTACAGTAGTTACAAGATGAACCCACTACCCAAGCATGCACTTCCAATTACAAGAAGAGATCATCGCCCAAACAATTAATCAAACTTCTGGAATATAGGTACTGTAACTTTCTCTGATCTTCAACTTGATCTCGAATCACAAAATAGCTTTCACAAAACTTCACATATATTGCTTTCACAAAAGTTCGCATACAATTTCTCAACATCACAATTACATAATAGCACACATAATCACACCTTTCATCACAAGATGTCCTTTGCATAAATACCATGCCTTTACACAAATTTTTGCTAGGTCAGCTAAGACCATAATACACTTTTTCAACTTAGAGTAAACATCTAGGATGTCGGCCCTAATTGGACAAGTAATTATTTTGTAAACAAAATGATCTTTTCCTTCAATTTCACTACTTTGTTTTGCTTAAAACATATAGCCTAGATATTGACTTCCAAGGTTATACACATCATCACTAGCTAGTATACTATATCCATCTAGTCATAACATGACATCAGCAACAAGTTATAAATAAAACAATACACTATTGTATACCAAATTCCATACTTAGACAAATTTCTGATTACCAAAAGCTAAGTATATTTATTTCTGAGGTTTGTTGTAAGCATGTACATCATGTGTCGCCATAAATGATAATAATTACATATCTCCATTAGACAATTGTCAACAAAATTCAGTTTTGACACTTGGGAAAATTTTGGATTTTTGGAATGTGTCATCAAGGTGTGCAGGTGTGCCATTTACTGAGGTGTGCGAATTTTTTTGAAGAAGTAATAGTGCATTGATAGTTAACTTCCAATAGCTAATTTAGAGATTTTCATGCATGAGAAACTCATTCTAATGGTAGTTCAACTCCTACAAATGCCTAGAGAAGGTCAAGCTTCCATTGTTAGAGCTTCTAATGATTATTAGATCTTCTTGCAACTTCCTTCTTCTTGCCTACATCTTCTTTCTTTGTTTTAAGACATGTAAAGGCTCATGCACCCATTAATTGATATAAACAACGGTGGAAACCTACTCAACACCTTTTACAAAGTCAATTTGTATATAATTAGCTTTATTTAGTTTAAGAATATGTTTTCATTAAGAGATCTTCATTCTCAACGCAAATTGAGGAGATGATTTCTAATGAATACATGGATGTAATATGTGCTCTAGGTCATTATTTTGATGCAATAATATATGCTATTGGTGCTCTCATTTTGATTGTAGTTATTCTTGCTAAAGTGTGTTATTTTTGTGAATTCTTCTTCATGAATAATAATGGAGCCAATGTTTTTTTTTTGTGTTAATTTGATTGTGTGATCTTTTAGTTCTAATGTTTGCTGCGTGTTGACAAATTTGGTTAATGTATCAAGTTGGAGAAGGGATCACCCTATTGTTCCTGCATAGCTTCTTGTCTCGCATGAGTGCAATTTCCATGGCCTTATGATAAAATGAGAAGTGAAACATCTTTCCATTTTTTACTAAGTTCCCATCAATGCTTGCATCAGTGGATTTGGGGAAGTATTGCTCCTATTTTTATTGGTTTCCTACCCAATATTTTTGATGATTTAACACACAGATGTGTTGTTATCGTGGTTTATGTCTATCAGGAATTTCCCTTTCAAGTTATTTTCTTTCATCTCTTGTTACCTTATCTTTGTTATTTGTTTTTCTAACACTTGGTTAAACTAGGAATTCATATAGTTGCATTGTTAAATTGCATTTCATCATAAAATAGAAAATACCAAAAATATATCTCTTTGTGGTTACTTTTTATTATAGAAAATCAAACATCCATCCAAATTGGTTCGAACCACCAAAAACCTCCCTGTGAATAAATACATTTATCTTCAACTGAACAAATTTAAGTAGGTCACAAGATCACCCAGAATCTTGGAGTTGATCCCAGATTAGCTTTTCAAGAGAGGAGTTGGAAAGGATTCCAATTTTTAAGCATCGTGCAAAATGATAAATCAACAGAAACCATAGCTAAAATATTGCCTATACATGCACACGTGAATCTAGATTAGATATATATAAATTAATTTAACCTCATTAATATGCACAATAAATCACTTTATATTTTAATAAAAAAAGTCCAATACATGTACAAATGCATGTATATATATATATATATATACATACATGTGCATGTACAATAACACACACATGTAAATACTAATCTAGAGACACATTCATAATCAACAGCATATGTATACAAAATCATGAATATCTAGGTTTTCATCATCTTTTACAAAATGAGGATATCTAACTATCTCTTTCAAACCATCCTGAAAGATATTCATTTACAATGTTCTCTCATTGACTCATTGGGTTATTTTCAACATAGTCATCGCAAAGACATGATGTATCTCTTACTTGAACTAGTGGAGGCTCATGTTGTATTGTAGTCATTACTTGATGCATACTTCCTATTGCAACATTGGGTTGACAATTATATGGATTATATCAATCAATATATGACAAGCATGTACAATATAGTTCAATATGATATTAAATTATCTATTAACAATAGAGAAGAAGAAATTTACATATATACAAAGTTAAAATTCATAAAAAGATAGAACTTTTACTTTAAATTATGTAAATGAATTCAACACTTTTTACCTTTCACTTCAAAGAAATAACATTTTTTCTATTTTGTGTCCCAACTAGAAAAATGAGATCAACACTATTCAAAAAAATTATTTGAATTCTCTATTGTGTTACCTATAAAAAAAATACAAATGAGCTACATGAAACATTAAAAAAATGAAAACTATTGTCTTTCAACCTTGAAGTTCATGTTGTCAAAGTGCACACTTTACACATGCTCCTGCTCCATCATACTCTCCTTTCCATGTCCACTTTCAAAAAAATTCCAGATGAACTTAACATTGCAACTAGTATGTTGCATTTCTAGTTAGTTAAACACTTTTGTAGATTTCAATTATCCTACAATTTACAAATTTGTTAATGGGTAAAAGCACAAACCTGTGTCACCTTTTATAAAGAAATAGGATATCAAAATGCAATAGTTCAACATTAATGAAAAAAAGAATGGTATTTGTGTTTAGAATTTGAAGATGATGTAAACTGATGAAATGTGTAGAATTGGATGAATTTTATGCCTATAATTTTTAGTAAATTTTTTGAGTAAGAATTTATTCATTTTATTTTATTTTGAAGTCCATTTATAATAGTAAAAAATATAAGGTGTAGTTAGCATCAAACAAGTATATGCAAATCATCCATTTTTGTTTTGATTTAAAAATATCTTATAGATGAATAGCTAGGGAACAAATAAAGAAATAATAATTTTTGATATATATTTTCTTTGTTATAAGTACTCAAGCTCAACCTTATCAGAATCCAACAATTTTTTCCTCCCATCAAAATTTCCCTATCAAATCTACACCTTCTCGAAAAAAGTTACATATTCTTGAAGAGGATTCTCTCCTCTAGAGATAAATATAATTTTAAATTTTTTTTGATATGATTTACTATTTTTTTCCTTTTTTGAGGGAGCATCTTTTGAAATGTTGAAAAATCAACTTATAATATTTTGAAATTATAACATATTATAACTAATCAAAAAACTCAAAAATTTATATAATGATGATATTGAATCTGAGATCTATAAAAGGGTATTTTTAGTTTTTGAAAAAAATTGAGTTTTGATAGAGAAATGAGACTTGACCATAATAGGTTTTGGTATTGTAAATGGTGGCACAGAGCTGTGCTTTGACTCTAATATTATATGTACATACATACATGTGTAAACTGGTCTAATAAATTCAAATTTTAAATGACATACAATTTTTAAAATGAACTTTGAAAAACTAAAGATCACATGCATATGTAACTTACCCACACAACTATCATACCAAATCCAATGTTGTGAAGCATTAATCCCATGTTGTGAAAGATCATCAAAAAAACATTTCAAAACAATGAGCCACGTAGCTCCTATCATGTACCTTATCATCCTAATATAGAAATGCACCTCCTTGATGATAATGCACTCATTTTGAGTACTTTCTACCCAATCCAAATCAAATTGTCCATGTCTGTAAGTCACTTGTACAAATATTGCAACTTGGTTAGAATGATAATATTGTGCTTGAAGTTGCCATTGAGGGGAAAGTTTGTAGTTCTTAGAAATATCTACATGAAAGAATCCATCCAGGTGGGAAAGAATTTTTAGATTTACAAAATTGTTTTGCTTACCATTGTGCACTCTGACAATGTTGAATATGTGCATAAATCATAGTTAAAAATCTAGTCATAAACTCAAAGTAGGGCAATCCACTCTCCTCCAATACAATTTTTTTCAATTCCTATCCAGTCTTTGTTTTGTATATCTCGTATCCAAATCTCTTCCATACAACTAACTTTGTAACATCAATATTCTCAATTTTAAATAGAATTTTTTGTAAATATCCACAACAAATGCATTCACCTTTTATACTTGGAAATTGAAATCTGCATCATCTGATTTATTACATAGAATGGACTTCACAAATTGTGTCAAAAACAACAAGTTTTATTAACCTTATTTATGTGCATGAAGGAAGGGCACAACATCTCAAACTTTCTTTGACCTATTTTCAAATCTAGAAATTCTTGTTTGAATGCATCAAACAACTCACTTTGTGTTGTATTAGCAAAAATATTTCAAGGATGCAAAATATTTCTATGCATCTCTTCATCTCTTATTTGTATAACATCCCTTCTATTAGATGAAACATGAGAGTGGCTAGTCCAATATTCAATGGCATGTCTTCTTACATCTTCAAAAATTCTATCTTTTTGAGGAAGTCTACAAATACTGACTCGGTTATTTTCAATATTTTCATCTTACATTTTTCTCCTTTGAATATACCTTTGAATGGTTTTTCTTGAAACATTTAGTAAACTAGAAATTGTTTGAACTTGTCTTTTACATGTCAACTTCTTGCTTGAAATCATAGTCATCAATATTCTATGTACATCAGTTGAATTGACTCCTTGGCATTTACTCTTGACAACATTCAAAGAATCAATCACATTTTCAAGTAATGTTTCTTTCACTTGACCTTCTAAGGTTCTCTTATTGTTGATACCCAACAATTCTAGAATTGGTGTCATTTCTCTTTTTTTGAATAATATGACAAATAATTGTGCTTTTCCTATCAAAGATTTATTCTCAAAATATTCTTCCCACAATTTTCTAAGATGCAATTTGATTGCACTATTAGATACCATGTCTTCGGATGAAACTTGATTAAAAAGAGAATCTTCATTCAATTTAGTCAAATGTTCCATGCACATTGTTTTTTTTTAATTACTAGCACCAACAACTTTCCGATCTTGTCTTGTATTATCTTCAATATTAATAGCCATTTCTTCATCTTCAACATTAATAGGTACCTCTTTGTCTTGAACAACTTGTCGAACATGTTTTGTATGTCCTTTCATTTTGGCATCCCTCTTTTGTTGGTATGTTGTTGCTCTTTTTCTTTGACTTCCCATTATGTGTGAAATATTCAGAAAATTACTTCAATACTCCTCAATAAAGAAATTGAGTTTTCACTATCTTGTCCAAAAGTGCCAATTAAGTAGCCAAACAATAAGTAGGAGTGAATCACTTGATTAATTTTCTTTCAAAATGACAATTTTCATCCCACCTTTGTATGAGACGCTAGCACCCATGCAAACTGTGGGGCTGGGCCGACCATACATAGGATTGGTCGAGGGGTACTTGACCGAGTAGGACTCAGCCAAGTGTGACTTGATCGAGTCCCCTAATGTGGCTTGCCATGTGGCAGCCACATCAACCAAATACATGTCTTGCTGAAATTATGGACTTTAAGGCCCAGTTTTCTCATTAAAATTTGACAAACATGAAAAACCAAAAATACAATTTCATAGATCTCTCAATCATGAATCTTACAATATAGTTTCTATAGAGTTTGGAGTAGGAATATAATGTTTGATTTATTAAATAATGAAAGTAAGTATGTTATGTTTTCAAAAAAGGTAGATTAAAAAAAAATAGTAAATTGTATCCAAAAATAATAAAATTTATATGCTGCACTAGAGGAGATAATTCTCTTCAAAAATACATAATTGTTTTTCAGTTGGTATAGATTTCATAGGGGAATGATGGAGGGAGATGAAAACTGTCAATTTCTAAAAAGTTTAACTTTAAAAAGCTATAAATCACAAAATAAATATTTATTTTCCTACACTAGTTATACATGTCTTCTAACATGTATTTTAAATTCATATCAAAAAATATTTTTGGCATATAGTTTTGTGGCGGGAAGTAAAACACCTAATTTTCAGGATTTTTTAGCAATAAAAAAATAAACTTTAATTTTTTTATAAACTTGTCAATTCTTATTTAAAAATCTTTATAATATTTAACATATTTTATCAATTTACATCATCTTCAAATTGTTAATAGAATTATGACATTTTGGTCATTGAAATTTATTAGTTTTATTGTTGTTACGCTTTTCCTTTATAAAAGTGTGATAGCTAATAGTGCTTTTACTCTCCTAGCCATCTTCAAAATTTGTTATCCACACCATTATAACATCTTGAATGGCAGATTATAGTTGCTTGATTCTTCATTGACAAATTGTAAATGATGAACTACTTTACTTCTATGGATAATTTTAAGTCTTTGGTTTCTACTTTGCAATCATTCCATGAAGAATTGGGATGTCCACCCAAGTGTTCTTGTGTTCCTCTTCTTGTCCTTGTTTCTTATTTCCAAATGAAGAAAATGAGGTTTCTTTTATAGTGATTATGAGATGAAACCTTGCAAGAGCCAATTGCACTGACTAGGAAAGTGTTTTAATTGAAATGAGTTTGAGACTCTATGAAACTAAAGGCTCGATAGAGGTCAACCTTGACCTCTTCCCTAGGTAGAGGGTGACCTTGAACTCAACCCTTGGAGGTACTAATTGTAGGATATTACTCTAGATCTCAAATGTTCAATCTGTTTGTGTTTAAAAATGAGCAGGTAAGTGGAAAATAGTAAAATGAATCCAAACATAGGGTCAAAATAAGAGATGAAAAGGGGGATACATAGGAGTTAGATCCTACTTCGATTTTTGCACAAGAAAGAATGGGAAATTAAGGATAATATGTTAGGTCCTATCTCAATTTCATCTAGGAAAGAGAGGAGGAAATTGAATCAAGTATGCTCAAAGTGTAAGTGTATAACTCAAACAAACTAAAGAGGAGCTAAACAATCATTAAATTGAAGTGCTTCCAATTTAGAATGGTACAACTTATACCTCATCGAAGAGTGAAGACTCTTATTAGCCAAGGAATAGATAATTGTGAAAGGATATCCATAAGTGGGAAGAGACACTTGAAAGGAATAGATATTGGTTACAATAAATCTACCTTTAGGAGGAGCTTTTGAACAAAGGTATATTTAAGACAAAGAGGGGAGGAGATTAATATTACACCCTTTTAGCCCTATATTACTGAGTGAAAAAGGAAATCTTGATGGAAGATAGCACACTTTAATCTCCTAAAGAAATTTATTTAGGATGAAAATAGTTTGATAAATAAGGATTAGGTTATGATCAAGGATGCACACCTCTTGTATTAGGAAGAATCCCAAGTCAAAATGAACAATTCTATGTAAGAAAATAATGATACATGATAAACAAATTCCACTATAAGTTAAGGAAAATGGACCCTTAGAAAGAAAAGGAAAAGGAAGATTAAAAAATGAAATCTTGCTCCCCAAGTCTGAAGTTAAAGGAAAATACAATACATTGTATACTCTAAGTGATAGATCTTAAACATGCATTTTCAAGCATGACTATGTTGCAAACAAGGATGTAAATATCTTAACAAAGAGAAGATCCTAATCTAAAACAAACATTATGCAAGGAAATATATATCTTGAAAAAGGAAATCATTTTACTAATTGTAACTCATTCTTTAATCCTTTCTTTGAGGAATATAACAAATCATTCTTGCCAAATTTTTGTTTGTGGAAGATGTTCTACATTCTCTATTTTATTTTGTAGGTGCTTGTATTATAAAATTCAATGTATATAATGCTATTATAAGGTCAAGAGCACAATAGAAGAAATTTAGTAAAATATTAAGATGGTAGTATAATATCTAGATCTTATGGAGAGTCTTTAAGAATTATTTGTCAATATGGATAGGAGAGAATTAGAGGATCAAAAGGAGATGGTGATGCCTTATTAGGATGGGTTATGGTGACTACATAAAGGAAAAAATATTCAAAAGGAGACAAGCATTGGGACTATGAATGAAAAAGGAAAAGATATATTTAAACTAAGCTAGATGCCCAATGTATGCTTACCAATTGGGTAACAAAGTAGATGGTATTTTCTTAGTTCTAAGGCATTTTAGACTTTACTAAAAGCTAGAAGAATAGTGAATTATATGAGCAATTATAATTTACAAAAATAAAAGGGTGTTGATGTTAAGTTTAATTGGCTTGAATACACAATAGAGCATATATGATGACAATATTGAAGAAGATAGTAGTTTTTATCAATGAAGTATGTGCAATAATTAGAAGATTTTTTCTCTAGAAAGCATGATAACGAGGCCTATAATGCTAATATTGGAGAATACACTAGATTTTAATAATCGTATCTATATAATCATTAGAGGACATTCCCTCTAGTAAGCACAAGGTTGATAATGCTAATATTGGAGAAGATAGTAGTTTCTAGTGATTGATTCTATATAATCGATAAAAGATGTTTTTACAAGATATAAGAATGGATCGATAGTATCCTAATAAAATGCATTACTCTCTATATGAGATTGATTGTGTCTTTTACTAATAATTTTTAATCTTTAGTTTACACGTTCATTTAATTATCCATGTTTTATGTAGAAAACTTACATTTTGGGCCATATATGTTGTATTTTTCCTGCTATACCCAATGTTTGGGTTTCTTATTTAATATGATGCTGATATATTTCACGAAAGGTCCAATGCTTAACTTCTCTAAGCAATACCTAGATGCCTCGAGTGCTAAGTGTTCCATTCATCCTCATGAGAAACGAATTTAGATTAACCACTATTCATGAAACACGAGTTAACAAGTTTAACTGAAAAACTACTCGATTAAAAATCGTTGTAACAATATCACAATAACATATACATTTAGAAATGCAAAACTTTGTTATATTTGAATTCAACAAGCAGCAATTCCATGTGCATTATTCATGATCAAGATTCTGACTAAATTATTTTCCACTAAACAATTTGGGTGGAAGAAACTATTCCCATTTGAGAAGGGAATCAGCATTTTTTAAGATGAAAAAGAATTCTCTTCCAATGGGCGTGAGTCCGTGACCACTCTTGATAAATGTAAAGCACCTGCGTGGTATAGTTATTCAACGTTATTGATTCACCAAATGTGACTGATAGTTTGATTAACAAACAGACGTAACACTTAGAGACTTATTGTCTTTGACCTATAAATTTATTTTGGCACAGCTACGTCAAGAAACATTTATTAAAGTAGACATAAGACTTTTTCTTAATATACTTTTATTTAACACACGTGGTACAAGGTTGGCAAGGGCCCCTCTGGTCACTGTAAGTCTCCTGATCTTTTGCATTTTTAAAATCCCCATTGTCCAATCATCTATAATACCTAAAGTTCAAGCAAAGTATATATCTATTTATGTTCAAGATTTTTAATTTTTAATGTCTAAATTCCATTAGACCAGGTCCCAAGTTAGGTGCAAGCAGTTGTTGAATAAGAGCGAGATCAATAAATGCATCATCCATGGAAAAACATTGGAGGAGACTCATTAAAACAGTAGAGAAAGAAAGCACGAGCAGAAAATAAATCAAACATTATGCATTTGCATTTGTCTCACATGTGATCGAAATAAATTGGGTGTCAAACAAGTCGGTAAGGAAACCACGAGGAATTGAATTGTTAGATAAAACGTTGGATCAATGATCCAATAAAATAATCTTTTGATGAAGAATATAAGAAGATAAAGGATTTTTTTGGGTTATTATAATTTTTGATAGAGAATGGAAGAAGAACAAAGATTTTTTTGGGGCTTATTTATCTTTCTAGATGTTCGTATTGAAGAAAATATAAAAAGTTTTTTATTGGGGTGTTGGGATAGATTTTGCTAAATCTTTGATAGAAAATATAAGAAAATAAAAATATTTTTGATTTTCTTTCTTTTTATTTTAGATAGATTTTGTTAGATGGATAGTCTTAAAAATAAATGGAAGTTTGATTTCTTATTTCTAGTTTAACAAATTTGTTCATGTTATGTAATAACATATTTTTTGATTCATAGTCTAACAAGATAAATATTTTTTTAATCCCTACATCAAATAAATTTCTTATAGAATAAGTTTTTTTTAAGTAAATTCCCTATATGATAAGATATATGCTTGATGGATTGATAGTCTAAAAAAGATATGCATTGATTTCCCTTCTTTCTTACCATCTAAAATATTTGCACATGTTATAGAACAATATACCTTTTAGTCAATAATCTAACAAGCCAAGACATTTTCACTTTTCACGGCTTAAATTTGCTCATGCTATATATTTAGAAATATATCTGATAATCTACAAGTATCAGGGATATCTCCCTACTTTCGTTCCATCAGATAGATTTCTCATCATATTTATAACAAGATTCATCCTTTGATTGATAATCTAAAAGGAAAGTCCTTTGGAACAAGATAACGCTTTTCCTGCAACAGATCTATGGCGGGCGTCATGATCTTGCTGTTCTTGCTGTTTCTGATAACTGTTTTGTTCTTCAAGCGGAAAATCTCTGATGATTTCTATGGACCCAAATCATATCCCTTAATTGGGTGCATGATTTCCTTCTGGAAGAATCAGACCAGGCTATGCGAATGGTACACAGAGCTGCTGAGAAATTCTCCGACTCAGACAATGACAATCCAGCGGTTGGGCGGCACAAGAACAGTTGTGACGGCCAATCCAGCAAACGTAGAACACATATTGAAGACCCGATTCGAGAATTACCCGAAAGGTAAGATCTTTAACGAGATTCTGAACGATTTGCTGGGCAACGGCATCTTCAATGCCGACGGAGAGGCGTGGAGAATCCAGAGGAAAATCGCGAGCTACGAATTCAGCACGAAATCCCTGAGAAATTTCATCGTGGATTGCGTGCAATCGGAGACCAGAGATCGATTGATCCCCGTGCTCGAACAGGCCTGCAAAAGAGGGACTTTTATGGATTTGCAAGACGTTCTCCGCAGATTTTCATTCGACAACATCTGCAAAGTGGCTTTCGGAAAAGACCCAAATTTACTCGACCTCGGCCTCCCAAGATCGGATTTTGCAGACGCCATGGATTTGGCCTGCCAGTTGAGTTCAAAAAGAGCGAGGGCTGTGATAAATCTGGAGTGGAAATTCAAGCGGGCTCTGAAATTGGGCTCCGAAAAAGATCTCGCCAATGCAATTCAAGTCGTCAATGAGTTTGCCGGCGATATTATAAAGAAAAGAAGTGCGGAAATTGGGATTTTGGGCGCCCAATTCAAACCGGACTTGCTTTCAAGATTTCTTCTGCTCACCGACGAAGAAAACTTCGATCATAAACATTTGAGAGACATTGTTGTGAGTTTCGTTCTGGCGGGCAGAGATACTACTGCGGCTGCTCTGACATGGTTCTTCTGGCTCATTTCTTCGCATCCAGAGGTGGAGGAAACAATTCTGAGGGAATTGGGTGAAATAAAAGAGGGATTTTTATCATACGACGATGTGAAACAGATGGAATATCTTCATGCTGCGATTTGCGAATCGATGAGATTGTATCCTCCAGTTCGATATGATTCAAAACATGCTTTGGAAGATGATTGTCTGCCAGATGGGACTTTTGTGAAAAAGGGCAGCTGGGTGACTTATCATCCCTACGCAATGGGGAGGATGGAGAGCATTTGGGGCAAAGATTGCATGGAGTTTAAGCCGGAGAGATGGATTAAAGATGGGATTTTTATTCCGCATAGCCCATTTAAGTACGCTGTTTTTCAGGCTGGTGCTCGCGTTTGTCTTGGGAAAGAAATGGCTTTTATTCAGATGAAATATATTGCTGCTTCTGTGATTCGTGGGTTTCGATTGCGGGTTGATCCTCTGCACACGGCAGATTCCATTCCTAGCTTGACTTCGACTATGAAGAATGGGCTGCCTGTTCTTGTGCAGAAACGAGCCGCATAATTAAAAAGTCAGAGGCGATCTATTGTAATAGTAGAAGTATACGTTTGGTCAGAAAAGATATCTTTTGTTTGTTTGTATTTACTTTTAGTACCATTTTGTCAATGTACATAATACGGAATCCGGATACTTTGTATAATTTTCTTTATGGAAACAAGTAATGCATTGTCCAGTGAATTATAATGTTTTGTTTAAACATACATATAAATTAGAATTCTTGGGATTGTGATTTATATATTTATTTTGGGCTATTTTGATTATGAGGAATGAGTTGCTGGTTCTTGTCAAGAGACAAGTTTCATATTGGTGATTTAAAAGCATATGCCTTTGATTTGTACAAATTAGTAATAGCATTTTTTCTTCTTCTTTTGAAGAGATTTGAATGTACATAACAACATGTATTAGTACTAGTTTTGACGTATATAATAGGTATACTATGTCTTTGACAATGAGTACCCTAACAGATGTATATTTTCTCCTTTAATATTTTATTTAAATATTATTTATTTAAATAGTTAATAATAAGGTTAATAGGTCTATTGGGAAAAATCAAATTGGCACATTTGACATGTTTCCACTTAAGTGTGACATTTGTTATAAAGCTTGACACTTATTTTCTAGTTATGCCATAAAGTGGCAGACAGACTTCAACTTCCTTGTAAGGATTTTGATTAACTGATAGTCTTCATGTATTCATAGTACTCCCAGTAGAGTATTGTAGGAAAAATTAATATCAAAGACTTGGAAAATTGCATTTATAAACATAGACCCAAGCATAATTAGTAATGTGACTGACCATTTAGAGGAACACTCTTTATCATCAAGATTGATTGTGATTTTTTCTTAGGATGAATTTCATGCTCAAAGAACCCCAAATATATGACCATTTTCAAGGGAAAAATATTTAGACTGTCTCCTCTACATATAAGGATTCACTTGATTTTGGGTTTATGAATGTAGACTCTAGTCTAGGTTAGGTGAGTTGTGAGGTTATTATAGGGAAGATTCATCATCTTGAATGAATTTGAGCACATGTAGGGACACATTATGTCTCACCATGGATTGAAATTTGAGATAAATGCATGTATGTGGGCATTGTAGCTTTGACAAGAACTTTTTCTAGAGTACGCTTATGTTGAAGACATAATTGTAAGAGCTCAAGTATAGATATTTGTGAGTGTGTCTTCCCAAAATTTTCTAAGATGTTATAATCGTGCAGTAGGTGTCAAAATCTTGGAATGAGGCTCTCAAATTATGATTATTCTTTTTTAAGTAGCAACATTGCATTCAAGTACTATTCCTTTAAGGGTGAAGGTGTTCACATGATTGTCTCCTTCACTAATGTGGATGAATTAATATTTATAATTGAAATATCTATAGATTATGATATTGTTGGATTTACGAGCTCTCATTTTGTCATTTTCATGCTTATGAACATGATTCTTAAATATCTCATGGTCTAAGTTACATCATCAATAAGATCTTGTATAACATGTCCAATTCTATTGCACAACTATTTTTCTTATGACCTTTGTGTATATAGTATTTATAATAGTGGTCATTATTCCAACTGTAAGATGTTGACTTGAGGATTGTACTTGTTTTCTCAGTTAATATAATGAGATCATTAGCAAGGAGCTATTTGATTATGGATTCAAATGATTGTTCCAATAGTGTTAAGTTCCTCTTTGGATTTTTCGTAAGTGTTCCTTTCCCTTAATTTAAGAATAAACCTTTAAGGTTTTAGATGGATTATGTAGTCTTATTAGTGATGGAAATTATGCTTCATCACTAAGTTAAACAACCTATGTAGTTTTTCACTTTTAAGTACTTCCTCTACATGTTACAAGATTTTACCTCATTATTATTGGTTATAGATGGAAGGATTATTTTGATTGGTCACTCGGTGGCAGTGAGAGGGACCAAAATGACTTACCCAAATTCTATCTTTTTAGGAGTATAGTTCCTTTCTATTACCTAATATCTTGGTTTGGGGATGTGCTTCATCTTATTTATTCTAAGCTTAATAGATAGTTGTGTGAAGGTGTTGAAAGGTCATGGTCAAAGAAGGTTTGGAATAAATTTCCTTGTCCCAAATGCAATTTTCTCATGTGCTTAGTTGTCCAAAACTACCATCTTACCTAGGAAAATTTAAGAAAGGTGGGATTTCATGGTCCCTCAATGTGTTTCTTGTTGTTCTAGAACTAAGTATTGATATATTTCTCATTTCCTTTTATAGTGCTTCTTTGTCAAGGAGATTTGGCACTTGTGGTGGGGTGTGTGCCAGGGCAAGACCTATTGGCATGTCTCCTCTTTTATTGAGTTTTTGGCACATTGAGGCCAATCCTCTACTATAACCTCTTTCCTTTAGGTTTCATAGACTCTTGGTCCTTCTTTTATCATTTGGCATATATGGCTAGAATGTAGTTGACAAGATTTTCAAGACTCTAGGATGGTTTCTGCTAACTCGTGGTGGAAAAATGCTCTCTCTCTCTCTCTCTCTCTCTCTCTCTCTCTCTCTCTCTCTCTCTCTCTCTCTCTCTCTCTCTCTCTCTCTCTCTCTCTCCATGAGACTATTTTAACTAAGTGTGGAATAACTAGAGGAATGGATCAGGGGATGTTATTATTTGTAACTGCCTTCACTTCCTTCTTTAAAGGGGTACTTTGGGGTGTGTTGGTCAAGTCAAAAGAAGAAGACCTTGAGATATCATATGCATAGGATCAATCATAATGGTGATTGAATTTCTTCTCCTTAGGGAGTTTTCAAAATCAACACAAATGGCTCTTCTCTGGAAAATCCTAGCCATGTTGGCATTGGAGAATTTGGTTGAGATGTAATTACAATATTTTTTTTCTTTTTTTGATATAGTCTTTCACACTATTATTTTAATGGAAGAGCTTGCCATTATGTATGTTGTTGAGCAATTACGTGCTCTTAGATGACATAATATTATTTGTGTGTCTGATTCTCAATTGTTGGTGTCTTTGTTAACTTGGCACAACTTTGATGTGTTAGCTAACACTTAGTGATGGTTACTCATCAACTTCTCCATTTATGTATCTCCCTAGAATATGTTACTCTCACATACATCCCTAGGGAGTGGAATGGCATTGCAGATTATTTGGATAAATGGGCATCAAAGCATATTCTGGAATATTATTGATAATGGACAATTATCTCAAGATTTTTCTTATTTGTTACATCATTGTGTAGAAAAGGAAAAGGTCCTATAGTGTTATCTTTGTTAATCATTGTGTCTAATAGTGTTATCTTTGTTAATCATTGTGTTCTCTTTGTATCTTTCTTCTAATTGAATAAATGTTAACCCCTCTTTTAGTTTACTATATCATTCATATTATTTATTTCAATCGATAGTAATATCATAAATGTAGGTCATTAATTAAAAAAATTAATGAATTTAATTTTAACTTTAATGATATTGCAATTTAAATAGAAGAATGGGCAGGGCCCATAGGGGGTGAGGTTATGATAGCTTGAGGGTGTTTATGAATGAGGGAGGGGTCTTGAAGTAGTACAAGGATGGTGAATCTCAAAAGGAGATGACCAAGATCCCAACAAATACACCACATAATAAGCAAACAAGATATAATTGCAAGAGACCACTTGATTAACAACACAGATTCAATTGTACATCTAGTGTTCAACATACATTCCACTAATGATAGCTCAACTAGCATGAATAATAGACTATATGCCAGACTATAAGGCCTTCATGGTTAAATCAAATGTACAATTCTAAATTACAGACCAAATTTCTCTATCCAAGCTCTTACTTCTTCTTCCTGAGTAACCTTGCATGTCACTACCTTCTAAGACTCAATGACATTACATATATAGACATCAGGACACACAAGTCAACTTAGAGTTTACAATCTCCAATAATAGGAAATGTGCATTACATTAAATGTAAAATTGACCCAATGAATTAATGTCTAAATACGTAATACATTGCATTACATTATGTGGTCTTAGATATAGGTTCACATGTTAACAAGGCACCAAGATCTAAGAGAGTGCAAGCTAACTCTTAAATACAAAATTGCTCCAAGTTAAATACCAAACATCACTACAAGAGAAACCAATGGACATGCGAGAAGATGAAGCATAACTTCCACTAACAATCACATAGGATTATCCACACCTAGGGTAATGATCCATGATATGTTCCAAACATGAAGCCAAGAGCATAGAATTTGAAAATAACAAACGATATTTTATCAATGCAAACTATCAGACAAGTAATTGTAAAACATAAAACAACAAATATATTTTTGGGTGATGCAAGATTGCCAACAACCCAAGGATGCTCCTGTATTAGACACCCAAGGTGAAAAAATATGCTCCATAAGGACTTGTGAACATCTAAAGGAATTCAAAACATAAATCCCATGCTCATTTTTAATCCACAAATCCTCTTCATCAATCATCATAGAAGTTTGTCCAAACTTACTGCTGAGACAAATTATGTCATTAGTAATATCAGATCTATTACTTCTACTGCAAATACTAGGATCAGATGACTCATACTGTTGGATACCTTTATTTGATTAGGGAATTTATTTCTTTTACCTATGTTCTTCATCAAAGGATTAGCTAACTTCAAGTCAGTTTGTCTTTTATCAGCAACAACCTCACCATAGGTTCTATTATCCTCAAACTAAAAATCTTAAAAACACTTAGATTCTCTGCTTTGATAGATTCTTCTTCCTTCAAAGGAAGTAGAACAAATTCCTTGCCATCCTTTTCAATAGTAATAGTATTCTTTTTGCAATCATGTATAGCTCTTCTATCAAATTCCCAAGGTCTTCCAAGTAAAACATGACAAGCAATCATGTCCACTGCATCACACAACACTTCATCCTTTAAAAGATCAATATATAATAACCCCAACTGGTTATAACTTCGTGAAACACCAAATCCTTCTCAAATTCAATTGTTTGACATTTCATCAAACACTTTGCAAGAAAGCTCTGATACCAATGTAATATCCCTTGCCCAAACTAACTGATTTTAGCTCAAGGAATATTGTCAAACACTTGTATGTTGCCTTTCTCTTTTCTATTTTTTTTTTTTAGATTGTTTGATATAGTTTGAATAATGATAAGAAATTTACAATGTTCACAAATGATATTACAATACCTCTTATAGTGAACTAATATGCAATTGCAGTTACTTTTGGTATTTTCAATGCATATACATGAAAACTAGATATGGAATGCATACCTACAACCAACTGACATTTTGACAAACAATTGGCATATAAATATTATGCTAATCATATATGCTATTAGATGTACATTTTTTCAAACAAATGTTATGCAATATATATCTCCTTATTTGAATTCATTCCCATGTACAATGTTGCTATGAATTTGCCAAGACAAATGGGCTTACAATAATGACTACAACAATGCCAAATCTAATATTGTGTTATCACTTACAACAACACATTATATGCCCAAGATTACAATGCTAACTACTAATAGTTGCAAGAGGAACTTGATAATAGTGATGCCCATAGATGGAGATGAAAGTTGCAATCGAAAGCAAGCATAAATATTGTAGCACGACACTATTCATGTGTACTGTAGCAACAAGGGAAAAATAACAATTACTAATGTCTGGCAAAGATGAATCTTCAAGTTTGCACTTGATAGTCCTTTAATATTCTTCAAACCCTTCAGTTATTCCTTAACTTTAAGAACAAATAGAACTCCACAATTAAGCTCTCTTGAATGCCAAATTCAGTGGATATTTCACCACCTCAAATGGTTGCAACACTAAAGAATTGACACTCTCTAATGGCTAACTGAAATTAGAAACCCTTAGTTTCTTCTCTCAAGTTCATATCAAATGCAATTGACAATAATTGGATGCCTAACAATGAAGCTCTCACCTCTATTTATTATTTTCCTTCAGCCCTTCTAGAAGGAAATAAAGTATTATTTAATTGCACTCCCTAGAAGCTTCCCCCTTTCCAATGCAATAATTAGTTGTACTTCTAGAAAAATGCACTCTCTAGAAGCTTCCCCCTTTCCAATACAATAATTAGTTATGCATCTAAAAAATTAAAGTAATTAAATATAAAGTCACCTTTATATTTATTTATTTGTTGACTTTAATTTAATTTATTTCTCCTTATTTCTCTACTTAGCCTTTGGAGAATGATAAGCTAAGAACTCCATTGAGGGCCCAAAAGATGGGGGACATTAGAGTCCACCCCCCCTGAAATTGCTTGTCCTCAAGAAATTCAGCAACATAATGAACTCCAACCTCCACCTGGATCCCAAATGAAGTAGTATGTGACATCCCTGTGGACACTAAACCAACTACAAACAAGCTTCATCAAGACCAACCACATGTCCTATAGCCTAGCACCCAAAACTTGTGCTGATGATATAGAAGTTAGAATGTCACTAGAAGGAAACTATGTAGAAGATCTATGAAACCTCTTCTTCCCTATATCCACCCACATAATGTATATTGGACTGGAATCCTAATCATCACCAATATGCGTTGAAAAAGATGTAGCTCTAGGAAAACCATATGCACTCATGCCAACTATATCAACAATAGGTGTAGCCACATCTAAATATATGGACACAAGAACAACACTAACTATCATGAAAAAAAATTAAACCGAATCTACAATTGATGAAAGCTCATAATCATCATGTGTGCCATCATTAGAACACACATCAACAACTGCATGCATACTACTAAACTTCTTGTTGGATGGTTCAACTGACACATAAGTGGCTGCTGATATGACATTATTCTCACATGCTCCTACTCCCACTATTGTTGCATTACCATCAAATACATGATTTGGGGAACTCATGCCAATAAATGCATCATTTGACTTAACTAGACATGAATCCTCATCACCTTCCACTTCAATTGTGTCCAACTCATGTAGTATCTCATAAGAAATGTCCCACAAATATGAAGCCACAACTATATCATCACATTTCGCTCTTCAAAAAAGTGATATCATGCTCTCTAAAATCTTAGATTCAAAATTAGTTGGGTCATTCATTTGTGATTTTGATTCATCTCATTCACTAGCACATCCAACTATTTCCCAATACCCTATATCTTAGAATCTCCATCCCTTGGTGGAGAAGTACACCCTCTATGTGTATAATGAATTCCAATCCTTCTATCACCATCCATAACATTGAAAACCAAGCCCTCTACCTATGGATTAAAAGAAAAGTGATGAGCACTCCTCATAGTGTAATGTCAATAAAAACTCCCAATCTCTATCAAGGGCTCATTATCATCAAACTGGGAATCAAAAGATGGCTCCAATCTCTGACTCCAAACTATTGGTCGGGTAGGATCCTGGGAAACCCTCTTAGCAAACTCAACCACAAAATCCCTATTGGGAAGCATTATAGCCAAGGTCTCTACAATCTTCCTCACCAATCATCGTATAGCATGAGAGCCCTGAATGAGAGTACCCTTAGATATATAGTATGAAACCTCCCACAAATCCAAGCTCTTAAGAAAATACTCCATGATTGACTTAATACAGTAGAAATTATATGTGGAAGCATCAATCTGCTCCCCTACAATCCATGACAAATCCCTCTAAAAATGTGACAATGCCAACTGTCCAATGCTACTAGTTGTATGAAAAGAAGAAATAGTTTCACTTCCAATAGAAGGAAGAAAATCACCATGAGAGCCCATCTCCATTGATGCTCTTGCCTCCTTTGTACATACTACACTCATATCCTGGATGAATGTGTTCACTACATCATCACATCCCTCATCCTCAAATATGGAAGAAAACTCACTACCAACCACAATATGTAACTAAACAAGGTTTGGGGCTGGTGTCAACTATACCCATTCTAACTCCATGGTAACCTTATCCAACTATGACTATGACTCCTAAAGAGCCAATTGAGTATACTAAATAGAGTCCATAGTTACCTCAAGCTCCTAGGTGAGCTCATCCACCTCCTCCTCTTTCCCTAACAACATCTCATAGCCGGTGCTACCCTGACTACTAAAGATCCAATTGAGTATACTAAAGATAGTCCACAGTTACCTCAAGCTCCTGGGTGAGCTCATCCACCTCCTCCTCTTTCCCTAACAACATCTCATAGTAGGTGCTACCCCACTCTAGAAGGTAATCCCTATCAGCAACTAATCGAGAGTAACCATGCTTCAAGATCCTAATAGCCTCTCAAAGCACATGAACCTTTGGTAGGGAAAGACTAATATCACCATGCTCATCTAACATAGGAGCACCCCAACTAGATATAGCTCGCATCTGACAAATAGCATCCTAATGATCAAGATATGAAGAAATGCCACTATCACTCACCTTCAGGTGATAAGTCACATGATGCCTTTGTAACTCTTTCCCCCTATGCAAGCTTTGTATCTCACTGACTGCACTATGATAGGAAACTGAATCAGAACTCTCCACCACAAGATAGCTCATATGGGTGCTATCTTACTCGTACAATTCTACATTAGACATACAACTAGAATGTACCTCAACCAACTCCTCATCTGAAGAAATGGAAACCCTTGTATCAATCTCCTCACATGTCTTAGCTTTCACCTCAATAGTAAGATCATGTAAGCATCGATCCTGGGACTCATCTGAAACCTCCTTGGAGTTGTCACCTAATATTTGACAAGGGGTTTCATACCTAGCACATCTCATAGCATCATCAAATGGATCATTAGATGTGTCCATACTATCTACATCAACATCTCCTGACAAAGCCTGAACTACAAACTCATGAATCCACACACATGACTCAGTGCTTGTCTATGGATCGGTAATACTAGAGCATAAACTAACATCTAGTTGCTTGGCTGAAACACCCACATCACCAACATCATGACTGAGTGACTCTATATGTGCCTCTGTCCCACCTAAGGAAGCAATTGCCTCCTACACTATAGCAACACCATGAGATCTCACATACAAATTTGTAATAATAATCCCATCCTTAAGAGAGCTGAAAGTTTTACTGGTAACAACTAGATCAACTGCCTCTACACTAACTATTGCAATAGCTATGGGAGCCTCAACCTACTAATGCTTGGTGCTGCTATCCTTTTCTGCCACTAACACAACTACATGTCCTTATGAAACAAGTCCACAATCAACACTATAGATAGGATTAGCAAGTGTCGTACTAAATATAGGTACATCTAAATCAAGGACTTATGTCAGGGAAAATGCAAGATTCCTTCCATGCAACCTCAGTCTCAACCTTCTAAAGGTAGAAACCATATACCTCACTTACCTTTCAATTGTCTTTAGATTCAACAAGCTCTCCATCAATCTCTATTGATGAAGCTTAAGTCTCTCCATACTCTCCTGCAAAGCATTCATCTTCACGCCAACTTCACCATTACTCCACTAACTTCTAGAACTGTCAATCCTCTTATGTCTGTCCATGGCTAGAAAATGCTAGGGTGTTGGTCACTCCAAATGCAACAACAAATGTCATAGTAATTAATATTTTCCAACCCCACGGTATGGTAGGAAATCACTCTAATACCACTATAATAACCCCAATCGATTATAACTTTGTGAAACACCAAATCCTTCTCAAATTCAATTGTTTGACATTTTGTCAAACACTTTGCAAGCAAGCTCTGATACCACTATAATAACCCCAACCAGTTATAACTTCAAGAAAACACCAAATTCTTCTCTAATTTAGTTGTTTGACATTTTGTCAAACACTTTGCAAGCAAGCTTTGATACCAATGTAATATCCCTTGCCCAAACTAACTAATTTTAGCTCAAGGAATATTGTCAAACACTTGTATGTTGCCTTTCTCTTTTTTGATTTTTTTGTTTTAGATTGTTTGATATAGTTTAAATGATGCTAAGAAATTTATAATGTTCGCAAATGATTTTACAATACCTTTTACAATGAACTAATAAGCAAGTGTAGTTCCTTTTGATATTTTCAATGCATATACATGAAAACTAGATATGGAATGCATACCTACAACCAATTGACATTTTGACAAACAATTGGCATACAACTATTATGTTGACCATATATGCTATTAGATGGACATTTTGTCAAAAAAATGGTATGCAATGTATATCTCCTTATTTGAATTCATTCCCATGTACAATGTTGCTATGAATTTGCCAAAACAAATGGGCTTACAATAATGACTAAACAATGCCAAATCTGATACTGAGTTATCACTTACAACACATTTATATGCCTAAGATTACAATGCTAACTAATAATAGTTGCAAGAGGAACTCGATAATAGTGATGCCTACATAAGGGGTATGTGCAAGATCATGGTATGCCAAAAAGTGGTGATGTGAAAAAAATAGGGTTTGAAGACATCTAAAAGTGCTTCAAAATTCGCTTTGACTTTTTTTCACCTATCCAAGCACCAAACCTAGAAAGTAAGGCCCAAGCCTTATCGAATATTCAATTTGATATTGGATACCCGATATTATCGGATATCTGATTCAACATCTGATACTCGATATTATCGGATATCTGATCTAATATCGGATACCCGATAACATGTAGAAATATATATGAAATAATAAATTAGTTATTACATTATATAATTATAAAATAATAAATATATATTATTTATGAAGATTAATATGAGCAAAATATAATATAATAGTATAAATATAATATAATATAATATTGTAATATGATATAATAGTATAGTATAATATAAAAATATTATATTATAATAGTATAATATAATACATTACCTAATATATAGTATTATAATATAAAATAAAATATAATATAATACAAAATATAATATAATATAATATAATTAATATATAATAATATAATATAATAATAATAAAGTAATATATTATAATATAATATATTATATATCTAGTAATATATGTAATATAAGTTACTATTAACCCATGGGTTGTTTCAAAGGCAGGGTGACGTGGTAATATCGAATATCAGATATCTGTCAGACATTATAAAAAAAAACACAGAGCCCATGGCCTCATTTCAACAATGTTTTGTGCCCTCACGATCAGATGTTGGATCACATATTAGATATACAATATCAAGGTAGTTTTTTTTGTTTTTTTAATAATTTTTAATATAAATTCAATATATTTTATCATGATTTTGTTAGTTTTAGTTAATTTAGGGTTTTTTTGATAAAAATTGTTAATATTAAGGTTTTTTATAATATATATTATGTTTTGCAATTTAATAGGAATGGTTGATCAAAATGATGACACTAAGGCAAGGAATAATATTCCTTGTAACCCCCCACCAAATGATCCAATGCCCTCGTAAAACCGTCCACCAAATGATCCTCTACCCCCTCAAAACCCTCCTTGAATCGAGGATTTGATAAATGAAAATCTCACCAAATTGAGGGGTTTGCAAAGAACATATAATAATGTACCCGCATTGGCTCCTATATTATCCACGTTAAACACCATAGTGGATAACATTGAAACCATTACCAACCAACAAAATTATGCTCTTCATTGGCGTGATAAAATGCACAAGATGTTTGATGATGGTTTGGACTATGATGAGGTTGCAGTCCTCAATATAACCAAAGAGGATTTGGCTAGCCTTTTTGCGAACCCAAAAATGGGTATACCAGTCGACAAAAAAATCCAAGCTATCGATTAAATGGTGCACAAATGATGCCATACGTGCAAAATTTTGGGATCATTGGTGGATGGTTTTTGATATCCCTCCACATAGCAATTTAGAGGTGCCATTTTATTTCCTTAGAAAATTATATGCAGAATTTGTGTTGAAACTTAAAGTGAACTATTGGAGCATGAAGCCCAACATGGGTGTAGGACTAGGAGCTCCTCGGGATAAATCCTCTTTCCAGTGGAAGAAAGTTGGCACTTTTGTCCCCCCCATTGATATCTCCCCACCTCCTTTAGTGCAGCATCCTGATATTATGGAAGAGGCTAGCTCTCAAACCATCAGAGCCATTCATAGGCTAAGTGGCTCAATGATATCTCAGGCTAGGTCAGTCCTACCTCCCTGTGTTGATGATGCTGGTGCTAGTTCATCATCGGCTAGCTCATCCCACATTTGTGTGCCTCACACTTGCATTATGTGCAAGAATATTTTCCTGGGTCCCATAGGTGATCTTCCTAAGTATGATTTTGTATTAGACGAGGATACACCAGACACACATGTAGAGGCTACAAACTCTGATGTGAGAGAGGAGGGGAATGCAGAGGCATGGACTCCTTCGGTGTCGACACATCTATACATTTTTTTGTTATGACATATGTGATTTAAAGTTAATTTTTATAATAGAGTAATTTTAATTTTTAAGCCATACTGACTTATACATGTATGTGATCTTCATTCATGTTTAGTTGATGATCAAGGAGGAGCTTAGATAGATTGATGATGCAATGCTCTCAGCCATTTCATTTGGCCTTGATACATCTACGATACATTATGTTGTGTTTGCATTATTTTTTCTATTTGATATTGTAGCATATATGGTTGCTAATCTTTCTTTTATCTTGCAGGTACCACCTATCCCCGGGGGGATAAAGTGTAGAGGATGAGCCAACATGCATTGACAAAGGAAAGGTAATTAGGTGCTTTCTATTTGATTAAATATTGATGCATTCTTGTAAAATGTTTGTGGTAATGAAATTTAATTACATTCTTTATTGTATATAGGGCGTGGCTACTGACAACGAGCCCATACAAATTTTGTGTCGTAGACAATCAGGCATTTCCATTCACACTGAGAGCCCCATTGTATGTATAAGTATCATTTATTTTTTATTTTCCTTATCTTCATAAATAAATTCAAAACTGATTTCCATGATATTAAGAACTACTATTGTGTATCTCGTAGGAGACTCCTAGTGCACATGAAGTTCAATGGGAGAGTTATGTAGATTTGATGATGTGGCCACTCTATCCTGAGGAGGAGCCTATAATAGTAAGTTGTAGTTTGAATTCATGATTAAATATGTTATAAATTTAGCATGCTATGAATTATAATGTTATAGTTTAAGTTGTAGATTCATCTAATAAATGTATTTGAACATACATGGCCCACAATCAGCGAGGTACAAGCATTGCTAAGGGCATATGAGAGGACTCTTGACTGGTACAGGAGGTCGACAAGAGAGGTATTTATTATGAAATTTTAATAGTATAAATCTTCATTACAAAAAAGATCATTATGCATTTGAGTAATTCAATGTTAGATACAAAGAATCATATAATTTTAGTAGTCTAACTTTGGGTTTTCCTCTTTTGTTTATGTAGGAGGCATTTGATCCACATAGTGCAGTGAAGAGGCTACATTTTGATCATCCACCAACACCCTAGGATAGTATAGTTTTCATAGGATGTGTCATGAGACATTGTCAGATGGCATATGCCACATTGTTTATGGAAACATTGATATTATACACATTCCGATGGCATGATCAGCCACATTTTGTATATGGATCTATGTAGTTTGATATATATATATATATATATATATATATATATATATATATATATATATATATGAGTACTTTGTCTATGGATACATGATCTTTGATATATATTTCTGTAAAATTTTGTCTATGTATATATGTATTTTGATATATATTTTTCTCATTTATGTGCACAATGATATACATATTAATTTAGTATCTAGTATTGTTCAATTTATCGTGAATCATGTGTATTATTCATGTTTATGGAATATCATTATTTTTGATTATTTTTGTTATATTTGATTCAAATGAAATAATTTGTGAATAACATTTTAACAACCTTTATTATCAAATTTGGTTGCAATTTTTAATTTGAAGTGCTATCATGACATAAACACACTTGTTAACCTCCTACACAAGGTTCAAATAACCCCAAATCTAATTTTAAACTCCACCTTCAACCTTGAAACTAACTCTTGGCTTCCAATCTAATCTCAACATAGTTAAGGACTCCACTCCTCAACCATGGATTATCTTCCCAACCACAAACCCATTCCTAGATTCATAATCTTTGATAACTAGCACTTCACTTTGTTACTATCCTCATACTGCAACTTTTCAATTTCAACATAACCTCAAAATATCCCAACTTAAGAGACTTGATTGGATCAAACCTTTTTCACTTTGTTACTACCTCTCAAAAATGAGATAGATTATTTTAGGCCTCAGCATCACTATCCTATAGCATTTGATGGTTCATTGATAGCCCTCACAAGCTCTGAGTTATGACCCTCAGAAGATCAACCTCAAAATGCACTTAGAGCACCTTGGAGACTCTTCGATACAGGGTGGCCGCGAATGATGGATGGTCTTTGTGGCCAAAACAAGGGTATCACAAGAGTTCACCTGCCCACTTAGAGCTAATGGCACTGATGATTCGATGCCAAGATCAGTGATTTCAAAGTTATGTTGTGGTGCACCTATGAATTGAGGCAAACTATGAGTTTTGGCATCAAGCGAGATCGTTGTGTCGAATCCAAATGGAATGTGATCTCTCAAAATAACATAGGTTATTTTAGTTCTTAGCATCACCATCCTATAGCATTCGATAGTTCATTGATAGCTCTCATGAGCTCTGAGTTAATGACCCTCAGAAGATTGACCTCGAAACACACTTAGAGCACCTTGGAGATTCCTCGGTATGGGGTGGCCACAGATGATGGATGATCTCTGTGGCTAAAACAAGGGTGTCACTAGGTTTCACCAACCCACTCAAAGTTAATGGTGCTCACAATTTGATGCCAACATTAGCGGTTTCAAAGTTATGTTGTGGTGCACCTATGAACTGAGGCACACTACGAGTTTTGGCATCGAGCGAGATCATTGTACTGAATCCAAATAGAATGTGATCTCTCAAAAATGAGATAGGTTATTTTAGGTCTTATCATCACTGTCCTGTAGAATTTGATAGTTCATCAATATCCCTCACGAGCTCTGAGTTATGACCCTTGAAAGATCGACCTCGAAATGCACTTAAAGCACTTTGGAGACTCCTTGGTACAAGGTGGCTGCAGACGATGGCTGATCTCTGTGGCCAAAATAAGGGTGTCACTAGCATTCACTCACCCACCTGGAGCTAATGGAACTGATGATTCGATGCCAAGATTAGTGATTTCAAAGTTATGTTGTGGTGCACCTATGAACTGAGGCACACTACAAGTTTTGGCATTGAGCGAGATTGTTGTGACAAATCCAAATAGAATGTGATCTCTCAAAAATGAGATAGCTTATTTTAGGAATTAGCATCACCATCCTATAGCATTTGATAGTTCATCGATAGCCCTCACAAGCTCTGAGTTATGACTCTCGGAAGATTGACCTTGAAACGCACTTAGAGCACCTTGGAGACTCATTGATATGGGGTGGCCGTAGATGATGGATGATCTCCCTAGCCAAATAAAGGGTGTCACTAGAGTTCACTCACCCACTTGGAGCTGATGGCACTAATGATTCGATGCCAAGATCAGTGGTTTCAAATGATGCTGTGGTGCACCTATGAACTGAGGCACACTACGAGTTTTGGCATTGAGCAAGATCGCTATGCCAAATCCAAACAGAATGTGATCTCTTAAAAATGAGATAGGTTATTTTAGGTCTTAGCATCATCATCCTATAGCATTCAATAATTCATTGATAGCCCTCATGAGCTCTGAGTTATGACCCTCGAAAGATCAACCTCGAAAAGTAGTTAGAGCACCTTGGAAACTCCTCGATACAAGGTGCCTGTGGATGATGGATGGTCTTTGTGGCTGAAAAAAGGGTGTCACTAGGGTTCACCCGCCCATTCGGAGCTAATGGTGCTGACGATTCGATGCCAAGATCAATAGTTTCAAAGTTACACTGCGGTGCACCTATGAACTGAGGCACACTGCGAGTTTTGGCATTGGGCGAGATCGTTGTGTCGAATCCAAACATAAGGTGAACTCTCAAAAATGAAATAGGTTATTTTAGGCCTTCGCATCATCGTCTTGTAACATTTGACGGTTCATCAATAGCCCTCACGAGCTCCGAGTTATGACCCTTGGAAGATCAACCTCGAAATGCACTTAGAGCACCTTGGAGACTCCTTGGTACGGGGTTGTCGTGGACGATGGATGATCTCCATGGATGAAAAAATGGTGTTGCTAGGGTTCACCCACCCACCCAGAGCTAATGGTGCTAATGATTCGATGCCAAGATCAACAGTTTCAAAGTTACGATGTGGCGCACCTATGAACTAAGGCACACTACGAGTTTTGGCATCGAGCAAGATCACTGTGTTGAATCCAAAAAAAAGGTGATCTCTCAAAAATGAGATGGGTTATGTTAGGCCTTGGCATCACCATCATATAGAATTTGATGTTTCATCGATAGCCCTCACGAGCTCCGAGTTATGACCCTCAAAAAATTGACCTTGAAATGCACTTAGAGCACCTTGGAGACTCCTCGATATGGAGTGGTCGCAGATGATGAATGGCCTCCGTGGCTAGAACAAGGGTGTTACTAGGGTTCACCTACCCACCTAGAGCTAATGGCACTGATGATTCAATGCCAAGATCAAAAATTTTAAAATTACACTCTAGTGCACCTATGAATTGATGCATACTACAAGTTTTGGAATCGAGGATCACTATAATGAATCCAAATGGAATGTGATCTCTCAAAAATGAGATGGGTTATTTTAGATCTCATCATCATCATCCTATAGCATTTGACAGTTCATCAATAGCCCTCATGAGCTCTGAGTTATGACCCTCAAAAGATCGACCTCAAAATGCACTTAGAGCACCTTGGACACTCCTTGGTATGAGGTGGCCGCAAACGATGGATGGTCTCAGTGGTCAAAATAAGGGTGCCACTAGGGTTCACCCACCCATCTGGAGCTAATGGAATTGACGATTTGATGCCAAGATCAGCGATTTCAAAGTTACACTATGGTGCACCTATGAATTGAGGCACACTACGAGTTTTGGCATCGAGCGAGATCATTGTGCCAAATCCAAATGGAAGGCGATCTCTCAAAAATGAGATAGGTTATTTTAGACCTCAACATCACCGTCCTGTAGCATTTAATGGTTCATCGATAGCCCTCACGAGCTTTGAGATATGACTCTCGAAAGATCAACCTCAAAACGCACTTAGAGCACCTTGAAGACTCGGTACAAGGTGGTCGCGGATGATGGATGATCTTCATGGCTGAAACAAGGGTGTCACTAGGGTTCACCCACCCACTTAGAGGTAATGGCACTGACGATTTGATGCCAAGATCAACGGTTTCAAAGTTACAATGTGGTGCACCTATGAACTAAGGCACACTACGAGTTTTGGCATCAAGCAAGATCGTTGTGCCAAATCCAAACGAAAGGTAATCTCTCAAAAATGAGATATGTTATTTTAGGCCTTGACATCACCATCTTGTAGAATTTGACATTTCATTGATAGCCCTCATGAGCTCCAAGTTATGACCCTTAGAAGATTGACCTCAAAATGCATTTAGAGCACCTTGGAGACTCCTCAATATGGGGTGGTCGCGGATGATGGATGGTCTCCATAGATGGAACAAGGGTGTTAGTAGGGTTTACCTGCCCACTCAGAGCCAATGGAACTAAATATTCAATGCAAAGATTAGTAGTTTCAAAGTTATGCTATGGTGCACTTATGAACTGAGGCATACTGCAAGTTTTGGTATTGAGTGAGATCACTGTGCCAAATCCAAACAGAATATGATCTCTTAAAAATGAGATTTTTCATTTTATGCCTCAGCATCACCGTCCTATAGAATTTGATGTTTCATCGATAGCCCTCACGAGCTCTGAGTTACAACCCTCAGAAGATTGACCTCAAAATGCACATAGAGCACCTTGGAGACTCCCCAGTATAGGGCGGCTGCGGATGATGGATGGTTTCCATGGATGGAACAAGGGTGTCAGTAGGCTTCACCCA
Organism: Cupressus sempervirens; assembly: GCA_028749045.1. Classification (NCBI taxonomy): domain Eukaryota; kingdom Viridiplantae; phylum Streptophyta; class Pinopsida; order Cupressales; family Cupressaceae; genus Cupressus; species Cupressus sempervirens. Next base: position 777,076,262 of record CM053789.1, read on the forward strand.
CCCACCCAAAGCTAATGGTGCTAACAATTCAATACCAAGATCAGTGGTTTCAAAGTTACACTCTAGTGATCCTTTAATGTTAGAATGTTATTTTTATGCACTTTTATGGATGTGTATTTGGAAATTGAATAAATTTTGCAAATTGAATAATTGAAAAACATGGAAACTAATGTCTCATGTCTAAAAGATAGAGACTAATAAGTATGAATCTAATCCTTAAGTAGTCTAGTCAGTTCAATATTATATTATAGATCTCTTTAGATGGGTGTATAGATCTCTTTAGGTGGGTGTATCGATAAAGATAGTGGCTATAACAACTTACCAAGGGGAATTTACTATGCTTAGTTTTCTTCATGAAGACAATAAACATTTCCCACATGCCCATTTCTTCAACTACTTACGAAATAAAGAAAACATTAGAAGTGTAATTTTATGACAACAATTCAACTCTTTAATTAAAAATTTAATAATATTAATATTATCTAATGTTTGATGTTAAAAAGTGTAATTTTGTTTTTTTTTTTATATAATTGGATACCTACAAATGTTTTGTGAATTCTAGATGTTTCTTTTGATGAATGCCCCTTTTATTGTTAAAGAACATTCAAAGCCAAAAATTTTGAGAAAAAATGGAGGATCTTATTTAATGAAGCTTGTGCAAACTATGTTTTATTGTAAATTATTTTAAAAAATGTATGCATTGCATCAATCTCTTGTGATACTACAAGAAATATTCTATAATTTGCCAAAACAAAATCTTGAGATTATTACTTGCAATAAACATATTCTATAACAAATAATCACATACATTAATTATTTAGAGAGAAAGTCGTATAACATGTGGCTACAAAGGCATGGAGTTATAAGAAGGAAAAAAAGAATATTTCATACATTTAATTTATGTTAACATCAACCCTAGCTTTGTGATCAAGTTGTCTTCAGAAACATCATGGGTCTTGGCTAGGTTGGGTTACACCGATGTTCATTAGGTTGGGGTCTTGGCTTATGTAAGCGACACAATTTTTTGTATGGGGTTTAGGTTTCTAGTTTGGAGGGTGTCTTCATGTTGGAGTGCTTGAGATAGGTTTTGTGTTTTCCAATACAACCAAGCTCTATGTTCAATCTCTTGCTTCTTCTCTTAGTGGTGACTTTATTCTCTCTTACTCATGATTATTCTCTTTTCTTACCTATGGTGAATGGCTATGTTGATATGCGAGAGTAATGTTAGGCAATTTGTGAGAGTAATATTTGAATACCCTTTGTGCTTCAAGGTTTATTCTTTTTAAAAATCTATGTTTGTGGTAGTTGGTATGCAACTTTAATAGTAAGTATGGCATAGTAGTATGTGTCTTTCTCCTTCATTTGATTTTTCTCCATGTAGATGTTGAGAATTTTTTAGGGATTCTCTATGAGGACTCTTCATTTCTTCTATAGTGTCTCTATTTCTCATCCTTCTTAGAAGATTGAATTTCTTATGGTTGTTTTTGGTGGATCATCTTATGTGGTGGAGATCTCCCCTCCAAAGGGTGGGAAGTGTTCTATTTATTTAATAGCATTTTTTTTTGGATATCTAGAGGCTGTATGGTTGAAGATCATTTTTTTTTTCCCATGCTATGATTTTTGCACTAGGAAATTGGTTAAAAGAAGAGAAATAATGAGGTTTTCGTGCTTCTCGTTGAGTGATGGTATAACTTCTCTTTGGGAATCAATTATTGGTTTTGAAGATGATAGGGATTATTTTTGGGATGTTTCTGGAGGAGTTTAAAATACTTTTTATTTCCTTATGGAAGGGTTGTTGGTTCCCAATTGTTGAGTTTTAAAGTTCTTTTCTATTATTTTCTCTTTGTGTGTTTTTATGTTTAGGGTTTTTGTTTCTCTATATGACTTGTTTACCTTTTGAGTTTCTATAAAAGGGAGAAATATTTCCTTTGTATGGGTAGATATAGTTATTTTTGGTTTTTCTCTAGTTTTACTAACATTGGTTGATAGTTTAAAAGGGCATTTTCTAGATATATGTTTTCTTTGGTTGGGAAGGCATGGTAATTTTGGTAGACTTGGAAATTTTAGGATCCTTAGAAAAATCATTGAATGTTTGGGGTACTTTTCAAAACCCTACAAGTTTTAAGGTTCCTTTCAAAAATCCATTGGACTTGTCTTTGGAGGCCTACCTCCTCAACTAAGTTTCTTTTTATGTCGTGTTGTTGTTTTAAGGATCTTCTCACTATAAATGGTTTCAAGGGGCTGCCAACCCCTTCATATATAAAAAGTAAAATCTAAAATGTAACTAAAGAGTAAAAATCTTATAGAAAGTTTGTAAAAATTGAAAAACCATCTCTCTATGAAATTAATATATCACAATGATGTAAAAGAGACAATCATGGAAAAAATTAAATTGATCTTTTCTTTTCAAGTACTAAATTATATAATGTAATTTAGACCACTCATCATAAATAAAAATAGAATAATTCAAATCTTTTGCATGTATTTGGATGTGTATGTGTTATTTTGAATAACTTGTCTTTTTCATTATTACAAAAACCATATACAAAAAAACTTCACATTTTACATCATCATACATCATAAACCTTAGGAATTCTCCCCAATAACACCACCCACCCCCCCCCCCACTCTTCATGATGTACCTACATTCCAATATCATAAAAAAATTAGTAACATATTGTATTAAACAAGATAATCAGTGGTTCACTGAATTATTTTGAAGAAAATAATATAAGAAGTAAATATACTTGGTCGAGTGTTCTAGTAGGGTCCTCTCTCTATTTTAGGGTCTCCAAAAGGGCTTCATGATCAACATTAGTAATAGTAAAAAGTTATTTTACTTTTGGTCTTCCTTGATGCTTCAACAACTTTACATTTGTTGCTATAATAAGATGCGAATATATGAGAATTATTTTTTGCTTCTGATAGTCTTCAAATGTAGGAATTTCATTCCTTCTAAGCATGTATGTCCGCAGCCATGTTCCAGCAACAACCATTGAACTAGTAAGATATGTGAATCCATCATCATCTATGATCAGTTGTGCAAGCTTTTGTTTACCTCTTACACAATGTGCTAACCAATAATCAAATTTCTCATCATTCCCCTGTGGTGCAACCAATGCAAAGACATGTCCAGGCTGAAGTAGATCTAATAGATGGTTATGCTCAAGTGAACTTTCCATGTCATCATTTCTAATAGAGGGTATGACAGACAATGGAGTAAGATAATGTGGAGCCCATGTGTCCACCCACTCACTTGACTCACAGTGATCCCAATCACACTAAAAATAATTAGGACAAAAGCAAGCTAGTTCTCGTGTCCAAATAGTCCATGTACTAGAATCAAAGCTCCAGAATGAATGCATTTTTGATGGGTCTCTCACAATAGTACAATTTGATCTATCACCTATGGACCCTTCCTCAACCAACCAAAAGAACTTGCATACCACTAAATCAAGAGTCCCCCCCTGTGATAATGCTAAACTACACCAATCAACAATGCTATGAGCATCAAGAAGCTCTGTTACTGAAATCTTCGGTTGCTCCTTAACTAGAGCTCTCTTCACACATGCCCCTGCTCCATCATGTTCCCCTTTCCCATGGTTGGACTCAAAAAAATTCTAAATATGAGACACCCCTCTCTACATGCATCCTACACAACCAATAAAACATGTGAGCATTCTTGAATTGACCTGTATAGTTATCTGACCAAATGATAAGTCTATCCATAGGAATTGCATTCTCATGTAAGAAATGAAAATAATTCTCGAAACAATGTTGCACAACCTCATGAGAGTGAGATCTATCATCACTCATAAAAATGATACTCTCTAATAATCTCCTGATTATCTTCTGCACTATCAGAGGCATGTCTATATGTTATGTGAATGAAAATAACAATCTGAATAGATTTGTAATATTGTGATTGTGTCTCATTTTGAGGTTGCAATGTGTAGTTCTCAGCAAAATCAACAATTGATATAATAGTGCCAATGGGAAAAGTCTCCTTATGCATTCTAAATTGTTGATCCAACCACTAAGACCTATGAATATGTCTTGCATACTTGTACAAAAGATTTGCCTTGAAATCTGAAATAAAACTAGCCACACTAATTTCTTTTCCAACTAATTCACATCTAGAGCCCTCACTCCCACTCTTCAATGTGTATTTCACCATCTCATATACCTTTTTTTTACTATTGTCTTTCCAAGATCTTGTTCGCACCTCTCATGGAAACATGTGTCAAACTTGGATAAGCCACCACATTCTGAACACTTCTCATTTAAGCAAGCATTTCTATAAAAGAAACAACCATCAACTCTATGACATAAAAATTGATCTAGCAAGTCTCTTGATGATTATGGAAGCCCACTAGCACCACAATTCTTCAACATTTCTTTACTATGCAAAGTAAAACGGATGGAGCATAATAATTCATAGTGCATAGAAAACTGAACTTGATATTTGCAACAACATGTATTTCAAATTTTAAGTGGCACACAATAAAATGACTTCAAATATTTAAAAGCCTTTTGTGATATATGAATACTTGGATGACTCTCTTTAAATTGTTTGAACAACATAGTTTGACTTACCTCCAAATAGTGTTTAGGATGTGGCGTGCGGTCTCTAATGCCAATTCTCAACTTTAACACATCTTTAGCATTAGGTGATACTTGTGAGCTAGAGTGCCAAAATTGTGTAATTTATTCCTTCACATCATCAGATAGCTTCTTGTCAAAAAGTGGAAGTCTGCCACCAAATGCCCATGTTTCATTTTGACGAGGATCATCAATTCTCTCTTGTCAACTAAGTGCTTTTCTCAAAGTAGTACGATTTAGGTTCAAATCAATACAAATTTGTCTCATATATCTACCCTTTCTCAAATGATGACTTACCAAAGAGGTTGTAATAACCCTTCAAGCAGCTCTGTTATCCTTCTCCCTGCTATTTTTCCAAATGCTATTGAGAGCACTGAAAAGATTCTTCACAATAATGGCATTTCTTTCCAAATTTTTATTGATATGAATCTTCAATTTGGAAAGCATAGGTCTCATCTTTTGCATCTTTAATAAGTGCATGAAAAGCTGACATTGCTCCACCACTGTCTTTTTGCCGAAAAACATCTTATATAGTCTTCAAGCCCATAACCAAATGGTTCTTTCTAATTTTTTCCCTTCTAAATTAGTAATAATCATTTCATCAATTTCAATTATCCATTTTGGTGTTATAGAACCTTCATGTTGATTATAATTAGGAGATATGTAAGGTTCTTGTGCATTAGGTTCTTGTGCATTGTCATGTTCAGCATGGTCAATTATGCAATTTACATTATGACCTGGTAGCATTTCATCCTCAAAATTTTCATTCTCTAAATTTTCAATTCTAGCATTATCATTTTCAATTGGTATGTTTTTATTCCCCAATTGCACATACTCATTATCTAACTCTATGATTTCACCTTCGACTAATTCCTCGTCAACTTGACTGACATTAACATACCTTGTCTTTTCTTTCGATATTCCATTTTGTCCCTTTCCCTATATGTTGCAATGTCTTCATTGGATACCTTCCTTTTGCATTTAGCCTTTCAACGACTGTTACTCCCCATTTAGATGACAATATCGAACACCTAGGGTTATATTATCAAAAAAAATTCAATTGGTTGGGCCCCAAAACATGACTTTTTGTAAAACCTATGAAAAAGACCCACAAAAAGTGATGTTGTCAGGCCTATAGTGATAGGGAATATTTGGGGAAAATCATGCCAGTAAAATTGAATATTCGATATCAAATTGGATATCCGATACTGGGGGCACAAAAACATTGGAGGGAAAAATGAATTTCTGAGTTATATGACTAATTTGAATTATGACTAATCTATAAATATATAATATATACTAATATATATATATATATATATATATATATATATATATATATATATATATATATATGAAATTAAATTAAATTAAATTAAATTATTATTATTATTATTTAATATAATAATGTAACTATTAATATATAATAATAAATTATGTTATTATTATTATTATTTATAAATATAATATATATTATTATATTATATTATTATTGTTTTTACTATATTTTTTATTAAATATAATAACATAATATATTATATATATGTTATTAATATATTTAATTATTATCATCTATAAATTATAACCTATAATATATTATTACTATTATGACCTATGTTATTAATATATAATAATATATTATGTTATTATTATTATAATCTTATATATATATATATATATATTTGATTATTATACTATATTATTATTATTACTATATTATTATATTTTACTATATTATTTCTATTAGAATCATTTATATGGGTTGAAGGGGGTCACAGGACGACTTATGATCCCTTTCGACACATTTTATGACGACATATGTCTCTAAGGATCCTAAGACCCCTAAGAACATATTATAATAGTTTATATGGGTCAAAGGAGGTCACAAGATGACCTATGACCTCTTTTGACATATTTCATGATGACATATTTCTCTAGGGGTCCTAGGACCCCTTAGGACATATTAGAATCGTTTATATGGGTCGAAGGGGGTCACAGGATGACCTATGACCCCTTTCGACACATTCCATGATGACATATGTCCCTAGGGGTCCTAGAACCCCTAGGGACATATTAAAATTGTTTATATGGGTCGAAGGGTGTCATAGGTTTTGACACATTACATGAAGACATATGGCCATAGGGGTCCTAGGACCCCTAGGGACATATTAGAATCATTTATATGGGTCGAAGAGAGTCACAAGATGACCTATGATCTCTTTTGACACATTCCATAATGACATATGTCCATAGGGGTCTTAAAACCCCTCGAAACATACTAGAATCGTTTATATGGGTCAAAGGGGGTCACAAGATGACTTATGACCCCTTTCAACACATGCCATGATGACATATGTCCCTAGGGGTCCTAGACCCCTAGGGACATATTAGAATCATTAATATGGGTCAAAGGGGGTCATAGGTCTTTCAACACATTCCATGAGGACATATGTCCCTAGGGACATATTAAAATCATTTGTATGGGTCGAAGGGGGTCATAGGATGACCTATCACCCCTTTTAACACATTCCATGATAACATATGTCCATAGGGGTCCTAGGACCCTAAGGACATATTAGAATCATTTATATGGGTCGAAGGGGGTCACAAGATGACCTATGACCCCTTTTGACACATTTCATGATGACATATGTCTCTAGGGGTCATAGGACCCCTAGGGACATATTATAATTGTTTATATGGGTCAAAAAGGGTCACAAGATGACCTATGATCCCTTTTGGCACATTCAATGATGACATATGTCCCTAGGGGTCCTAAGAACCTTAAGGACATATTAGAATTATTTATATGGGTCGAAGGGGGTCATAGGATGACCTATGACTGCTTTCGACACATTCCATAATGAACTATGTCCTAGGACCCCTAGGGACATATTAGAATCGTCTATATGGGTCGAAGGGGGTCACAAAATGACCTATGACCCCTTTCGACACATTCCATGATGACATATGTCCCTAAAAGTTCTAAGAACCCTAGGGACATATTAAAATCATTTATATAGGTTGAAGGGGTTCATAGGATGACCTATGACCCCTTTCGACACATTATATGATGACATATGTCTCTAGGAGTCCTATGACACCTAGGGACATATTAAAATCATTTATATGTGTTGAAGGGGGTCATAAGATGACCCATGACCCCTTTGGACATATTTCATGATGACATATGTCCACAGGGGTCCTAGGACCCCTAGTGACATATTAGAACCATTTATATAGGTCAAAGAGGATCACAAGATGACCTATCACCACTTTCGACACATTTCATGATGACATATATCCCTAGGGTTCCTATGACCCTTAGGGACATATTAAAACCATTTATATGGGTTGAAGGGGGTCACAGGATGACCTATGACCTCTTTCGACACATTCTATGATGACATATGTCTCTAGGGGTTCTAAGAGCTCTAGGGACATATTATAATTGTTTATATGGGTCAAAAGAGGTCATAGGTCATTTAACACATCCTATGACAACATGAACATATTAGAATCATTTATATAGGTCGAAGGGGGTCACAAGATGACCTATAACCCCTTTTGACACATTCCATGATGACATATGTCTCTAGGTGTCCTAGGACCCCTGGGGACATTTAATAATTGTTTATATGGGTCGACAGGGTCATAGGTCATCCTATGATCCCTTTCGACACGTTTCATGATGACATATGTCCCTAGGGGTGTTAGGACCCCTAAGGACATATTAGAATCATTTATATCGGTCGAAGGGGGTCATAGGATGACCTATGACCTCTTTCGACACATTTCAGGATGACATATGTTCATAGGGGTCCTAGGACCCCTAGGGACATATTAGAATTGTTTATATGGGTCGAAGGGGGTCACAGAATGACATATGACCCCTTTCAACACATTTCATGATGACATATGTCCCTATGGGTTCTAGGACCCCTAGAGACATATTATAATTATTTATATGAGTTGAAAGGAGACATAGGATGACCTATGACCCCTTTCAACACATTTCATGATGACATATGTCTCTAGGGTTCCTAAGACTGTTAGGAGATATTAGAATCATTTATATGGGTTGAAGGGGGTCATAGGTCATCTTATGACCTCTTTTGACAGATTCCATGACGACATATGTCCCTAGGGGTCCTAGGACGCCTATGGACATATTATAATCATTTATATGGGTCAAAAGGGGCCATAGGATGACCTATGACCCCTTTCAACACATTCCATGACGACATATGTCTCTAGGGGTCCTAAGACCCCTATGGATATATTAGAATCATTTATATGGATTGAAGGGGGTCATACGATGACCTATGACCCCTTTCGACACATTCCATGACAACATATGTCCATAGGGGTCTTAAGACCCTTAAGGACATATTAGAATCATTTATATGGGTCGAAGAGGGTCATAGGATGACCTATGACCCCTTTTGACACATTCCATGACAACATATATCCCTAAGGGTCCTAGGACCCCTAGGGATATATTAGAATCATTTATATGGGTCGAAGGAGGCCATAGGATGACCTATAACCCCTTTCAACACATTTCATAATGACATATGTAGGACCTCTAAGACCCCTAGAGACATATTAGAATCATTTATATGGATCGAAAGGGGTTATAGGATGACCTTTGACTCTTTTTGACATATTCCATGATAACATATGTCCATAGGGGTTCTAGGACCCCTAGGGACATATTAGAATCGTTTATATGGGTCGAAGGGGATCATAGGATGACCTATGACCCCTTTCCACACATTCCATGATGACATATGTCTCTTGGGGTCCTAGGACCCCTAAGGACATATTAGAATCGTTTACATGGGTTGAAGGGGATCACAGGATGACCTATGACCCCTTTTTACACATTCCACGATGACATATGTCCCTAAGTGTCCTAGGACCCCTAAGGAGATATTAGAATCGTTTATATGGGTCGAAGGGGGTCACAGGATGACCTATGACCCTTTTCGACACATTATATGATAACATATGTCCCTAGGGGTCTTAGAACAACTAGGGACATATTAAAATTGTTTATATGGGTGGAAGGGGGTCAAATGATGACCTATGGCCCCTTTCGACACATTCCATTATGAAATATGTCCATAGGGGTCCTAGGACCACTAGGGACATATTAAAATCATTTATATGGGTTGAAAGGGGCCATAGGATGACCTATGACCCCTTTCGATACATTCCATGATGACATATGTATATAGGAGTCCTAGGACCCTTAGGGACATATTAGAATCGTTTATATGAGTCAAAGGGGTTCACACAATGACCTATGACCCCTTTCATTACATTCAATGATGACATATGTCTCTAGGGGTTCTAGGACCCCTAAGGACATATTAGAATCATTTGTATGGGTTGAAGGGGGTCACGGGATGACCTATGACCTCTTTCAACACATTTCATGACAACATATGTCCATAGGGGTCCTAAGACCCCTAGGGACATATTAAAATCATTTATATGGGTCGAAGGGGGTCACAGGTCACAGGATGACCTATGACCCCTTTCAACATATTACATGATGACATATGTCCATAAGGGTCTGAGGACCCCTAGGGACATAGTAGAATCATTTATATGGATCGAAGGGGGCCACAGGATGACCTATGACCCCTTTCGACACTTTCCATGATGATATATGTCCTTAGGGGTCCTAGGACCCCTAGGGACATATTAGAATCATTTATATGGGTCAAAGAGGGTCATAGGATGACCTATGACTACTTTCAACACATTTTATAATGACATATGTCCCAAAGGGTCCTAAGGCCCCAGGGACATATTAGAATCATTTATATGGGTCGAAGGGGGTCACAGGATGACTTATGACCCCTTTCGACACATTCTGTGATGACATATGTCTGTAAGGGTCTTATAACCCTTTAGGATGTATTAGAATCGTTTATATGGGTTGAAGGGGGTCATAGGATGACTTATGACCCTTTTTGACACATTCAATGACGACATATGTCCCTAGAGGTCCTACAACCCTTAGGGATATATTAGAATCATTTATATGAATTGAAGGGGGTCATAGGTTTGACACATTCTATGACAAAATTTGTCTCTAGGGGTCTAAGGACCCTTAAGGACATATTATAATCATTTATATGGGTCAAAAGGGGCCATGGGATGACCTATGACCCTTTTCGACACAGTCCATGACGACATATGTCTCTAGGGGTCCTAGGACTGTTAGGGACATATTAGAATCATTTATATGTGTCGAAAGGGGTGATAGGATGACCTGTGACCCCTTTCGACACATTCCATGACAATGTATATCCCTAAGACCCCTATGGACCCATTGGAAATGCGTCGAAAGGGGTCACTAGGGGGCCTTAGGGACATATGTTGTCATGAAATGTGTCGAAATGATGCATTTTATGACAATATTATATTTAATAATTATATAATATTGTATATTTTAATATAATAATATATTGTTAAATTATATAACAATAATAATCATATATGTTACTAGATTATAGATTTAATAATAATAATAACCATATATAATAATTTAGTCGTATAATATTAGTATATATATTTAATAATAATAATATATATCATATATATTACTATATTATATTTAGTTATAATTATTATTATTATATTTATAGCTATATTATATTTAATAATAATAATCATACATATTACTATAATATAATAATTATTATTATAATATATAATAATAATATCAATGTCCAAACTTTTCCAAACTAAATTCCCCTCTAAAATAGTCTAAAGTTTCCCTCTTAAATTTATTTTCTCTCAAATTTCCCTCCCTCCAGATTTAAAATTGAAAAAAATCTCCCCTCTCAAATTTCCCTCCAAATTGGTGTTGAAAATTCTCAGCAATGATTGAGTATTCGATTCCAAATCCGATATCCTATTAGGCTTGGTAAATACCAAGCCTATTTAGTCAACCCAAAAAACATGTTTGAGAAGGGTTTCACTAACACTTAGACTTCAGGTAGCCATCTAACAATGTTAGCTTCATTGACATTGAATGAAACAAAAAGGGTTTTTTTATATTACTCTCGAGATTCCATCGATATAATTGCTATCAAATTCTGAGTTCGATAAGTATTTATTAGCTAATTTTCAATGAAGATTATTGTAAAGTGCTAATTGACATACTTATTAAAAAATAGCTATAACTTTCAAACGGTATAACATTTTTTAAATCCAAAAGTTGCGTCACATTCTATGCTTCACCTAGTATAAGAAAAATAAAATAAAAATAAAAATTGATAAAATTTTATATTAGTTAAGGTGGTCAGACACGGGAGTTTTTTTTTCAAAAAAATTTTAGTAAAAAATTTATATTTAATTATTTATTTAGAATAAAAATATCCAAAAATATGTGTCACATCCGGGCATGAGTCTACTTTTTATATCTATAATTATATTTTAAAAATATTATTATTTGATTTTGATTAAGGTGGTCAAACATACACCTACTTTTTATTTTCACCCTGAAATTTTTGTAGTACTGCATTAAAATCTAAACTTCTAACTAATCAATTTTTTTTTCTCCAAATAAGGCCTAGTAGTTTAGAAACTACATTTAATTTCCTATAGATTATTTTCTTACAACTTTTTGATATAAAGTCCATAACCACTTTAAAATTATGTGTCAAGTTGACATAACCCTAATTTGCTAGTTTTTCACTGCCACTTAAGGCCATAGTTTGGTTGACCATGATCTTGCACATATCCTATGGAGATGAAAGTTGCAATCAGAAGAAAGTATAAATACTGTAGCACAAAAATTTTCATGTGTACTATAGCAGAAAGGGAAAAATAATGATTGCCAAAGATGAATCTTCAGGTCTGCACTCGATAATCGTTCAATATTCTTCAAATCCTTTAGTTATTCCTTAATTTTAAGCACAGATAGAACTCCAAAATGAAGCTCTCCTGAATGCCAAATTCAATGGATATTTCACCACCTCAAATGGTTGCAACACTGAAGAATTAATGCTCTCCAATGGCTAACTGAAATCAGAAACCCTTAGTCTCTTCTCCCAAGTTCATATCAAATGCAATTGACAATAATCGGATGCCTAAAAATGAAGCTCTTCCCTCTATTTATTCTTTTACTTCACCCCTTCTAGAAGGGAACAAAATATTATTTAATTGCATTCTCTAGAAGCTTCCCCCTTTCCAATGCAATAATTAGTTGTACTTCTAGAAAAATGCACTCGCTAGAATCTTCCCCATTTTCGATACAATAATTCATTGTGCATCTAGAAAATTAAATTAATTAAATATAAGGTCACCTTTAGATTTATTTATTTGTTGACTTTAATTTAATTATTTCTCCTTATTTCTCCACTTAGCCTTTGGAGAATGAAAAGCTAAGAACTCCATTGAGGGCCCAAAAGTTGGGGGACATTACACAATACTGAAATTAACAAGACAATGTTCTTTAACTTGCACCCAATGATCATATTGAAATCAACTAATACCATAAGGTGTAGGATGTTTCAATCTTTGAAAACCAAGTTTTCTAACAATCTCTTCAGAAACAAGATTATTAATACTTCCTCCATCCATATATAATAACTTTACAACATTTACCTTCAAACTTACATAGAGTTCGAAACAAGTTCCTTCTTTGCATCGGTTCAACTTCATGCTTAGCCAACATGATTCTTCTCATCGAAAGCGATTCTCCATCTTATTGTGAATCCAAATCAACATTAGAAGATTCCACTTTCTATACTTCTTGTAAGTTACCAAGTTTTGTTTGTCAACTTTCACATTAAGACATTCAAAAGCTCAATGACCATCCTTACCATGTTTTAAACAAGTACCTTTGAAAATAAACTTCGTTTTGGAAACAAGTTTCTTACCCCTATCAACTTTAGTAACTTTCTTACCTTTCTTTCTTCCCAACTTTTCTTCAGCATTTAATGCATACTCCTAAACATCTTCAACTAAACTAAGTTTCAATTTATACTTAATTCATCTAGTGCCTACCCCTAGTTAACTTTTTAAATTTTATTGCCAAACTCGTTTAAGCCAATTTATGCTTATGCTTGATGATTAGTAGCAGTGTTTTCTAGATTATTGGATATTATTTTCATACTCAGTTGATTTTATGATGAGACTACTTTGGTACTAATTAATTCATGTATGTGTGATTATACATTGATGATGATTATTTATAGTGATTTCAGTTATTTGATGATGTTAGGTAGATGGATTATTTATATGTGTTTTTTATGGATACTTACCCCATACTGCATGTGTATGGTGTGCGTGTATGTTTTCTTTATGTATGACATTTTTGATGTGGTTAAGGGAGTTGTAGTCACCTACTAGTCAGGATCTACATGATGCACCACTTCCTGTCATTGCCTATTTAGTTTAGAATATATGTGTTTGTACATGTGTGAATTTTATATAGATTGTAGGTACTAGGTATCGACTTTTCTGAATTGCTAAGATGAGCGTACCCTATTGTAATATCTCAATGGTAAGAGAGGGGAGATAAATTCTTGAGTCCAAGTCCTAACCTTTAAACCAATTGTCTTAGAAAATTAGGACAAGTATTTGAGATGATTACCCTTTCAAATTCGTCATATGATGTAAATTCATGATTATAACCCTTGAGTTTGATTTTGTATGTGATATTTTATTATGGGTATTCATATTTCGTCTTGTAGGTCTTTGGAGATTTTTTTGTTAATTAAGTCAAATTAAAAGATTAATTAATGATTTAATTCAATGGAAAATTATTAAGATAATTTTAATATTTAATTATATTTTTAATTGAGAAATTAATTAAATAAAAAGAATTAAATTTAAAGAGAAAATTATAGTTCTAATTTTAGAGGGTAATAATATTTATTTAATTTAATAATAATATATTTAGAAGATCATTTTAAATAAATGCTAAATATTATTATTACTTAAGTTAATAAATGTTTTATCAAAAATAATGCTTCAAAAATTAATTAAAGAGAGAAAGAGAAATAAATTTATTAAAGATATCTTAATTGAAAAAAAGTGTGCATGATTAAATCCAAAAAGTTAATAAAGAGTTAAAAAATTGTGATTAATGAGTTCCCTCACATGATCACACAATTAGTGCCCCAAATTTAGGAGAGAACTCCATATCAGAGATTGAGAGTTCATTTCATAAGGACTGGGATTTTTGGAGAAGGGATTTTTCAAGGAGAAGGTTTTGAGAGAAGAGAATTCTCTCACAATCTTCGAGTGATTGTGTATTAGCATCAAAACCAAGTAGAGCCTTGTATTTTATTCACCCAATGAATCATTTTTCTTCAAAATTCATGTCTACATCATGATTGTTGAATTGTTTTTCCAAATTTCATCTGTGATGAATCTTTCAATCCTTCATTTTGAATTTATTGGTATTCATATCGAATTCTTCTATATATGAGGATTGAAAATTAGGAAACCCTCGTCTATGAATTGAATAGTCATTATTTTAACTAGAATTAGTTTTGAAAAGA
The DNA here is from genome assembly GCA_028749045.1 of Cupressus sempervirens. Lineage (NCBI taxonomy): Eukaryota > Viridiplantae > Streptophyta > Pinopsida > Cupressales > Cupressaceae > Cupressus > Cupressus sempervirens. The sequence goes on from CM053789.1 coordinate 777,091,399, forward strand.
AATTAATTTTAGAATGAAAATTTGATTGGTTTATCTAGGTTTCCCTATCAGACCAAATTCTCAATGGTTATATAGAGGGGCTTGTTTAGAAAATGATTTATATAATACGCACACATGCACACACGCACATGCACATACATGCACACACACACACACACACACACACACACACACACACACACACACACACAATTATTTTAAAACATAATTTGGAGAGGAGGTGGGGCCACCAAACCCCCACCTCCCCTTTATTTCCTCGTGACCCTTTTTAAAAGTTTGTGTGCATAGACGTACTGCTGCTTGCAGCAGTAGTGCCGTTTGTAGTCGCATGACTTTTTCTAGGCTAGCGGGCCATAAACACATGTTAATATATATATATATATATATATATATATATATATATATATATATATATATATATATATATATATATATATATATATATATATATATATATATATATATATATATATATATATATATATATATATATATATATATATATATATATATATATATATAATTGATTTATAAATTTTAGTTTTTATTAAATTTTATTATTAATTATTAATTTATTATATTAATATGTTTTATTATTAATTAATTAATGTTTGTTTATATAGTTATTTAAAATAATTACTAATTAAAATTAATTAATTTTGTTTAATTAAGTTTTTTAAATTAATAATAAATAATAACACTTGAGTTATTTATGAAAATTATTATTTAATAATTTTAATTGTCAATAAAATCGTAGTGAATTTTAATTAATGGACAATTATTATTACAATAATAATTTTTTGGAGATAATTTTTTTAAGTGATCTTATGATATTTGGGTGATCCCACAATAATAGGTTCCACTTTTTGACCAATTTTGACACTAAAATCAATATTTTTGCAACAAACATCATGTTCGAGTGATTATATCTCCAAAACTATAAATAATCTCAAGATGACATAAACTAGTGATTTTTAGTAATTTGTTCTTACTTTGTAACCATATTTTTTAATCTAAAAAAAAAAATTATTTATGTCAAATTTTTCATCTCCTCCGAAAAGTGGTACATAATAAAATTCAATATTTTTAAAGAGTGACAGTCTATTTGACACACATAACTTTTTTTTAGAAATGATAATGAAGTAATTCTTTTGGCATTAGATTTGTAACATCAATATCTAGAGGATGCATTTGGTTTGATTCATTTTGGTTAAATATTGTATAGTCTATGAAATTTTGAAGTGACACCAATCGTAATTTAGACATACATTCCGTTTGACATAGATAATTTGAAGTCAATTTATCATAAACTTAACTTTTTTTTTTTAATAGAAAGCTATCTCAATAAAAAATTTGACCTAATTTACTAATTTTCCTGGGGTATCGAAGTCTGTTGATGTTCAATCGGTAATGAACCTATGATGAGTTAAACTCATATTTGAAAGCCTTAATGATTAAAATATGTATTACAATTATAGTTGTTAGAAAGCTTGCTCCGAGTAGTTCATATTTTTGCATTTTTTATTTTACATTAGGAGATCATTTATTTGCAATTATGGGTGTCGAAAGAGAATTTAAAAAAATAAAAATAAAAGAAAAAAGGGCCCAAAAAAATGTAATTTTGTATGTTCGCAACGAACATGCGGCCCAAAAAAAGGGTAAAAAGATGTTTTAAAATGTTGGAAGTTGATGTTTCATATGTTTGTAGCGGACATATTTATTATGTATGTTTGCTGCGAACATGATTTAAAAAAAAGTTCGCATTGAACATAATAATTATGTTTCGTTGTGAACATATGATAAATTTGATTTCCCATTTTGCAATTTTTTTTCATTTTTGTTCATCCCACTAAAGTGGAACCCATTATTGTGGGTTCACCCATTTAATTGTGAACTTGGAAATTTCATAAGGGTAATTGGGTAATTTATTCAAATACAAGAATGGGTTAAGTTGTAAGCATAAACTATAAATGTCATCTACTCGAAAACTTACATTGAAATGAAAGCTTAAACCTTACTATTAACTTAGACTACGTGTCTTCAAAATCAAACCAAACTATGAAACTACACTGTTATCTGTATGTTGTCTTATGTTTTGGGTTTGGGTGGACTAGAGTGTTGACCAGTCTTAGGATGTTTACTAGAGGTTTGGAAATTCTATTTTTGTGATATTATGATGATACTTTGATCTTGATCTTTTAAACTCAACCATGGTAATGTGTTTGGTATACTCTATGGTGAGTTTGGATCTATTGTTTATTATTGCTTTCAGTGTTCTCAAGTGTGAAATTGAGGTGAATGGTGTGACCTATTTGACTTGACCTTTAAGTCATCAATTAGTTATTTTTGGATGTTTTCCAATTGCTTTTAAAGGACTGAGGTGTTATAGTGAATTCTCTTTTGATGTTTTCTAGTCACTTGTATAAGGCTAAGGTGAAAATTATGATTCTTTGATTTGTACTTTTATGAGCCTAGGGTAGGTAATCTATATGTTAAGTTGGAAAGTGGATTGCAATGGAGGCCAAGGCCCTAAAGAGGCTGATGGGTAACCCATTGTAAGTAGTTAATAAGTGAAAACACTATTTTTGGATGTTTTCCAATTGCTTTTAAAGGACTGAGGTGTTATTGTAAATTCTTTTTTGATGGTTTCCAATCACTTGTATAGGGCTGAGGTGAAAATTGTGATTCTTTGATTTGTACTTTTATGAGCCTAGGGTAGGTAATCTATATCTTAAGTTGGGAAGTGGCTTGCAATGGAGGAAAAGGCCCAAAAGAAGCTAACGAGTAACCCATTGTAAGTAGTTAATAAGTGAAAACACTACACTAAATGAGAGTAAAATGAACCTAATAAGAGTTTTGTCTTTCCTCGCCCATGCCTCAAGTGCTAGTATAGACCAGGATGGGAGTAGAGAGGACACTTGGTTGCAACCATGCATTGTTAGTATGCCTTGTCAGTACAAAAGGATACTAGTGCCACATAGAGTCACTAGGGGGCTAGAGGATTAAAAGACTAGCCTAGTAACCTTAGAGTTGGTTCATGCAATGACACTTGCCCATTAGCAGTATAGATTTTCTGCCCACTAGCAGTATAGATTTTCTATGTGCCTTTGTTTGCCTCTGGGTTTAGATGTCGATTTATCTTGGAATCTTTGAGTTAGATCACTTTTAGGATTTTTCTTGACCTAGATATTACTTTTGATTTTGGGATTGATATCCTGTTTGGGACTTGAGACTATCTCCTTAGCATGGTGGGAGTGGAACTTTTTGGGTTACCACATGGTTGGGTGGTAGTGCTTTTTATTTTTACCATTGAAATTTGTCCGTAGATGTTGTGGTTAGAGTTCCTTGTTCTACATTTCCTTTCATTCTATATTTCTGTATCATGATGGATGGTTATATCTATATGATGGATGATTTTACTTATTGTATTGTACCTTGTTTCATGGATATGAAAGGGATGATGTAATCTATTTTACAAGTGTATATTCTTTCAACCTTTCATACCCTATGACATGTACAGTGGATGATTGTGCATTCTAAATTTATTTCCAAGTGGTATTCAAAACAAATGTATATTATTTAAATGGATTGGACTTGTAGTTATTCTCTTATGTGGACGTGTTATTCATTGGACTTAGTATTATTTAAATTTAAATATGGATCAATGTCTTGGGATCCTTAAGGAATGTAATCTATTATGTTTTTTATGTACGATTGTATGTTGTAGCTTTCGCTATTTTATGATTGTTGTACATGTTATTAATTTTTTATTTTAAAATGTTTGGCAAACTTAGTAAAACTTTAGGTTAGTTTGTTTGGATCCCTTGGCAGAGCGTTATAATTCATCTTGAACATTGAATTCCAAACCATTAACATACCTTGCAAAAAATTTCATAGAAGACTCATAATGTCCAGATCTGATTTGTATCTTGTGAAATTCCTTAGTATAAGCTTTCACATTCATATCTTTTTTCTTCAAGTTCTGTAATTTCTTAAACAATTCAAGTTCATAATCTTCAAGGAAAAATTTAGCCTTTAATCTAGAAACCATGGGAACTTCCATCTACTAATCTTAGGTTCATCAAAATAGTAGAAGAAAACAAGATATAATTGCAAGAGACCACTTGATTAACAAAAAATATTCAATTACATCTAGTGTTCACGGTGCATTCCATGGATGATAGCACAACTAGCATGAATAAAAGTCTATATGCCAGGTTGTGAGGCCTTCCTGGTTACGACCAATGTAAAATTCTAGATTACAAACCAAAGTTCTCTATCCAAGTTCTAACTTCTTCTTCTTGAGTAACCTTACTTTCCACTTCCTTCTAAGACTCAAGGACATTACATATATAGCCATCAGGACATGCAAGTCGGCTTAGAGTTTACAATCTCCAATAATAGGAAATGTGCACATTACATTAAATATAGGACTGACCCAATGAATTAATGACCAAATACATAACACATTCATTAAATTATGTGGTCTTAGATATAGGTCCACACGTCAACAAGTCACCAAGATCTAACAACTCACAAGCTAACTCTCAAATACGAAACTGTGTCTTAAATTAAATATCAGGCATCTCTATATGAGAAACTGATGGAAAACAATGGAAACTAATGGAATATCAGGCTAACTCTCAAATATAAAACTATGTCTTAAATTAAATATCAGACATCTCTATAAGAGAAACTAATGGAAAACAACACTTGAGAAGATGAAGCATAACTTTTGCTAATGGTCACATAGGATTGTGCACACTTAAGGTAATGATCCATGATATGTCCCCAACATGAAGCCAAGAGTGTCGAATCTAGAAACAACAAACAAGAGTGTTCCAATACAAACTATCAAGTAGATAATTGTAAAATAGAAAATAACAAATATATTTTTGGGTGATGCAAGATTGCCAACAACCCAAAGATGCTCCTGCATTAGGTCAAACTACCTCAATTCTTGTTGTGAAAAATGAGTGAACGGTAGCGAACATAGTAGACAGAGGCAACTAGTGTTTCTATAACCCTTCCCCGCCTATAATTGAAGTATTTATATAATATCAACGAGTTTGATGAATAAGTGTTTAATTACGAATATGATGAACTTTGGATATGGAAGGCTGAGAAGTAGTAGAGGCATGATGCATTATCAACTCATTAAGAGGTTGGGTCGTCCATGGCCATGAAAATAGAGAAGTAAAAGCTAAGACCTAAGAACATGATAACATCTAGGTCCTTCAACGAGGATGGAGACAAAAGGCATGCTTCAAGATATTAGCGTAAATTTTGCCAGATATGCTCTAGTCTAAACTCTAATATGAATTTTGAGATCTAACAACATTACTCTGATTGTTTTTACTCTTTAGAATCTTAGTAAATTAGTTTAGTTTTTATCTACATTCCTAGGTTTCTTCACAAACTCTATGACTCAAGTCGAGTGTTGGATTATCAGTGGTTTTATTAGTTTTATGGTCGTTTGTTACAAAGTCCAGACTTTGTATATTTTTCTTATATTTGAATATGAAATTGACTATCTCGGCACCAACTTCTTATATATTAAAGAACATTATATTATTTTAATTTATGTTAATATTAAGATTGACATGCAGCTCTATGCCTATATAGAGACCAAAATATTAAACTTTTACAATTATTTTAATCATGCATAAAAGTTTAAAATTAGTTCATAGTCACGTATAAGTAGCAAATTGTTCATTAAATTCTTTCTTCACGAATATATTATTCTTGAATTTGCATTAAATTTAATTACAAATCTATTTTTTAAAGTGTTTAGCAAAAAATTGAATTTTTTTTATAAAGAATTTAACATTTAGTTAAGAGTCACTCCCACTTGGTTGTTTATTTTGGTATCTTGTATACTTTATCCTCTCACTCATACATTTTTAAGTTGTCTAATAGGGATTTAGAATTCTCAGGAATATGACATTCAATGTAATATCTTTAATTTGTTTCCAAAAATCAAAAATTTAATTATTTTTTTAGGTAAATTTTATTTTGAACAAAATTGAATTATTTCTGTTATTTTAGCTTTTAGACAAGTGTTTGGTCTATTCTATTTATTCTTTGTGCTTCTGAATTTTGATCGTGATAGTGTATAGATTTTTGAATCAATATTTGGAATTATATTATCTGAAACATCATTAGTTCAGATCAGGACATTTTAAGTGTCTGCTACTAATTCAGAAACTTACATAAAAACATTGTAATTAAAAAGAAATTGTGTGCAATCAAGATTCAAAAGCATAAAGATTAAAATTGTTCTAGATTGTAGAAGCCTGACTGCCAGTACTTATAACTTTTCTTGTAAGGAAATTTTAAATTGAGAACGGTACACTATTACTACAAAATCTGATAGAAACTCCAAAATTCAGTGGATAGTTGCAGAAATCTGCTGCCTACAGTTGCAAATAGTACAATTATTTCAAACTCTTTGGCGTAAAAGTTAGGAGACTTGAGACTAAAATTTAAGTTAGCTATGTTATTGTAACTATGAGAGTAGAAAATGGGTATGAATGCTTGACCGAAGTAGCTTCTCTCTATATATTACTATTTTGTTCTTTGATGTAGTAACTATTTAACACAGAGAATTCTATATTCTTCAAACTGTTGCGGAGGACTACATTGGGCAGTCTTTGATGTTGCCATTTCATTATCTAGGGTATTGTTTGAGCCTGACATTTAGGGGGAAAAAATCAGTGTCTGTTTGCTTTTCGACTATATATATTTGTAAGTTAATTTTTAAAAACTACAGTTTCCGTTCTTAGATATTTATGAATCTAATTAGGGAACATTGAGTGGTAAAAAAAAAGGGACAGGCTAATATCCAGACAAAATGTATTAAAGACAAAACAAAGTCAAATTTATTTTCTAAATGTAATGATTTTTTCCCAAATTTGTTGTCGCTTTCCACTACAAACTATTCAAAGATCAAATGCTGACATTTTCAGAAAAACTCATGATGTTTTGGATTTTTTGAAAATTGTCAACTGTACAGTTTGTAGAGGATAGCTGATTCCAAAACAAAATAGCCATATTATGTTCTTGTATCAATAGTCATCCATTCAAAAATGTCAATACTTATGGTCCTTACAAAATGTTCTAATATTGGTGTACAATGGACCAATTACCAATAAAAAATAGACATTAGTACATGTGCGATTGACTACTAGTATTGGTGTTATCATTTTTAGGTCTTCTTTGATATTAGTAATTGGGGGTCAACATGACAAAAAAGTCACAGCTATTCAACTCACTAGGGAAAAAGATCTGCCCAGCTAACTTCGAGCGCTTAGAATTCCTAAACTGTAAGTTGGATTATGCTGTTTTTTTGGTATACATCTGTAGGTGAGTGAAGAGGCTAAGGTTTCGGCTCTTGGGTATCCATGAATCACTCTGTAGAAATCATAGATTGTAAAGTGGCCAAAAAATGTCATTTCAAAACACTCCTCTAATATCCACTATGTTCATACACAAATAGTTGCTTACTCAAACAATACCAATACTTAGTGTACAAAATGATCAATCACTAATTTAAAAACAAAAGAAATTGACCATTAGTAATGTGTATTCATCTTTTGGAACTCTCCTAAGAACAGTAATTAAGAGAGGAGATATTTTATTAGACGTACCGTCATTACTGTATCTCTTTCCGTGTAAGTCACTAGTTATTTCCCAAATGTAATTCATCTAATAGCCCAACGTGAAGATGTTTTTCAAGTTTTTAAAGCTTATTCAATAATTTTTTTTCTTCAAATCTGAAACCCACTGCGAAAATGCGTCACACTGATCATCCTTAGTACACCAAAATTGACAGTTGACTAAAGCTCTAAACTGCTAAATATTTAGTTACAGTTGTCAAATTCCATCTGGAAAGAGATGCTCGTGATTTGGATATAATACAAAATTATAAAAAACAAAGGAGTTGCTCAATAATTTCTTCCAGTCTATTTATTGCTATTAGTAATCTAATTTATCATTTTTTTAGTTTTGCAGTACAGTTCAATCTGTTTCCACGTAAGAGGAATGTTGGTATTGAACTTCCCCTACATAAACAGAAACGAATGTGGATTTGGAAACAAGAAATCTAAGATTTTAAAATATTTCTTATATAAGTGTATGCAAAACAATTGTGAATAATTGATACATTACGTACAGATTTTCTTTCCAAAATCTGTCTTTTTGCCCTCGAGATTTTTTCTACTTATAAGACCTTTTTTTCCAAATATTAAACAGCCATTTGAAATTTCTAAGGATGGATAAGGCCAAAAGTCACAAGCCATACAGAAAAATTCAACTTATGGCAGGCTCTTTATACACTACAAACAAAAAAAACCCAACAAGAGATTGGAGGTGAGCTAAAATTCTGTATGGAGAAAGCTGATGAAAGATGTTGAAGTAAAATAATTGTTTTGTCTGGACCGCTTTGATAACAACAATGCAAGTGGGAGAAGCTGTAATTTAAATACGACATAAAAATCTATAAGACCTTAACTGGAGGTTAACTGGAGGTCAACAAATGTCTGTATCACTCCAGTACACTGAATACCCCATTAACATTCATATGTTCAAAGCCTTCCTCTTATCTTATTCATTATTTGAAACATTTCCTTCACCACAAGTTTAAGTTGTCTCAGCATTATAAAACCGAACACAGAAAGTGAAAAAAAATCACAAAGAGGGAAGAGGTAGTATGGAATCTCAGCAAGGATTTACTTTGGATGGATCCTCTGATCTAAAAGGGAGGCCTGTTCTTAGATCTAAAACTGGAAGATGGAAAGCTTGTACATTCCTAGTTGGTAAGAATTGATTAACTCAAGTGTCTAACAATGATCTTGATGAAAAATTAGATCTTGTGTGAAAAAATATTTCTGTAATCAAGTTTTGGAAGCCCAAGAATGTCATGTTTCAACATTCATAGTTTTACTGTATTATGGCAGGTGTTTTGTAAAGTATTAATTGATAGGTTCATGATAAGAAGTTGGTATTCTTTGTATTGTGTCAAATTATGATATTGTTATCAGAATTTATGTGTACTTTTAAAGTCGAACTCATTCGTTTATGAAATTTTGTTGCAGTGTATGAAGTATTTGAAAGAATGGCTTTCTATGGAATTGCCTCAAATTTAGTGATCTATTTGACAAGTAAACTGCATGAGGGTACAGTGACTTCCTCAAGGAATGTGACTAATTGGGCTGGAGCAATTTGGATCACTCCTATTCTTGGAGTATATATTGCAGATGCTCACTGGGGACGCTACTGGACATTTATCATTTTTTCATGTATTTATATACTGGTATATATAGCACATAAATCACCCTAACTTCTGTTTAAAAATCTGAGTGACATCATGTTGGTGATAGATATGTGATCTCTGTATTGTAGATTATCTCTATTGGTGATATTTGTTAGCTCCTAGTGTGTGCAATTATGTCCCTTAGATCTTGCACTTGCAGTCCAAGTGGCTATACAATATGGTAAGTTTAGAACAACACAAACAGAAAGTTTGTACAAGGTTGGTTGAAGGAAAAGTTCGTATCTATGTCCACATATAAGAGGTGAATGAGAATGTTGTCAAGGTATTGACATGAGCAACAAGAAAACTTTCAACAGTATATAGCCAATTTTGTAGCACCAGTATCAGAAAGGTCAAAATGTATGTTTAACAAGAACATATAAATATAAACATTTCAATGTGGAGAAACAGTGTAGTTTTGACTGTAAGAAGCCATCGATTATATCATGTTTGAGTTTATGATCTTACCATGTATTTTGCTCATGGATATTGGTATGTTCTATTATCCTAAAATTCCAATTTTCTCAAATGATGGAGATGATTTTTTCGTAATATAATTGAACCGGGTAGAGTTGAATCTGTTAAGGCAGGTCATGTGACATATCTAGATCATTTTGGTGAGATTATGTTATATAGTAAGTAGATTTTCCTCGACTAACTAGTCTTACTAAGAGTTGTTTCTTCTATTGTAATCATCTTTGTTCAGTTAGAAGAAAGTTTTTTAACTTAAACAAAAACAATTCTTTGTTAGACTTTTTAAACCTATCTCAGGCTTTGAGTTTAGAGTGTAAATGCTTTCTTATTCGTGAATTGGGTGTCTTTCTAATGGTGTGATTGCATTCCATCTTCCAAGTATGTATTGATTGAAATGTTTTAACTTCTAAGTTTGTCATAGTTGATTCTATAATAGATTTTTGCCTTTTTACTTCTCTTATTTGTATGATATAGTATGTTTGGATTGAAATGTCACTGCCTGTTCAATGCAGGGAATGATAATTTTGACATTGACAGTCTCATTGCCATCTCTGAGACCACCAGAATGTCCAGAGGATTCGAACTACTGCAAGAAAGCCTCCACATTCCAAGTTGGGATTTTTTATTTTGCATTGTACGTTCTTGCTCTGGGTACTGGCGGTACAAAGCCCAATATATCCACCATTGGAGCAGATCAATTCGATGAATTTGATCCAAAAGAGAGGGCTCAGAAGGTCTCCTTCTTCAATTGGTGGATGTTCAGTGCCTTTTTGGGAACACTCTTTGCACAAACATTTCTCATATATATTCAAGACAATGTGGGGTTTTCTGTAGGATATGCAATCCCCACAGCTGGACTGATCATATCGGTTGTGATATTTCTAGTGGGGACTCCATTTTACAGGCACAAAATTCAGAAAGGGAATCCATTCGGTCGAATTGCACAGGTTATTGTGGCTGCTGGTCGGAAATGGAGAGTTAAAGTCCCTGCTGATCCAAGTGAGCTCCATGAATTGGATCCCAAAGCGTATGTTGAACAGGGCAGATTCCCCATTTCTCACACTCCCAACTTGAAGTAAGTTTACCCAATAAACCATCATTGTTCAATTGCAATTTAAGATACTGAACTCTATTTCAATGGGTACACAATCTAGCAGGCAGAAGTTCAGATTTTTAAATTTTAAGGTAATGAGTCTTTAATTATTATGCCTTAAGCTTAAGTAAACTCAAATTTAAGACCTCCTAAATAAGAGATTCACAATTTACCTGCTCTTGACTAAAACTTCAGATTATTGGAATTTGGTATTGATTGCAATTTCTTTTTCTGTTCTTTTCTTCATCTAAGATCATGTCCATGCCTGTATTTTAATCCTTTCGCCAAACACTTAGCTGGCAGTTTGAATGGTTTAAGGGTTTGGAACAGAGTGTACCATATAAATTAGTGAAGGGTGTTAACCAGGGTTATACCAGAAATAACTGCACTGTTGTCATCATCTACTGGATAACAATTATACTTCAAATGGGAAGTCCCCAAGAACACATTGGTTGACCCCTAAAACAAGGCATTGGGATTCTAATATAGGAAACCTATGCTCCATTGAGAGCTGTGAACGGAAAACAAAAGTAGAAATAGGAAAGAAGCTGACCATTTCGAAAATTGAAGTGAGGAGCATTGCATCAAGATCCTATACATTCATTGTTTCAAAGCAGTTCAATAAAATACTATCTAGTGGGTTTAAGCATGAATTTAATATGTGCTTTTTATATGTTTTTAATAGTTGTTATATGCTTGTGGTGCCTTCACAGCTGACCGTTTTGAAAATTGTAAGTGAGGAGCATTGCATTTCACAGCTCTCAAGATTCTCAACTCTCCCTATTTTAAGGAATTTAAATTAATTACTGTCTAGTGGGTTTAAGAATGAGTTTAACATGTGCCGTTATATCTTTTTATGCTTTTCCAGTATTAAAACATTTAAATTAAGTACTGTCTAGTGGGTTTAAGAATTTGTTTAATATGTACTGTCATGAGTATTTAAAAAGTATGATATGTTTTTAATATAGTAGTTATCAGGAAAATCGGTGAAATTATTGAAAATATGATTGTGCCTTTAATGATTGTTGACATTTTCAGACTTAATTATTTCTTTACATAAGATTGTTTCAGTCTCATCTCTCTTCAACCCACCTTCTAATATGTCACCTCCAGAGCTTAGCTTGAAATCTTTTTGTTTTGGCCATACAGACACTGACCAGTTTTCTTCACCTTTTCTTTCTCCAGTTTTTCTCTTTTCTTTTCTTGTCTGTTTGATATTAACCGTTATCTTCAAGTTATATTTTCCACAGGCATTATATGCTTTGATATCGGTCCTGGATGATTTCTTTTATATTTTCTTTATTTAATATAAGTTAGTTGGCTTGCCATTTTCTTAATTTAAATAGTTGTTATATGCTGCTAACAGTTGCTAATATTATTGCTGTTATGTAGTATGTTTGAAGTCTGTGTTCTATTTATTTGTCAGCAATATTCAAAGTTTATTTTAGATATACATTTGATTGCATTTATTAATGATTTTGAATTTCATTCAATGAATAAGTTAATAAAAAATGTTATTGCTGTTGTGTAGTATCATTCTATTTGTCAGTTAGTCTTGTAAGCTGTTTATTTTTGAGTAACTTCTATCTAACATTTTAAATATTCATTTGATTGAATTTATTAAGCAATTTTAATAATTTTGAATTTCATTTAATCAATAAGTTAATCAAATATATTATTACTGTTGTGTAGTATATTTAAGATTTTTTGATCATTCTATTTGCCACTGTGTTTAAAAAGTTGTCTATTCTTGAATAACTTCTATCTAACATTTTGAGAATACATTTGATTGTATTTATTAATCAATTTTAAATCTCTTTTTTAACTGATATGATCAAATGGTTGTCTAGAATGTTAGATAGACAATACTCATGGTAAATAGATCTATGTTTATGTTATATGTTTGTAAAATTAGTTCTTCTACTCTTTCAAGATGCATAGATATCCCCATCTCCACCTTTATATGATTAAAAGAATATCTATATGATATGCACAACAGTTCTAACTTCAATCATTTCATTGTACTTCAACTTCCTTTTTTTCTCAGATTTCTAGACAAAGCAGCCACAAAAGTCAATACAGGAAGCAATGCATGGAAGCTGTGCCCTGTGTCTCAAGTAGAGGAGGCCAAGTTGATGATAAAAATGCTACCAATATGGGTAGCCATGTTCATGCCAAGCACCATGATAGCCCAGTTAAATACACTATTCGTGAAGCAGGGAACAAGATTGAGGAGAGACATGGGTCCTCACTTTTCCATTCCTCCTGCCTGCCTCACTTCATTTGTCACCATCTCAATGCTGATCTCCATTGTTGTCTATGACAGAGTCCTTGTCAAGCTCTTCAGAAAATGTACAGGGAATGCAAGGGGCATAACAATCCTACAAAGACTAGGGATTGGGCTTGTAATCCATGTAATAATAATGGTTGTTGCCTCAATATCAGAGATGAAAAGGATTAGGGTTGTGAAAGAACATGGGCTTGAAGGAGACCCAAAAGCAATAGCACCTCTCACAATCTTCATTCTTCTTCCTCAGTTTATACTCATGGGAATAGCAGATGCATTTGTTGAAGTGGGAAAGTTGGAGTTTTTTTATGATCAGGCACCTGAGAGTATGCAGAGTATTGGAACTGCATTGTTTGCAAGTACACTAGGAGTTGGAAATTTTATCAGCAGTTTTCTTCTGACCAGTGTGACAAGAATAACGGGAAGAGAGGGGCATACCAGTTGGGTTCTCAATAATCTGAATGCATCTCGTTTGTATTACTACTACGCCTTCTTGGCTGTCCTTAATTTCCTCAATGTCATCTTCTTTTTGGTTGTGTCTCGGTATTATGTTTATAAGAGAGAGACCAATGAAGCTTTTGGCAATGGTGGTATGATAGAATGTGTTGCTGCGAATGGGAAAGACAATGTGAATGAAAACAGACAACACAATTGATGGAAGCAAACTGATGAAATCTCCCTTTGAGCATAGGTAATAATATCCATGCATCTGCATGAATAGTAGGGGAGATTTTTCATTTGATAGGGTGGTCAGAAGTTCTTCAAAGACTTTACCAAAATTTGTTTTCTAATAAGTTATTAATATTTATATTTTGTTGAAAGTGGGATGATTTAATTATATTATTAGTTTTGTATGGTAGAATTTGGATTTATTTCTGTTTCAATTTCAGGTGGGTCATTCAACTTCAACAAGTGCTATTAGTACTTTTTAAAGTAGTATAGTTTTAATTTTATAGTAAATTTAATTATTATTTTATTATATTTATTAAAAATATTAGACTTGTATAAATAAATTTTCACATATATATGATAGAAGTAGAATAATAATTTTATTGTTTCATAATATAATATTTTTCAATTATAGTTGATAAATCAATAGTCATTATAATAAATTAAAAAAATTGGCAAAACATTATATTTATATTAATAATAATTGGTTCAAAAGAGCTTTTAGAGAAAAGAACCAGAAAAGAAAAACTCCAGTCATTGCCTGATACAAAAAAGGAATGCAAAAGAAAAAATATTGCATCACTTCTAGAGAGAGTATCTATCAACACCAATGAATCTTGTCCCAGAGATTCTCAGATAGAGAATATAGTAATTACAAAAAGTCCAAAACTCATATGAATACAATTCATTGATTGGTGCCAAAGACAAGACTTAGAGCCCAATGAAAAATGTCACAGAGATTACCATCCCTAAGCTACATTCAAAACTTCAATTAAGACGATATTAGAAAGTCATCTGATGCAAGTGTAATCCAAGACCCTGATCTGCATATAATATCTCAAAAGAACAAGTGAGATCCATAAAAGTAAAAACATGCGAAATCATAGAGAAGTCATTGTTTACTATCAAATAAAAAATGAGGAGGACTCAGCCTTATTCTAAACATATTCTTTTGTCATAATAATAACCAAGTTGACAAGATCAAGGAGGTTAAGTGAGGAAAGAGAAGAGTTAATATAAACCCCATCAGTACCCAAATTAGCCAGACGATCAGCTAAAAGATTGCCTTCTCTATAAGTATGCATGATGTAACATTCATATATTGAATCAAGAAGAGACCATACTTGATGTAATATATACTGTATGGACCAATTACATACATGACATTTAATACATGCATTAATAATAATTGATGAATCCCCTTCAACATGTAGCTTAGATATAGAAAGTGATTTTGCAAGTTCCAACCCAAAAAGCAAGGCCAAGGCCTCAGCTTTGTTATTAGTATACTGAGGGAGAGAAGATGATTTTGCTGCAATCACATGACCTTTAAAATCTCTAATGACTATGCCATAGCTAGAGTTGCCTAGATTTCCTCTAGAAGCCCCATCAAAATTGAGTTTGAAATAACCCTCACTTGGAGGAATCCACTTGGTTTGAGTACAGATAAGAGGAATCTTGGATGGACACAATGGAGCAAGAAGATGAGGGAAAAGTAAATCCTTCCACTGCTGAATAATATAGCCATCCCAAGGAGAAAAAACATGATTACCCTTATATTTACTTACTAAAGAATTAACAAGCTCAACAATTGATCTCTCTAATCCTTCCAAAAATTGAGGTATTGGAGATGACGTTTGTCTAAAAATTCTCTTGTTTCTTTCCTACCAAATTTTCCATACTATAGACTCAAGAATGCACTTCCAAAGACATGAAAACATTGATTTAGAGTATAAGATTGGCCATGCTTGGAATAAATCCCATAGAGAATTAAGTAATGGCATATGGAAATTAAGCTTATCAAGGAAAAAATGCCAACAATCTTGGGCAAAAGGGTAGTTTAAGAGGAGGTGGTATGTTGTTTCTATAGCTTGTAGATAGAGCACATAGTTAAAGAGATCTGATATGTTCAATCTGTGAAGATGATCAATAGTTAAGATTTGGTACTTTAGTGCAAGCCATGCAAAGTATCCTGCTTTTGGTAGAACTGAGCTATTCCAGCGAAATCCAAAAGCACGATAAGTGGTTTGTTTATGTTGGTTGTGTTATAATATTTACTATAATGGTACTATAGTTTTTAAAAGAGAGAAAAATAATTTATACATATTATAAAGTTAAAAATTTACCAAAACGTAATATTCATAATGAAAAATTTGATATACAAAAATTTAATTACTACAACTTATTTAATCACTAGTTAAAATGAGTAAGCCAAAATGTGACACAAGAGTACTTAATGTACAAAAAGAACTAATAACCAAAGAAAGTATTAATAATCACCAAATATTCAACAAGATAATGACACATTAATAATCAAACGTTATTTATTTGACTTAAATATAATAATTTTTGCAATTTAATATTCACCAATTTATAATCTTGAGTATTTAAGTTAATGTAAAATTTAGTAAGATATTATTTTATTTTAATGGGAATAGTTGAGAAAGTCTAAGTATATCACAATCATTATTACATTTTCACCATATGTATGTAGTATTTTAAAAAAAATTGTTGTTGGCTAACGACTTTTATTTCTATAAATTTTTCGTAATGGTAATTGATTGATAACAAAAGTAAAGTATCTTTTTTTTATATGTTATTTATAATTTTATTTAGAAATTTATTTTTTATTAGATAAGTAGGGAAAAGGCCATGATCTCCTAACACTAAGAACATAGAAAAAATTGTTATTAATTAATGACTATTGTTTGTTAATAATTATATCAACTTGTACTTCTTTGAAATAATGACCATAAATTTTCATTTTGAATTGAAAAATAGTGGGAAAAGATTGAAGGATGAGGAGGGTGATTATGAGGATGGAGATGATTGAGGACTATTAGTTGGGGAGTATAAGAATGATTGCAATAGATCTTTAGATGAGGATGAGGAAAATAGGTTCATGGACCTTTTGTTGAATCTACCTATCACAAGATCACTCACAAGTTCTCTTAGCAGCTCTCTTGTGTCAAAGAACCCATCAATGACAATTTATTCTTTAGGGATTGAAGCATGACTTCTTTCTACTTGTTGTTATGTCCTCTCCTATGTTACCCAAGTTTGTGGTTGGAGTTGGCCCTTGATTGGCTTGTGGTTCATTTGATCATGACTTTGACATCTATTTTACTTTTATCTATATAGGTTGTGAATGTTTATTTCTAGGGAACCCTATTGTAACATGGGTTACTTTGATAAAACTATTACAAACCATATGTAAATCCTCAAATATGTTTTTGTACACCTAAAACCCCATTTTGGAGGATAAAAAAATATCATAGGGAATAATTTTTCTCCACTGTCACAATAACCTAAAGTGTAGAAAATAATAATAATTTACTAGATTTGGTGACCATAACAAGTATGAAGGATTTTCCAAAAGAACTAACAATATCTGATACTATCTACTCCTAATATTCTAATAGTACTAGAAGAGGCCTACCAAAATAGTGATTTCCTTGACACCTTTTTT
>CM053789.1:777111203-777144097 GCA_028749045.1 Cupressus sempervirens
ATAAATTCTTGAGCATATTGCCAACATAAAGGAGCGGTGTTAACATACCTTCATTAATTTGGATCTAGTGGGGGAGAGTTGTGAGATCTCTTTTCAAATTGTTCCATAAAGAGTTTGGAAACCACTAGTCAAAGCACGAATACCATTATCACCCCTTTAGTTCACTCAAGAATCATCATGTAAAATAGAAGAAAATGGATTAGGCAAAAAAATTACTAATTTAATTAATATTTATTTCATCACTACTCAATATGGCCAATGCAATTGTAATTAGCAACTCCTCACCCATAACCTTTGTGCCTTGTATATTTCCAAAATGTACCTTGTACAACCCAAAGTATTATTCTTATATTAAACACATACCTTCATAAGAATTCACCAAATCCGATGAAAAATATTGATAAAATAATTTAAACAACCTAAACAACTTGTAGATCTATTAAAAACCTATTGTTCTTCTCTAGATTATAGATTTAATCAACCATATAGCTTACTTATCCTAAGTGTTCATTGTAAAAAAAATTATTCAATATAACTATTATTTTCTTAATTAGAAAAAATCAAAATACTTACTATTCTTTTCTACTTATATATATATATATATATATATCCTTTAAAAAATAAATCAAATATTTAACATCATCTCCTTTACATTCAACAAAACTTAACTCTTCCTATTTTTTTTTTTTTTTGATGAATAACTCCTTCCTTATTTTATTTTTCAAAAAATACAATAAAGTTACATATTAAAAAAACAAAGACAAGAGAAAACAGGATCACCCCACGAGATCACGTTGAAGAATTTACAAACAACTCAATTTCATCTTCAAGCAAAAAGATTTTTTAATCTTACACTATATAGACCTAACAGTTTACTCTGTTATTGCCACTCTCAGAAGTAGGTTAAATTTGATGGTTTTATTGCAATGTTTCAGCCCTTCAAATCTGAAATAAAGGTTTCGTTTTAATTCAGCCATAGTACTACATGTAAGACATGGCTTCACATAATTGAATATAACCTGATATGACGATTGCTTCACATATGACAAGAACAAGAACGAATGAGATTGGTGTCAAAATCTCGCTGAGTTGTTCACACCAGATCCTTTGATCCACCTCACCTATTACGTTATGATTGGTAAGAACACTTGTATTGATGAATAACTAGACAAATTCCGGATTGTATATGACGCTATAATCTTTCAATGGATTGGCACATCAATCACTACATGATAGGTATTTCAATGATAAGAAAATCAAAGGACCCACAGAAAAAAGTTGATATTTATGAACCTTTGTGTTGCTAAGGAAACAAACAAACACCCACCGGCAAGAAGAACAAGTATTGCTGTATTGGAATAAAAAAGCAAATATTTTTCAAATATAAAAAACATTTTTTCTAATACAAAATCAAATTTAAGTAGTTGTGTAATAACTTTGTAAAAAAAAAAAAAAGTTATTTTGTCATTGATCATAAAGAATCAGATTCAAGATGATAGAAAGTTCATGTAGAATACAAAGATTACGATAGATCAAAGTAATGGTTACTATAAATTGTAAAAAATTAATATTCTTAATCAATGTGAATTATATAACAACAAACTATATGTTTTTATATGTTTATATGACGTTGGAGTGATTGCTTTTATATTGAAACAACCAAAACTAGGTGGCTGCCCCATAAAACAAAACAAACAACTACCATCTACTAGATTAACAACACAATCAAACCCTTATACTTTAATGTCAAAAAACAAAAAATCCCTAACTTGTCTATCACAAATAAGTTTTTCATAACCATAAGATCTAAACTATCATTATCCACATTATAATTGTTTTTATAGCCATAGTTTAGAGAGCAACCATACCGACTAAACCTATCTAATAATGTCTTAAATGTAAGAAAACTAAGGCTATATAAGGTTGATTCAGAGTATAAAAAGTTGGAACATACCAACAAAAATTGATCATCAAAATTAAAACATATAAAACTAAAGGTTTGATTGTTTGCATTTTGCTTTCCTTTCATTGCTAGCAACACCTTTGCTCAATCATTCATGAGGAAATCATACAACTTTTTGAATCCTTCGTACTAAGGCCTGCTTCCTCCTCTTGAAGGGGAAACTAGAGAGTGGTCGATGTTGCATGTGTAACCTTCACAACAAACCATAACAGGGTCTTGAAACTCGTGTCTAAGGTAGAAAAATGATCTTTGAGCTCTCCCATCCCACGAATGGTAGCCTCCATAGTACCAATCATCCCAACACCTTTCCCTTTAGAAATATCCTTATCTAGATCTTGCAACACAATGGGGTTAGGAAAGACCTTATATTTTTTATTTTTATCAAATATCCTCCTAGGATAGGTGATAGTTATTGGAGAGACATCCATGGTAGTCTGGGTGCTCAATGAGGAGGAGGGG
Organism: Cupressus sempervirens; assembly: GCA_028749045.1. NCBI lineage: Eukaryota > Viridiplantae > Streptophyta > Pinopsida > Cupressales > Cupressaceae > Cupressus > Cupressus sempervirens. Next base: position 777,113,626 of record CM053789.1, read on the forward strand.
TAAATTTAAAAGAATTCATTGTAAAGCTTATTAAGATGCGTGAAGTCTCTTCTCACCTCCTCTTTCTTTTTAGCATTCTCTTCTAATTCAAATGTCTCGTCCTCAAGAATCCTCTTCCTCCTCCTCATCTTTTATGCCAATATACTCCCTCCTAGATTTCTCCTTCCTCGGTTTTCTTTTCACTCTCTCCAAAACCTGACATTTTCTCATCCATGTCCAAATTCCCATTTTCCATTTGTTTTTGTGTGGCTTGGCTCTTGGCAAGTCTTCCCGACCTTCTATGACCACCCTCAATCTCTTCCTCAGACTCCACCAACTCAATCTTGATAGATTTTTCAACTTTGGGTTTTTTTATTGTAACTTGGGTTCCTCCCATTAAGTTCTTAGGTTGGAGTGATTTTTCTACTCTTAAGTCTCATATACATATGTTAAAGAACCTAGAATAGTTAGGAAAATACTCCTGAGAAAAATAATTTTAAAAAGATGAAAAATGCTGCATATAGAATTTTCTAGATTCTAGAATATGTTTTAGATAAGTGTGGGAATGTCAGTTTATTATATAAAAATTCTTTCCAATTTTCCTCATAATGTTTATTTAGATAAGATCATAACATTCATTACATTAGTAACATCTTGATTCTAGAAAATTTGCCAACTTCCTTCCTTCGCGCATGCCTACAACTTTGGTGCATGACTTCACAATCCTTATCCTCCTCTACCAAAATTGGTGTAGGCTTGTCTAGATCTCCTTTTGGTCCTCTTTGCTAAAACCTAGAATGCCTAGGAAGGGTCCAATTCTATTTGGGATCTTAATGCGGCTAAGGCATTAGAAGTCCCTAATGATTTGGCCTATATGGGTCCTCACCCTTTGAGGGGCCCCACAGATGTTATGGGTCACAAGAGAACCGATTCCCTGAAACCAAATTGGTTGGAGGTGGTTGTTGGATCCAAGATTCCTATGGAGTTTGGGATGAAACCTACAATCATTTTAGGTGTTACAAGGCCAAGATTTCACTCTCAAATTCTATGGTTGATTCAATTTCCTTGAGATTCTTGAGCCTTGTCGAAAAATTTGTTTCTTTTTTACCTAGTGCAGACATGGTTAGGAAATGGTGTTGTAGATGGAAACTACTTGGATCAGTAATTGTCTCTGTGATGGTAGGCTCCCTCTTCCTATTTAGATTCATAGCCAACATGGACTGAAACATTGTCTTGGTGGACTCTTGGCACTTTGGTAAGCATTTGTTGATGCTCGCTAGATCAAAATCAAGTTTCTGCCCCAACTAGGACCTATTTAGTTTGGCACCCATTTGGGTTAGATTACCTGGGCTTCCTCCTAAATATTGGGATAAGAGAGTGTTCAGATGGATTGGAGACTTTTTTCGACACTTCATTTAGGCTAACCTAAACACCAATTCCAAGGCCAAACTAGGTTTTGCAAGATTATGTGTGAATGTGGGGATGAATAAACCATTGCCAACTATAGTGGCTTTAAAATTGAAATGGGGTTCTTGGTCACAACTGATTATATACAAGAATGTTTCACCCTTCTGCCAAAACTGCAACATGTTAGGCCACTTGGTTATGAATTGCAAGCAAAGTGAGAAACTTAAAGAGAAGATCTCTTCACCTAGAATGGTTGTGATAGAATTCTCAAAGACTATAGATGCAAAAGACTAGGTCAACATGGAACTCCTGAAGATCATGGAGCTAGTAGCAACTCATTCTTCATGTGAGAATTAGGGACTCTTGGAGAAGGGTGAAGAATGAACCAAGGAAAAGGGGATGGAGAGCGCCCTAGAGATGTAGGATACTACTAAACCAAAAGAGAGGGAAATTATTGGAAGTACCTCTATGAAAGAGGGCAATGTAAATTCTAAGCTCAAGGAAGGGGAGATTGATGCATTGCAAATCAAGAAGGTCACACACCTTGTTGGGGGGAAAGAGAATAATTTTTTGAACCTCCTAGATGAGGGTGAGAGATCCCAGACCATAGAACCCTACAATATATCCCCAATGAAGGGGAATGGCTCACCTTTTATGGATGGAACCCTAGTGGTTTCACTCTCGAGTATTGTTGAAATACATTCCCCTATCCAAACTAGAGCTAATAGTGGCATCCTAGATAGTGATGTTGGATGTATTGTCCCCAAGAGGAAGTTAAGGGGTTGAAACAAAGTTGATGTTTGAATGGTGGTGAAAGTGGGGAGACCCCCTACTAAGAAACTCTGAAAAAAGGAGACAAGAAAGGATATAGCATAGTGGAAAGAGAAGGCCCTAGTTGAGATCCAAACACAGAAAAGATAAAGATAATATCCTATAATTTGAGCAAGGTTAATAGCCCCAAGAAGTAGTATGAAGTTTCAAAAAAGATAATGAAACTTAATGTTGATATGATTCTTTTGCAGCATGTAAAAATGAGAGAGTAGTCATTCTCTAGAGTGGCTGACTATCTATGGCTAGGAGCTAAGTTTTCTTATAGTATTGTGATGGGTGCTTCAGGAGGCATTGTGACTCTTTGGAATCCAAACAAGGCTTTGGGAAAGCAAATTCTCCTAATCCCCCATTTCATGGTGGTGAGGTTCACCTCCAAAACTTGTAAGTGGAATATGTTTAACTTCTATGCCCCCAATACACATAATAGGCAACTTTCAATCTGGGAAGAGGCAATCAAAGTTAGTGAGTCCATGAGGCATGAGAACATTTTGTGTATAAGGTACTTTAACACCCCTTGTATCCCTCAGAGAAAATGGGTGGTTTAGAGGACTTCGCTGAGAGTATGTATGACTTAGCAGGCTTCCTAGGGAGGAATGATTTAATAGATATTGATCTTCTTCCATAGATCGACATCAAAGAGAAAAAAGAGGAACATCATTATCCTATTGCTGGATAGTAATGGTCAAGAAATATCGAAGGATGGGATAAAGGACTAGGCCTCTAGATACTTTTAGGATATCTACAACCCCTGGCCAAATCAAATTAGTACTAACACTCAAGAGGATATGTTAAGGATCAAGAACCTGTTTGACAAGGTTATGAAGGAGGAAGTGCAAAAAATTGTGTTTAGTATGAACCAGTTTAAGGCCTCAGGCCAGATGGCTTGCCTCCTACATTTTTCTAAGAGTTTTGGGCTATTGTTAAGTATAATATTTCTCATGCTATTGGAGGCTTTGTGAGAATAAGAAATTTGTTGAAGGAACTTAACTAGACCTTCATTGTGTTAATACCAAAGATGGATGGACTGAGATGTCTCGAGGAATTCATACCCATAAGCCTCTACAACATGATTTATAAGATCCTCTCTAAGGTCATGGTGAACCGCATTAAGCCACTACTCAATAAGTTTATAGGTCCCTACCAAAATGGATTTTTCCCTAGCAGACAGATTCTGAATGTGGTTATTATCACCCATGAGGTGATACATTCCATGGAGAAGTGTAAGAACCCAAGTATGGCTCTAAAACTTGACATTTCTAAGGCCTATGATAAGGTAAGGAGGAAATTTTTGTTTGATATTATGACCAAGTTAGGATTAAAAGAGAATTTTGTTAGAAAAATCATGGGTGTAGTTAACACCATCCAGTTCTCCCTATTGAATGGGGCCCTAGGAGATTTTTTACCTCCTCTCAAGGTCTTAGACAAGGGAACCCCCTCTCTCATTACTTATTCATCATTTTGGCAGAGGCTTTGGGAACAAACTTAAAGGCCCTGGAGAATAATGGCAAGATAAAAAAGGCATAAGGCTTGCTTCCTCGAGCCCCCTAGAGGTGCTTCAACAATTTGTTGATGACACGTTCCTGTTTAGCCTATCTTCTGTCCATGAAGCTAGAGCTTGGAAGACCCTTCTTAACCATTATGAGAAGGTTTCAAGAGAATGTATAAATTATTAGAAAAGCAAAGTGTATTTTTTTTACTGCAAACAATGACCTAAGTAGGAAAGTGATCATAAATTTGGAATGCCAGAAGGTGAGCTTACCCGATACCTCTCTTGATCTCCCTCTCACAATAAAAGAAGTGTCCTTGCAACACTAGAATGGGATGGTGGAACACATATAGAGGAAGCTTGTGGGCTGGAAAGGAAAAATCCTGCGCAATGTGGAGAAATTTCAGCTTCTCTCAGGCACCTTATAGGGCATTCCTATGTACTTCTTCTCTCTCTTTAAACACTCAGATCAGGTAAGTGCACCAACCTATGATGCCAAAAACATGACACACAAAATGAAATATTTAAATTCTAAAAGCACGTGCGTGCTATAGTGCATACACATTTTTCAAAGTCTTTACCTTTTATATGTGGGTTGCAAACCCATGGCCCATTTCATTTTATTTTGTTGTTGCATTCTCTCCTCAACAACGCACACACAAGTTGCAAAAGTTGAAGAATTTTCTCACCTGCCTCCTCAAAATTCCTTCTCATCAATGAAGATCAAGATAAGGATCACGTAATATGTTTTCTACTCTTGTTTTTGCATTGTTTTATATGGGTTTGCATTGTTTTGTAAGTTTTTAGATTCTTTTGTAAGTTTTTTCAGTTTTTCTTTAAATTTGTTTATTTATTTAGAATGCAATTAGTTTCTTATTAGGAAATGTGAACAATGAACTGCCAAATCCCCAGCCAGATCAACAAAATCAAAATGAAAACCTTTCACAAGATCCAAATCAAAGCTCCACAAGATGAAAATCAAAACCCTCCACAAGAAGAGCAAGAAATTTTGCAACCTCCACCAATTGAAAGACCTCCTCCTGACACCCAAGAAAACATAATGAATGAAATAAAAAGAGGGAAAAATGAATTAGAAGCACTAATTGGTAGGTTGAAAGCTTGTGGAAAAACTAATCCTATGAGAGCACAATTGGCATCCTCTCTTGAGTCCATTATGACCCATGTAGCTTCTATTAGTGGTCAGTTGGATATTTGGCATGTTAAGAGGGATGAACAAAAAATATATTATGCAAATAAGGGTAAAAGCACAAACCTGCGTCACCCTTATACAAATGAAAAGGCTAACAAAACTATAATTGTTCACCTTTAATGACATAAAAATGGTATTATTATTTAGAATTTGAAAATGAAGTAAACTAATGAAATGTGTAGAAATGGATGAGGTTTAGGGTAATAAATTTTAATAATTATTTGGAATAAGATATGATAAATTTTCCTATTTTTTAAAGATAACTTTTTAGTTGCTGAAAAATGCTGGAAATTAGGGGTATTGTTCCCACCATAAAATGACAATGAAATAAACTTATTTGCCTATGATCTTAGATTATGTTATAGCTAACATGTGTAGCTAGAATGATCAAAAATAAAAATTGGATTTAGACCTATATTTTCTCTTTTATAATGATTCAAATTTCGACTTATTCAAATCGATGGTTTTCATCTCCCACCACATTTTTCAAAATAAATCTATTCCAACCAAAATTAAAATTATAGATTCTAGAAGAGGACTCTCTCCTCTAGAACGTCATATAATTTTTATATTTTTTTGGTATGATTTAATTTTAACTTTTCTCAAAATTGACATCTTCTTGAGTGTTAAAATATGTACTTGTAATTTTTTTTAATTACAATATACTATCTCTAATTAAAACACTATGAACTCTATATGAGAATATTCATGACTTTGAGCTCTATAAAATGGTGTTTATATGTTATTAAAAAAAAATTATAGAAAATAGTAAGAGTTATTGAAATGTCAATTTTCTAAAATAATTTTATTTCTTTAGTCATTCTGATAAGTCAGCCTAAAAGGTGACACAACTTTGTACTTTTACCCATAAATTATCCTATAAAGATGTAAGAAAAAAGAAAATAGCAAAAGGTAGCATTTGTGCATTATTTAAAAAGCTTGGAGAACAAGACATTGTTAAACATACAACTAAAAGGTTCCCCATCCATTGGTGCATACATGATGATATTAGAAATAAATTTTGGGATAGATGGTGGATGGTCTTTGATGCCCCTCCCTGCAATAATCACAAGGTTCCAATGTATTTCTTCAAGAAATCAAATTGTGAATTTGTCCTTGGGGAGATCCTCAATTATTTTGATATATTAGAATCTCAGGGTAGAGGTGGGGGGTCATCATTTGAGAGGCCAGGGGCACGTCATGACCCTAATGTAGTTAAGGTGCCTATTGTCAAGCCACAGGGTGAGCATGTGATTATATCTTTAGTTGTGAAGGAATATGTAGAGACTAACAATCTAGGGACTATCACTACTTTGACGCAACCCCTCATTGATTGCACCAGTCCATTAGTTGAGGATGAGCCTTCTGTGCATCGCAGTCACATGTGCACATCATGTGGATCCTTATGCACATTTGGTAGTCATGTTGGAGACAGTATGGGTGATGGACTAGTCATTGATAAGTTCCTGAGTGACACATTTGGCATTGACACATAGGTAAATTACAATTACAATAAACTAATTTGATCACATTTTTTATGTATAGTGAATGGCTAATTAATTAGCATGTATTGACATTGTTCAAAATTTAGGGTAAGAGTGTTGATGGCCCTAGTATAGATTCCCTAACCCCATTTTACATCTCGTCGATGAATCGAGAGGTATGTATTGATTTAATTATTTAAATCAATACATATATTTATTAATTAATCATATGAAGGATTGACAAAAAAATTACCCGTGTGCATTAGTTCTCTACTGGACCATTGACATTCACAAGGGAGTCTAAGCCTAGGCATGATATGAGCTTCTTAGAGTTGTTTCATGTTAATTTAATTCATTTGATTATATTTGTTTCATGTTTCATGTTACATGTAAATTGTATTATATGACATGTAGTTATTGACATCTGAGACTCCTCCTCATCTTCACCACTCCATCGATCATGGAGTTGCTACAGCAATGGCTAGTTTAGAGCCATTGACCAAGATATGAAAAAAATTTCTTAGTTTTAGTTGTTGTTTATAATAGTTGGTATTGAAATTTCAAATGTTATTTATAAGTGATAATATTGATTGAATTGTTGTAATGTCTTATTACACCTTATCGTCCTCGAGCCTTTGAGGTTGACATATAGAGTGACTATTTGATGGTGGTAAGAAAATAATTAATTTTGTGTATACATATATTTGATTTCAATGTATAATAATTATTGATTCATATCTACTTTTTTTGTATCAGCTCCAGTTAGAGAAGAGCCTGAACAAGAGGATGAGTGAGCATGTGAAGAATACCCCATCATCCTCATTATCTCCCTCCTTACAACAATCGAAGACCTCTAGGGATTTGTTTCCTTCCCCTCGTGGGAAGGAGAAGATATAGGGATAGACACACATGTATAGATATTAGTGGACATATATGTTGGATTTTATGTTAGTGGACATATTCAATATACATTTGATGTATATATGACATTTTATATTTGATGTATGACATATATTTGATGCATGACATTATTAGACTTATGACATTATTGTTTAATATATGATATGTTTGTTCATGTATGACATTATTGGTTATCATAATATATATCTTGTTTTCCTTGTTTACATTTTAAGTACATTTCATTCATTTCATTTTAATGTAATTGGCATCCAAAATGATGCAGAGTGCTCACACCAAAAGCTAGTGGATTCCTAGCAAGAACACTTTTAAGGAAAACTACCTTTCCCACCTTCCTAAGTGTCTTCAAAGACTCTTTTCAACTTGGTTAAAATATTGAACAAACTTCTACCCAACTGAACAAAACTACTTGATCACTTTCCCTATTCAAGACTTGGGAAGCAATAAGAGAAAAATGAGAAAATTTGAGAAATAGATCATAATCAACTTCATGCTTCAAACTAACACCTTAGACACTTCAAGGAACACCTAATAACATTCTCACAAACTTTAGTCTATCATCTATTCTATCCTTCCAAGAGATTCTTCAACATCATATGAGTGAAAACAATCTTCCAACATCCTATGATTGTATTTTCTTTGCAACATGTAATTTGTTGATTTTCAGACAACTCTTGACAAAGGGAAGTGATTATGTTTCAAACCCATGAAATGGCTATTAAGACAACTAGAAGATCCTTAACATCTTCCACTAACTCCATTTAGTGATAACATGCAACTAAAGTGGTGTCTCATTCTGACAAAGTATGGGTTTGTTGTTCTAAACATGAAGTAATGATTTTTGACAATAACTCAATGATCCTATATACAAGTTTAACATCAGCAGTGATTCCTTGCCATATAAAAAGAACTTAATAATCAGCAACACCTTATGCCTCCTCTAAATTCATAGAGGGTATTTTCATAATTTGACATCCATTCCAATCAATTACCAGTTGGTTTGATTGGTTACAAGGTTAATTTCAATGTTTTTCAAAAAATTGTTAAAATTGCCAAAAAGTTGTCAGCAAGTTTTATTGCAAAATGAAATTTTTGCACTAACTCTTCCTAGAACTTAACCAAGTGGTTTTTGGTAACACAGAGGACCTATATAAGGTGTAATGACTCTCAAAACACTTATTGATCAACTTATTAACAAAAACAACAAAAAAAGAAAAATTCTTAGGACTAAGGAAACTTGGGTTTATAGGTGACCTCAATTTCCTTGACCTTACAAAAAAGGATTAACTTATTACCATAAAAAAATAACATGTTAAAAATGAGTTGTATGATCAACTATTTACCTTCTATCACGAGTCACCATCATTGGATGAGATGACATATCTAGTTGCCACCTAGGTGCCCTGCACCACAAGTGTCAGGATCACCTGAGATGGGGTCGCAAAATTAAAATAGAATCCAATCTCAAAAAAGAGAGAGAGGTTATTGTGGGTCTCCACAACATGGTCTTGTAGAACCTATAATGACACCCATATCTCACATGAGCTCCAAGATATGCCCCATCAAAGATTGTTGTCCTATGGCATTTAGTGACTCTTAGAGATGATTCGGTTTAGTCTTCTTGAGAATGTTTGAGTTCTCAATGGGATGGGAGATGCTTGGGGATAGGGTTTACCAAGCCACCTAGAGCTAAAAAAATAGATAGTTCAATCCCATGATGAATGGTGAAAGAGATTTGTTAGTTGGCACCTTTGTACTGGCCAACACTATAAGTTTTAGCATCACCTGAGATGGGCCCACAAAATCAAAATGGAATCAGATCTCCAAAAAGAAAGAGAAGTTATTTTAGGTCTCTACAACATGGTCCTATAGCACCTAGAATCACATCCATGCCTCATGTGAGTTCCGAGATATGCCTCATCACAGATCGCTACCCTATGCCATTTAGTGATTCTTAAGGACAATTCAGTTCAGCATGCCCAAGAATGTTTGATCACTCAAAAGGATGGGAGGGGCTTGGGGCTAGGGTTTACCCAAATACTCAAAGGTAATAGAATAGATAGTTCGATCCCATGACGAATTGTGAGAGAGATTAGATAGTTGGCACGTTTGTAATGGCCAACACTACAAGTTTTAGCATCACCTGAGATGGGGCTGCAAAATCAAAATAGAATTGGATCTCCAAAAAATGAAAGAGGTTATTGTAGGTCTCTACAACATGATCTTATAGTACCTAGAATCACATCCATACCTTGCATGAGCTTTGAGATATGCCATGCCAAAGATCATTGCCCTGTGGCATTTAGTGACTCTTAGGGATGATTCAATTCGACGTGCCTGAGAAAGTTTGAGAACTCAATGGGAGGGGAGGGTCTTGGGGCTAGGATTTACCCAGCCACCTAGAGCTAACATAATAGATAGTTCAATCCCATGATGAATGGTGAGAGAGATTCGGCAGCTGGCACCTTTTTACTAGCCAACACTACAAGTTTCAACATCACCCGAGATGGGGCCACAAAATAAAATGGAATTGGATCTCTGAAAAGTGAGAGAGATTATTATAGGTCTCTACATCACAGTCTTGTAGCATCTAATTTTGCATCCATACCTTGCACGAGCTTTGAGATATGCCCTATCAAAGATCATTGCTCTATGGCATTTAGTGACTCTTAGGGTCGATTCGGTTTTGCATGCCCAAGAATTTTTGAGCACTCAGTAGGATGAGAGGAGCTTGGGACTAGGGTTTACTCAACCACATAGAGCTAATAGAATAGATGGTTTGATCCCACAATGAATGATAAGAGAGATATGAGCAAGATATGTATTCCCAGGCCACTTTGTGTAAGATATGAGCAAAAGTTACTAATTAGGCAAAATTGGGTCTTTTGAGTTTTTGGTCAAGATAGCCTAAGATTAGGTTTTTTAGTTGTTTTTTAATAATTTGGAACCTTTTCCAAGTCCTACAAGTGAAATCTAGTGAACTTTGCAAAAGTTGTACTTTTTGTGCAAAATTGTAAAAGTTGTAAAAGTTGCTTAAAAATGCAAATCTGACTCGAAACCTTCTAACCTTTGAAAATATGTATCCCATGCTTATATACCCAAGCATGGATAGTTATAGCTTCCCAAACTTCCATTTGCAACTTTATTGCAAAATTAGCAAAAGTTAACTTTTTGAGCAACATTGCAACTTTTGAGCAATTTTGGCTCTTTACATATTTAGGTCAATTGGGTCCATCTAGGACTATTCTAGGACCCTAGTTAAGATTCTTGAGACCTATTAGGTAACCAAATACCTTATTTTTCCATGAATATTGAAAGGTAATGAATAATAAATTGGCTACCAGTTACAGATATTTCAAAGACATTATAAATAATATATATTATTCTCTTAAGAAAAATGAGGTACCAATTCTGAAAATAAGATTGAAATTATTCCCATCAATGGCATGGACAACAACTACCTTTTTAATATAGTGACCAATAGTTGGCCTGACTCCCCATGCCTTCTCATTCCTATGGAGGAAAGCTTAATATATAGAAGAATATATATAGAGGAATTGCAGCTACATCTATTAAATATATAGAGAAATATATAGAAAACTTGCTTAATAGAGAGATTAATATGAGAGAAAAGGACATTTTAGAAAAAAAAGGTTATCTTGATCCCATCCAGGGTATGCCAATTACTTAGGATGAAGAGACAAAACCTATAGCTATTGGGAAAGAGTGCACATATACACAGACACAAAAAATTTAGATAGAGATGTAAAAAGTGCTATAGAATTATCCATGGAGTAATGTGAAGTGAAGCCTCAAATTGGCTCATTAGTAGGCAAAGAATCTAGTCACACACTTCATTCTAGCACCATAGATTTTTTAATTAGAAATTCCTATTCATAAATGGCCTTGCATTTATAGGACTTGGGAAGCCAAGATACTCAACCTGGGCATGATCCCTCAAAGTTCTCATCGAAATATATTAATGATCTTAACAGAACAACAAAAAGCTCATTGCCACCTTTAAATAGAGACTTGAGTTTAAATGGAGTTTTTCAGTTCCCAAACATGTCCCAATCAAGTTATTGACTGGTGTAGGAGCAACCACTTTGGACTTATCAAAGAAGGCACCTAAGGATCCTAGATAGTTCACTTAGGATAGGTTGGCACATTGATACAATTGTAAGGCCTAGTTTTAGGATTATGCATAAATATGAGCCCCTAGGTAATTAAGACCAAATATGATCAATACACCTAAAAAATGAATAGGATTCTAGGTTGTAAATTGTATTTAATAACTAGATCAATGTTGGATTGCCTACTTTAGGTCTAGACCAAGTTTGGTCTTCAAATTTGCTCAAAAGTTGTTAGCAACTTTTGAGCAACTTTGCAAAAAAGTGTCAAATACTTTCAAATCCTTTCCTCCAATGGCTAAGTAGTTTAAACTGATTATTTAACCATTAGAGAAGTTCTATAAAGCCTTATAAGCCAATGATAGGAAGCATAATTGTAATTTGGCATTAAAATCAATACAAATCAACATTTTTCCTTGCAAAACACGTGTTCCAGACTATTGTATAGAACTGTATGGATGAGAGGGAATGCACTAGTGGATCTAGAAGTTGGAGAATTTTATCTATTTCATTTTTCATCAAGTCTCATTTTCTAATTCTTCATAGGTTGAAAGTTATCAAATTTTCTTGCTTGTTGCCTAGGATTCAGCCTAGAAATTAGCACTTTGCTAGGGTGGGTCATTTTGACACATTCCACCATGGAAAATTGATGCCCTTTGGTGGAATGCAAGGTGTAACATTTTTCTTTTAGATTCTGCAAGTTTTTTTCTAGGAAGTGCAAGGAGTTGAGTTTGCCACCATACCTTAGGTGTGCATCACCATGAGTACACCATACAACATTTGTAACAGTCCCTTCTAGTTTGAGTTTTTGGATTCATCAGAGGCTAAAACCTTGGATTATTTTTTCTTTTATATTCCCCCACATATCCTAATAGTTGGATTGAGTTTCTCCTTTGTAGAAAACACATTGTAGAGTAAATGGAGTCCTAATTAGGCCTAAGAATTTGGTCTAATGTTGCAATAGCAGCAACCTTTGTTCCTCTCCATCCTTGGACACTTTGGCATGTTTTATAAAACCCAAAAGGGTATCCAAATCCGTAGTCAAGTCACCATGTTGTTTGGAATAATTCAAAATTATGCCTCATTCTCATTCTAGGAGAGCTACAAGCTAATTAATTGGTTTTCAAAGCAACTTGATGCTATGAGTTATCTTTGATGAAATGAATCATTGATTCATGTTGATTAGGACCTAAATAGGCCATATCAGTGATTGTAGGCCACCCTTGGTCTTTGTATCTATTTTTTGGGGTTTGATCCCTCTTTGGCTAAGGGAATCCATTAGTGCATCTTGAGTTTTTGGTGCGTAGAACTTTGGTAGACCTAGTGATTAGGTTACCTTGTCTTATGGGGTTGTGATAACCTTCTTATAAGCCCACCTACATACCTATGATAGGTATTTGGCACTAGGACCCTTCACCTTGGGTGTTGAGGGAATTTGAGAACTTCTACCATTCCTTGTTGTTTGAAGACTTTTGTTGCCTACTACTGCATCAATGACCAATATGTTGCTTGAGTAAAGGGGATACTAGTTTATTAAGGTATCTTTATGATCCCACTTGCATTCAATTACTATTTTTTGAGTGGCTAGCTAGCTACTTCAGTGTGGGATTTTTGTAATATATAATGTCCTTATACAAGTGCACGCCATTTTTTGTAAACATTTTCTATTGTAAAGGATTAGTGAGCAATATCTGTAATGTCCATTTTTGGGACTAAAGAATATAACTATAAAAACACAAAGCTTCCATGCTGTTGTAATGGAGATTATGTGCAATATCATTTTGCTAATTCTAATTTGGTCAATAATATTGTATATATATGAGCTACATTACATTGTGTATACTCACTATCCCCAAGAGGTCGTACAATTCCAACAATGGGATAGTGAGTTACACCATTATTAATACAAGCCGTTGAAAGTATGATAGCAGACTAGTGAAAAGAGAAAGATTTTTAAAACTCTGAAAAGAAAGACAATCAAACCAAAGTTCCTAAAACAAAATTGTTCTAAACAACCCAATCTACCATGGAAACTAGTACAGTCTATAGAAATAATGTCAAAAATCCCTTAAAACTCAAAACCTCAGTAATTTTGCCTTCAAATATCATGCTATAGCATGCTAATCATACACAATGACATTAACTTCTCTCATTTTAGGGTTTGGAAAGTCTTTATATCTCCTCCTAGGTCTTTCCCCTTCATCCTTATGGTTTGCATTAGCCTCCTTCAAGTTTTAAAAGGCAAATCCACAATTTCTTGATAAATCGACATTTTGCAAAAATTGCAAAATTGGGATATAGCAACTTTTGCAATTTTTCTTGCTTGCTCTTCTTAACACTTCTAACTTGTTATTTAGGCTATCCCTTAGAAATTCCATGCTAGTGACCCTTTCCTAAGCTAATGACTCATCCCTTAGGTTACTCATTTCCCTATGGCAAGTTATGCCTTGATTTTAAGGCCAAAATAGTGACTCTTGTAAGGACATTAAATGGCATCCAATACCCTAACTACAAAACCTAGGTCCAATGACCCTCATTCTATTTACAAGGCTCACTTGGAGCATAACACAAAAAAAATGAAATGGTGAGGGCCCAATGATTCAAGGTGCCCCTACGCCACTCTCTATCTCTCCCTTTCTCCCTATTAAATCTAATGAACCAATTGGATCTGCTCTACATTTTAATGTCTCTAGTATTGCCTTGTAGTCTAACTCGTGAACTTTCCAAAGAGTCTTATTTTTTGGTTTTCCACTGTATTTTATCAAGTGGACATTTGATGTGAAAAAAAGGTTCAAATAATGAAGAATCTTCCTCTCTATTTTTCAATCCTTGATTAACCACAAGTTAGGGTCCTTCATAGAATTTCGTCTAAGCCATGTGTCAGTTATAACCACCGCACTGATATGGTACTCTAAACCTTCACCTTCTATAACCTAGTGATCCAATTTTTGTTTGGCTTGGACACAATGACACACAAATAATAATTTGTCCCTTCTTCATTGTCTTTAGGTGCAATAACAACAAAAACATGGCCTACAATGATAAATGTACAAAATGCAGTCATTAATTCAGAAAATACTTAGGTAAAAGTTATAAAGTTACATATTGAAATTACAAAGATATATATATTACCAAGTTGCACTAGATCACAAAAGTGGTCAAAGTCAATGGATGAATCCATCTCTACCATTTCTAGTACTTGTGGGGGACGATAGGTGGCAGTTGGATCTAAAACTCGTATATCCTATTTGTCCACCCATTTAGTCAACTCACACTCATCCCAATTTTCCTCTACACATGATGGAAAATAGCATGCCATTTTTCATGTGTGGATACTCCATGAACCTGCATCAGAGCTTCTAAAAGAGTGCAACTCACTTGATCCTATTAATGTGCAACAATCCTCATATGGTGCAATGTTAGTATTATCTATCAACCAAAAAAATCTATGAACCATAGACTCACCTTCCTTACCTAGACCCATTGTAGTGTTACACCATTGGACGATGGATTTTGCATCTGTCAATATTGATCCATCTTTGCACTTTAATTCTTCATGATCTAAGGCTCTTTTGATGCATGCGCCTGCACCATCATGCTCTCCCTTTCCATGACCAACCTTTGTGAAATTACACATGTATTAAATTCTAGACAACTTGTGCATCCCACTCAACCAATAGAACATTTGTGCATTTTTGAATTGAGATGCACAATTGTTTGACGAAATAATGTGTCGATAATATGGTATAACCCTATTAGCCAAATCTCCATAAAATAGTTGAAAACAACCATGTATAAACTCCATAGAATGTGATTGATCATCGCTGATGTAAAAATGGTACTCCCTCAAAATCTTCCTATCATCCTATGTACTTGTTGGTGAATGCATGAATGTTATGTGAACAAATATGAAAATCTATTGAGAAGTATAATACTTTGCTTGCACCTCATTTTGTGGTTGTAGTGTGTAGTTCTCTGCAAAGTCTACAACTGAAACAATGGTATCCAGTGGAAACGTATCCTTGCATGACTTGAATTGCAAATCCAACCATCGAGTTCTATGTGTATGCCTTGCACACTTGTAAATAATGTTTTCATGAAAAATATTCATGAACTCATACACTAGAATCTTTTCAATGACTAAATCATATCTTTTATCATGTTTTCCATTTTTTAGAGCATATGTCACTGTCTTATATTTTTCGTAATCTACTATTTCATTTCCAATTGCATATGTACTATCCATATGTTCACAAGTCGATAAAAGTTGCAAAGAACCAAAAAATAAACATCTACCATCCAAGCATGATGTCTTGTAAAAATTTTGGCCATCCTTTATTTCACATACAATGTTGGATATGAATTCCCTTGAAGATCTAGGTGGTTCTTTCATGTCACAATCTTACAAAACAAACTTAGAATGCAAAAACACACACATATATGCCTAAAAACATCAAAATGGTTAGAAAATTCAATATGTACCCTACAACAATAAGTTGTGCATGTTTGATTTATCTTCACATAATAAGGTTTACCCATCTCAAAAAATCTTTGACTTATTCAAATTTGAGGATACATACCAATAAATTTTGTAAAAAATTGAGTTTGAGTTGAGTCCAAAAATGTTTTGCATGTGGTTCATGATTATGTCTACCAATCCTCCTTCTTATAACATCTGTTAGGAGAAACACGTATTATTTGTCCAAAAATCTTTAATCAATGATTTCAAAGCTTCACTAATTTCTTTATCCTTTTGTGATAGTCTACCACTAAATATCCATAAATCATTTTTTGTTGGATCTTCCAATCTCTCACACCTTAGCATGGCTCTCCTTAGAGCACCTCTGCCAATTTTTAATGTTTTTCTTGTCTTTCTCATGAGTCAAGATTTCTTCATTTGGATACTTACTATTGTCAATGTAAGTACTTGTCTTGAGGTATTACTATCTTTGGTGTGTGATTTAGAACCCACTTTGTCATAAGCACTCACTAGATTCTTTACAATTCTTTTTTCATTTGAATTGTCCATCGTTCTTAGCCCAAGAATCTTCATGATAGGCATAAATTTCAAATTCCTCATCATTTCAACAAATAATTGGCATTGACCTATAATATTTAATTTTTCAAAGAATAATTTCCACATATAATTAACTTTTCTTTGACAAGTGTGCTTGCTAATCTTGTCAGGCATTGATTTCAAAATGTTACTGTCAATATCAATCAAATATTTTGGTCTTCTAAAATGAATTGTAGAAGGTGTTATAATCTCTTCCATTCCCTCAACATTTTGAACATCAACATAAGGTTGAGTGTTTTGCATACCTTGAACCAAAGATGATGTACATTGGCAATAAGATGCAAAAGATGGAATATCACCTACTTGATATGTTGATGTTGTGCCTTCAACATGACATGATGGAGTGTGTACATTTTTGGATGTACAAATTAGTGTCTCTTCAACATGAGATGATGATATGAGTCCAACATTGGAAGATGGTGTAGCTTCATAATTAAATTGTCTTCTTGAGTGTAACAAACTCATCTCTTTGTCTTTTCAATTCTTCCTCCTTGTTTCTTTGTATCGGTGGTTCTTGTTCCTCTTGGAAAGACAATTCTTCATTATTGCTTTGCAATTTTCTTTCTTCATGTAGTAGTTTCATTATATCCCTTTTAATTACCAAATCTCTATCCCTCTCTTCCATTGTTTGAGTTTTTGATTTCTTCCTTGGCATGATGATGATTTCTATATGTCAAATTATTCAAACATATGAATTACTTACAATTTTTAAATTATAAATCATTCAAATACATATACAAATTATAATTATTTCAATGAATACACTATATATATTTAAAAACTTGTCAAATTTTTAACCATTTCCAAATAACAATTCATTCAAACATACAAATTTCAATGAATTCACTATATATTAAACAACTTATCAAATTATAATCAAATTTGTTTCTATATAGTAACAAAGAATATTTAAAAAGGACTGCACTAAGCTTTTCTATAGAAAGAATATTCAAAAAGCCTTCAAATAGTGTATCCAATGGTTGAATTTGGTGTTTGCTAGCTTCAAATAGAATGAAAGAATGTTCAAAAAGCCTTCAAATAGTGTATCCAATGATTGAAAATGGTGTTTGCTAACTTCCAACAACATCAAACCTATGTTTTCTGGTGGAACAATATAAAACACAATAGACAAAATATAGACTATGGATCAGTAGGGACCCAAACTTTTGTTATAACCATTTTTTGGTGTTTTCATGTAGTGCGTATGCACTATAGCACTTATGCCCTTTAAAGCACATGTGCACTATAGTACGTATGCACTATGTGAAAAATTATCTCTCCCTATCCCACCCTCTCCCATCCCCTACTCTCTCTCTTTCTCCCTACTATCTCTCTTACTCTCTCTCCTCTTCCATCCCCTACTCTCTCTCTTTGGCTACTCTCTCTTGCTCTCTCTCTCCTCTCCCATCCCCTACTCTCTCTCATACACACACTCCCATCCCCCCTGCTCTCTCTCTCACACACACTCCCATCTCCCCTCTCACTCTCTCTCTCTTGCACTCTCCCACTCCCACTCCCTCTCCCACTGCCCACTCTCTCTCTTACTCTCTCCCTTCTCTCTCTTTGCCACCCCCTACTGTCTCTCTCACACCCACACTCCCATCCCCTGCTCTCTCTCCCTCTCTTTCCCTCTCCCTCTCCCACTCCCTCTTCCATTACCTACTCTCTCTCTCACTCACTCTCTCTCCCCCATCCCCTACTCTCTCTCTCTCACTCTCTCTCTCTCTCACATCCCCTACTCTCTCTCTCACTCCCTACTCTCTCTTTCTCTCTCTCTCACACACACTCCCATCCCCCCACTCTCTTTCTCTCCCCCTCTCTCTATCTTACTCTCCCTCTTCCACTCCCTCTCCCACCACCTACTCTCACTCTCTCACTCACACACTCTCTCTCCCATCCCCTAATCTCTCTCTCCTACCCCTACTCTCTCTCTCTCTCTCTCTCCCACTGTCTATTCTCTCCCACTCTCGCTCTCTCCCATTCCCTACTCTCTCTCTCTCGTACTACTCTCTCTCATTCTCTCTCTCTCCTCTCCCATCCCCTACTCTCTCTCTCTCTCTCTCACAATCCCATCCCCACTCACTCTCACTTTCACTCTCCCACTCCCTCTCCCACTACTTACTCTCTCTCACTCTCTCTCCAATCCCTTACTCTCTCTCTCTCTCTCATTCCTCTACCCCCTACTCTCTCTCTCTTGCATGCCCTACTCTCTCTCTCCCACCCCCTACTCTCTCTCTCTCACTCTCTCTCCCATCCCCTACTCTCTCTCCCATCCCCTACTCTCTCTCTATCTCACATCCCCTACTCTCTCTCACTCTCTCTCTCCCATCCCCTACTCTCTCTCTATCTCTCTCTCCCACCCCCTACTCTCTCTCTCTCTCACTTTCTCTCCCACCCCTACTCTCTCTCTCACTCTCCAATCCCCTACTCTCTATCCCATTCCCTCTCTCTCACTCTCCCTCTCCATCACTCTCCCACTACCTACTCTCTCTCACTACCTCTACCATAACCTACTCTCTCTCTCTCTCCCACCACCTACTCTCTCTCACTCTCACTATCTCTCCCTCTCTACTCTCTCTCTCCCACCCCCTACTCTCTCTCTCTCACCCACACTCCCATCCCCTGCTCTCTCTCTCTCTCTCCCTCTCTATCTCTTGCTCTCCCTCTCCCACTGCCTACTCTCTCTCTCTCTCTCATTCTCCCACCCCCTACTCTCTCTCTCACTCTCTCTCCCATCCCCTACTCTCTCTCTCCCACCCCCTCCTCTCTCTCTCTCTCTCTCTCTCTCTCTCTCACACACACACACACACACACACACAGACTCCCATCCCCCCTCTCTCTTGCTCTCCCTCTCCCATTCCCTCTCCCACTGCCTACTCTCTCTCTCACTCATTCTCACCCATCCCCTACTCTCTTATTCTCCCACCCCCTACTCTCTCTCACTCTCTCTCTCCCATCCCCTACTCTCTCTATCTCACCCTCTACTCTCTCTCTCTCTCACACAAACACTCCCTTCCCCCTGCTCTCTCTCTCCCTCTCTCTCTTTATCTCACTCTCCTTCTCCCACTCCCTCTCCTGCTACCTACTCTCTCTCTCACTCACAAACTCTCTCTCTCACATCCCCTACTCTCTCTCTCTCCCTCTCTCCCCCATCCCCCTACTCTATCTCTCTCTCTCCCAATTCTATCTCTCAAGCCACTCTCTCTCACCCTCTCTCTCTCTCACACACACAATCTCATCCCCTCTCTCTCTCATTCTCCCACTCCCTCTCCCACTACCTACTCTCTCTCCCATCCCCTACTCTCTCTCATTCTCCCACCCCCTACTCTCTCTCACTCTCTCTCTTCCATCCCCTACTCTCTCATTCTCCCACCCACTAATCTCTCTCTCACTCTCTCTCATTCCCTACTCTCTCTCACCCCCTACTCTCTCTCTCTTACACACACTCCCATCCCCCTACTCTCTCTCTCTCTCTCTCTCTCTCTCTCTCTCTCCCTCTCCCACTCCCTCTCCCACCACCTACTCTCTCTCACTCACACACTCTCTCTCATATCCCCTAGTTCCTCTCTCTCCTACCTCCTACTCTCTCACTCTATCTCTCCCACTGCCTACTCTCTTCCATCCCCTACTCTCTCTTGGGCTACTCTCTCTCTCTCCTCTCCCATCCCCTACTCTCTATCTCTCTCACACACAATCTCATCCCTCCTCTCTCTCTCTCTCTCTCTCTCTCTCTCTCTCTCGCTCTCCCACCACGTACTCTCTCTCTCACTCTCTCTCCCATCCTCTCTCTTTCACTCGCTCTCCATTTCCCACTCCCTCTCCCACCACCTACTCTTTCTCACATCCCCTACTCTCTCTATCTCTGTCTCTCTCCCACCCCCTACTCTCCCTCTCCCTCTCTACTCTCTCTCATCCCCTACTCTCACTCTCTCTCTCCCATCCCCTACTCTCTCTCTGCTACCCCCTACTGTCTCTCTCACACACACTCTCTCTCCCATCCCCTACTCTCTCTTACACACACACACACACTCCCATCCCTCTCTCTCTCACCCCTACTATCTCTCTCTCCCCCTCTCTCCCTACTCTCTATCTCTCACTCCCTCTCTCTCTCTTCTCTCCCATCCCCCCTCTCTCTCTCTCTCTCTCTCTCTCTCTCTCTCTCTCTCTCTCTCTCTCTCTCTCTCTCCCCCATCCCCTACTCTATATTTCTCCACTAAAGTGTGTATGCACTAAAGTGTGTATGCGCTATAAAAGCCTAAATTTAAAAATGCTTTAAATAGCATGCACACACTATTGAGTGCACATGTTATTTAAAGCTTTGGTTTCTACCAAGCCTAAATCTTTTCTTTGTCTTGGGGATTCAACCCAAAGGTTTGGAGTCTCGAACCAGGTCTAAGAGGTGTTTTGCTGCAAACATACAAAAAATGATTAATTTTTCTTGTGTGCTCTCCTTCAAGTTTCTCGGTGGTTGAGCATCAATAAAATTAGGTTACATGACATTGTAGGTCTATGTGTTAGCTATATAAACATATAATTTATTTTTTATTTCAACTATAATTTCTTTTGACTGTATGTCCATTTTCTGTCAAAAACTAATGCGTACTAATTGGGCTATAGATTTTAGCTCATTCATCAAATTTTGTAACAACTTAGTTTTTTAGAAACTAGACTCCATTTACACACTTTGAAAAAAAGAAGTTCTAGTTTTAGATTAGTTTTCAATCATTTCTAGGGGGAGCAAATAGATATTTCACATTTTTGGGATGCATCCAATTAAAAAATTCATTAAAAAAATACACATTAGAAAATTACCTAAAAAATCTAGGATAAACTACATAGTGTTAGGTAACTTTTGATCATAGCGATTAAAGAATTTTTTAAAAAGTTAAAATTTTAGGGGGGGAACACTTTGTATTGTGTTATGTTTTTTCTAAATAAACATTACCACTTTCTATGGCCCCCTTTTTTTAGGACCTAAAACTAAACCATTTTGAGAAAAAAATTAGTAGTTTAAAAACTAGATTCAAAGGACTACTACTTTTGTTTTTGTCATATCTTAAAATTTTGAGCATAACTATCTTCAAATTCTTGTCAAAGTTCAGAAATTATCGATTTCAAAAAAAATGTGTGCCACTTATACCCCCCTTTTGACACCACAACTTGGTGCACTTACCCAGTAGATATAAAGATATTATTGAAAAAAATTAAAGGAATTTTTTATGGTCAGGAATGGAGGATAAGACCAGAATAAGTTTAGTAAGTTGGGAGAAAGTCTATCAACCTAAGTACTTGGGAGGGACTGAACATTAGAAGGACTGTGCATTTGAATAAGGCCCTCTTGGCTAAGGTTGGATGGAGATAGATGAACTCCTTAAGAAGTTGGTGTAGTATTTTCAAGGCTAAGTATCTGAGAGGTGACTTGCTACACCAACATCTTTGGACCAATGCATTCCCCCAAGGATCAAAAATTTGGAACAATGTTGTGCACACCCATAGAATTTTGAAGAAGGGTACTCACTAAGTTTTGGAGAATGGGAACAACATTGACTTCTGGGAGGACCACCAAGTTCTAACCTCTAAGATATTCTTGTACCAACCAATGTAGTATCCTAGTGTGTAACTATATCACCCTTGATAGAAATTGGAAAAGACTTTACAACCAAGATAATCCTGGGACAAGGCTACTTATGGAGCTTTAGGAGATGTTGCAAAATTATGGTATCCCCTCCGCCTCATTAGAAAATTATTTAATATGGAGACTAACTCCCTTCAGGGACTTCATGGTGAAATATGCTTATACTTGTTGTCTTGAGGGAGGTGAAGCCCCTAGGGAGTGGAAGAATTTTTGGCACCCCTGGATCCTGCCAAAGATAAATTTCTGTTGGTGGATGTCTCTACATGAGATAATCCTCACCATTGATAACCTGCAAAAAAGAGGATTCCAATTGGTGAACTATTGTTTTCTATGTTACAACATAGTGGAGTCCATTCAACACCTCCTCATACATTGTCCCTTTGCATTAGTAGTTTGGAGGGAGATTTTATCTATGTGGGAGATTCAATGATGCTTAAATGAGAACCTCCATCATTTTTTAAACTAGGATGGTCCCTCTAATCACCTATACCTCAAACCCTTTCTGAGCTCCTAGTCATCCCCCCACACGTGTTATGGAAAACTTGGAAGGAATGGAATAACCATATATTTCAGAACAAAGCTACCCCTGATGTGGTGGCGGCTCAACAAGTGACTAGGCTCCTAAAGGAATGTAGTGGAATTTGGCATTAGAAATACCCCCCTAAACCCCCTAACTGATGAAGATATGAGATAAGATACTTCTTGGGACTTAGGTCTAAAGGTGGCAAGATTTGACAACTCTAAAGTTGTTGACAGACGTAAAATAGTTTGGTACCCCCCTTGAAAGCTTAGATGAAACTCAATTTTGATGGCATGACCATTGCTAGAATGATTATGGTTTCTAGTATTGTCTGGGATAATACTAGTAAGATGGTGGTTTCCTATGCTGGGAAGTGTGGATGGGGTTCAAATAATGAAGTAGAAGCTTTGGCCCTACTATGGGGGATGAGGATAGCAAGCACTAGAAGAATTAATAGATTGTCTATTGAGAGAGATTATATGTTAATTATAAAATCTATGAAGGGTGAAGACCAGTGTAGCTAGAAGATCAAAGAAACAATAGAGGAAATATGCATGCTATTGGATGGTCTTCTAGAAGTCTACGTGGATCACATATATCAAGAAGGCAATGGAGTTACAAATGACCTGGCTAAAATTGATCATAACATGGAAGGAATAAAGGAATGGGTTGACATGAGCCAAACCCCACCATCCACATAAATGATGGTGGAAAGTGAATGTTATCTTTGCAACACAATATAATGAAGTACAATAGCTTATGTATTAGTGTGGATCCAGGTGGACAAGAGAACCCAAGAATTAAAAACTATAAAGTTGGGAATATTTGGAAAGATTTTGTGATTATTTACATTTGGGGTTCCCTCATCATGAGCATTAATTACTATGTTGAGAGGACAATCCATATAGATTTAATTAGAATGATAAAACCACCAAGGATGGGTGTTGTGAATAATCATAAAGGAAATTCCCTTGTATTATACTCAACATATAGCTAGAAATGGTTAAGTTCGATGAGAAAGGTGCCATTCACATGTGCTTAAATGGAGGGGGAATTGGAAATCATGAAGCCTTGTGAATTTAAAAGATTTCTTTTTTAGGTTTATTTTTATCATTATATCTTTAAATTTCCTTGGCTTCCAAGTTCTATCCTACAACAAGGGGATGTTAGTGCAAATTGAAGATTTGGTGATTGAACTTGGGGAAGAATGGGTTTCAATGATTGTATTGAACTGAATAAGATTGAGGATTGTATCAGGGATAGTGAGGCACCAAGGGTCTATCTATGAGAAGGTCGATTGTTGTCATTCATGGAAGGAATTGAAGGGTACAATGAGAATGTGTCCTTGAAATTTTTTAACACGTGGAAAAATAAGAAGGTGAACATTAATGGGATGGTTTTAAAAATAATGGAGGAGCTCATCACAATGATTTTTGGGTTGTCTCTCGAGGGTAAGAGTTGGCATAAATAGGCCAGAGTTTTTGATGAAACTAGCTTGAGGAAATTCTTCCACCCTAAGGAGGATCTTATTTGCATGTAGGATGGATTTTTGAGGGAGGGCCTACCCAAACCTTGGGACACATTGTGCTACACCATTATGCACTACATTACACTCAAAGACTAGTTTTAGGTTTGACATTATTACCACTTTCCTATTTTAAATCATTTTAGGAACCATGACTTGATTTCCTTCCCACGCCTTATTTTGTATTTGATGGAGGATAGTGTGTTTAATGTTTGAAGAAATAGGGAGGAAGGAAGAACCTTTTATACCTTGCACCAGCCCTTCATGTTTAAACTCTATAAGTTCCAACTCGCCCTCAACCCACCTCTTCTTGTTAACTCCCATGCTACTATTACACCTGAAGTCTCCATGGACCCTAGCCCTAGTTTGGCCTTGAAGAAGGTGGACAAAATGCCCCTGAATACTAGAAAAAAATCAAAGTTATTGACTTTGATACTGATACTGCGAGCAAAAGGCTTAAAATGGAAAAAATTAATACACCCCCCAACAAGACGTGAGTTCTAAGCTCATAGAGAGTGAAGGAAGATCCACCACAAGGAAGAGGAAGGTTATAAACCTTAGCTCTAGGAGGAAGGATGTGCCAAGCCCTTCCCACATTTTAGACACCCTTGAAGCCAACCCTTTCCCAAATAAAATATTGGGGGAAGTTATCACCTTCCCTATGTGGGGGCCCGCTCACCCCCACCCCCCCTATATATAGTTATAGGGTGTTGATAAGGGCAGGGGGTAAAAGGGCATCATAGCCATGGGCAAGACCAAAGTAAAACTCAATTGGATAGGCTAGAGAAATATATGCATGATCTAACCAACAATCTAGAAGCCCTATGCCAAAAGGTTGGAACCCTTTCTAAGTTATCTGCAAAAGTTATGCATTTGACATCCACCACTCTGTGCTTTATGTAGATGAACAAGGAGGAGAAGGACATGGGAAAAGAGAGTGATACTACTTACTCCCTCTACAACTTCCTAGTAGATGATTGGCTCAAGACTCTGCTAGAGAAACCCATCAAGGAGGAGGTGGAGAAACTGTCCATGGAGGATCTTGATGAAAAGGAGGGGGAGGACCAAGAGGATAAGGAGGGAAATAACCCCTATGCTTTTATTTCTTTATCTTTTTTTATGTTATGGTTAACTATGAACTTTCTGCCCTATGTGGAACTTTTGGTTAATGTGGATATTAATCATTTTAACATCAATTCTTATAATTTATGTTGTTGGGTTACTTTTTGGAAAAGTATGTATGCTAGGGGTTAGTATGGTTGATACTGATATTTTGAAGTACTTCATTATGGTGTTAACCATGAAGATTTTTTTTTTGGTCCAGAAAAGTTATTGGTTAGATAGTAGTAGGTAACTACTAGCTGGTCTCCAGCATTTTATACTATAGGTCAGGCCCCCCTCTTTGGGCTTCTATCTAATACATCAAAAACATATGTTATGTTATTTATTGTTTTTTTTTTTTTTCAAATGTAATATGGTCTAAAATCTTGTAAATTTATTTATAGACAAAGTTTGGTGAATATGTCACTAATTTGGCCATTTATTTGAATGTTTTATCTATATATGAATCTACCATGTACTTGAACAAATTTTTGACCACATATGTGTCCACAATCCATGTATGATGAAAAAATTGCACATGATTTAAGCTAGAAATATGCTAATGTAATATCTAGTTTAGTTATAGTTAGTGGTAACATGAGATTTATGAAAAGCTATTGGTATAATTTTCCATCCACTTTATTCAAGATGGAATTAGCACCCAATTTTATATTTACATCACATGGTGTAAACAAGAAGAAGAAGAAAAGGATAAAGGGAGGGAAATACATACATGAGAAAATCACCAAAAATTGCATAAGGAAGTGGGTAGGTTGATGTTATCTCACTCCATCAGTATTGGTAAATAGATTGTTCTTTCTAATGTAACTCTTACATGCCCGAACCTGTGAGAAACAATTTGATACCAACATTTGGATAATATATCATGAGATTGATAGATTTCCTCTTAATTGAAAGGTATAGCTCCCTTATCAATGATATTCAATGAATTTGTTTGTTCCTAAACTAATTGGGTATGTTCTTAACCTGAGAACGGAAGAGGAAAACTAAGCCAGCCCTAGACAAAACTAACTCAGGTAGAGAATTCAATTCTACACCTATCCAACCCCAAGAATTCACACTTCTTATGACTCCCTGACATTGTTTATGCAATGTGAATGCTATGTATGCAAATGCCGTGGAAAATGAAATGAAAGAGAGTGTTAAATAATCCCAATTCTTGTAATAGGAACGTCTGCAAATACTCTGAACTACAACCCATTCATTATTCAACACAAGATGCAAGATGATGCCCAAAACTAAAAATAACAATACTTTGATTGATTATAATCAAAGGAAAAATAACTAAATGCTCTGATTCAGAATAAAATCCCTGTTGCTTTGAACATCACAAATAAGAATACTCAGATTTTATTTGCTCACAACTTATGGTAAATCTATTACAAAAACTCGAACTCTTAACATGCATAATTAAAATGAAAAAAAAAAACTAAACTAAGTTTCTTCCCCCTACTCCAGCTCTCTGTCTCTTGCAGAAAAGAAGAACCCCCTCAAATGAAAAGGTTTGACGATAAATACATTCTCCAGCAACCTTTAGGTTTCTTCCAGTGACTTTTCAGTTCTGTAACTGATCTTGTCTCTTTGACTTCTCATTTTTTCCTTTTGAAAACTAATATGCTTATTAAATTTTAAAGTTAATAATGATATATATTAACATATTTAAATTATATTTTAACAATTGACATTTAAATATGTTAAATCAATATCAAAATCTTTCCTTTGTTGAGCGGACAGCAAAATAAATACTGCTGCCAGGTAAAATGGGTCATGTTTCGGGGGGCATATCTTTTGATTCCATTTGTTGGATCGAGCTCATCTTTGGATATGTTTTTCCAAACCTAATTATCTTCATTTTGAATAGAGCGATCAGAAAAATAATCAATGAGTCAAAAGATATGAGCTACTGAATGCTGGTCTATATAACTATTGCAAAATTAGAATTGATAAAATAAAGTTTCCAGCCACTCTTCTTTCACATGCTATGTAACCCAGGTGTCTTCAAATTGCCACTATGTTATCTTCCATGCTTACCATGTTTATTCCTTGCTGAATTTTGGAAGTGATTCTCTAGAATTCTTGTGGCAAAAAATCCCAAATGAAGGTTGAAAAGCATACCAAGTTCTCAGTTTTCCACTTCTCTGTTGTAGGTGAAATTCACACATTCTAGTAACAGCTACACTTTGAAAATAATTAACAAGCAATACTTCTTCTTTGCTATCAGGTCACTGGCTATGAAACACTCTAATTCATCCTTTGTGGAAATTTGACTTTTGTCTTCTCCCTTTGTGGAAAACTCCAAACTGACTGTGAAAGGCATAGCAGAAAATGAGTTTTCCACTTCATATTTAATGTCATGTTGATGTCCAAATCTTCAAGCAATAAATCATTATGAGATTTCCATTCTTTTTTTAATCAATTAAGAGCTCTTTTTCATCTCTCTATTGTGGATTTAATGCTTGGTGGAAATTCCATTTTTGAGTGTGAAAAGCGCACCCAATCTTCAATTTTCCATTCTTATGTAGTTGGCACCATTTTGATGTAGATTGATTCCCAAATTATTTTTCTAGAGTGATCTTGATATTGTACCCCATATATCTTCATTTTGGATTAAGATTTTTCCTTTTCTCTCCTCATGTGGAAAACTGAACTTTGACTGTGAAAGGCATAGCGAAAAATGAGTTTTCCACTATGCTTCTCCCTTTGTTGGAAAATGAAACATTTGCTTCTCCAATGGAAAATCTGAAAATGACTGCAAAAGGCGCAGGCGAAAATGAGTTTTCCACTCTACTTTTTCCCTTTGGTGGAAAATCCCAAGTTGACTACTCCATTGTGAAAAATTCAAAAAGTGCTTCTTGAATGGAAATTTTGAAAATGACTATGAAAGGTGTAGTAGAAAATGAGTTTTCTAGTCTACTTTTTCCCTTTGGTGGAAAATCCCAAGTTGACTACTCCATTGCGGAAAATTCAAAAAGTGCTTCTCCAATGGAAAATCTGAAAATGACTGCAAAAGGTGCAATAGAAAATGAGTTTTCCAATCTACTTTTTCCCTTTGGTGGAAAATCCCAAGTTGAGTACTCCATTGCGAAAAATTCAAAAGTGCTTCTCCATGGTGGAAAAATGAACTTTGACTTCTATTTGCTTCCACATTTGCATATCTGGACTAGAAATAATTCAATCCTTCATAGAAACTTAATTAAGCATACTAGGAACAATTTAGGGAAATTCTTTATGGAGGCAACTTTAAAAGTTTTTAAAATGGTGTATTGAAAGTGCACCTACAATTAGTTATAGAGTTTCAAATTTGTGACCTTAATCCTGATAGGTTTATTGAAAGGAATGTCAAGCTTCTCATATGTCTTAGAGTATGGTGAACATTGACTTGTTTATTATAAAATATACATAAAATTTCACTAAAAAACCATTGTTTATTTTGAGTAAATAAGCATAATTAGACACATTCTAATTACTCTTTAAAGAGCTTTAAAAAAATTTAAACATATTAAATTCAATTTGTTACACCAATTGAACATGCTTTTTTTCATTAAACATTACATCTTACAAAGCATTGCTTAATAACTTTTAGTATATAAGTATACGATCCTTGTTTATTCTAAAATATAAATAATATTTCACTAAAAAACCATTATTTATTTTGAGTAAATAAGCATAATTAGACACATTCTAATTACTCTTTAAAGAGTTTTAAAAAAATTAAACATATTAAATTCAATTTGTTACACCAATTGAACATGCTTCTTTTCATTAAACATTACATCTTACAAAGCATTGCTTAGTAACTTTTAGTATATAAGTACATGTTAAAGATTTTATAATAATGACATGTAATATGACTCATCAATCAATTTTATTTTTTTTAATCGATAAATGGCTGAAGCCTAGATTAATTATTGTTATTTATTATAATTAATTAGTTTTATGTGTTAAGCATCTTCAAATCCAAGACCTCAGACATGAGAGGCTCACAGATTACCATTGTGTTGTAAACTCTTTCCTGACTCATCAATAATATAACATTATATGAAACAAAGATAATAAAATTGATAAAGAAAGTCTTCAACATTTCTCAGCTATAAGAGCGAAAGCATAACATGAGTGTTTTTCCTCTATCCATGGGCCAACAATTTCACACACACTCTCCATTTGGAAGAGGCCCTATATTTAATAGGGGTGGTAAATTAGGAAGGTCTATTGAGATTGAAGTGTCTCAACCTTAGCATGTTCCAATATTAATATTTGGTTTTATTATTTAATACTTGGTTAATTTATGAACCTAGAAGAAATATTTTATTTTCACATGTGAATTCATCATCTAGTGGGATTTGGTATGTTGAACTCAAAAGGTAACATGACTTATTCTTTCCTCATGTAGAGATAGATATCCCACTTATAGGACCTTGGATTTTTGTAGTGGTGGGTGTCAAGTGTCAAGTAATAATAAATTTATGATACACCTACCCATAAAAACTTATGTTATCTTTATGAGAAACCGAATATATGATAGTTTATGAAAATCTCTATGATGGAATGAATAGGCATTAGAGGCATCATTGAATAAAGAAGATGGATGCCAAAATTCGGTAATTACAAGTTGTAAAAGAATATTCTATTATTAGATAGCTATGAATGATTCTATCATAGGTGTGAGTGTTATTAGCAATTATTATTTTAATAAATATTTTCATAATAGACATAAGATCATATGGTATACCTCAAGATAGTGAAGTTTAGGTGCCTAACTTAGGAAATTGGATTGAAGAGTCATTTGGGGATGCATGTGTGTCATAGTGTAGGAGCATTTTGGGTTCTTAGCAATCTTGCATCAACTAAAATTTATTTGTCTTTAGTTGTTTTGGTTTAGCCAATTTAAGTGGTTGATATGGTGTTCCTTCAAGTTGGCTCATTATGTCTTGTAAACCTTATGGCACGTTCCTACCATTAAATTTGGTTTATGTCTAGGTACACACCTTGACCTATTAATTCTTGGTGGATATCTCTTGGATTCTTTCTTGAACCTATTTGTTCTTCATGTTTCATGGTGGGTAAGTGCACCAAGTTGTGGTGTCAAAAGGGGAGTATAAGCGGCCACTTTTTTTCTTCTAAAATCAACAATTTCTGAACTTTGTCAAG
>CM053789.1:778555312-778647812 GCA_028749045.1 Cupressus sempervirens
CAAGAAAAAGGCTCCAACATAAAAGGATTGAAAAAATAATGAATACAGAGCCAATAATGTTGTGCTTTGCAACATAACTAAAAGATGTGCATGAAAGACTTAGGTTGCCCACAAAAGGGACAACAAGGGTTAGGAATACCCCAGTGCTTGAGCCAAGGACCTAAGGGAAATCCCTAGAACAAAACACACTAAGAAAAGTTTGCAATATTTGACTTAGTGATGACATTCCAAATAGTATTAAACTTGTGTCTCCAATTCTACAGTGAAGACTCGAGGTGCCAACATTGGTTGAGAGTATCAACCATAGGCAAGTGTGGCACCAACCAAAGGTATCCCATCTTAGGCTTGTAATTGACAAGAGTTGTATACGAATACCATTTCTAGTCCTTCCACCATGGCTTAGCTAGCTGGATACCCATCTTGTGAAGCATATGAGAAGGCACAACAAAAACTAGTAGGTCAAAAGTTTGCCGATCTAGTCAAGTCAAATGACATTGGACCTGCTTATCTTCCCATGTTTCGAGACTCATAGTAACTCTGGAGAGAACATATTTGAGAGTCTTAATGCCATGTTTGAAAAAATACAACACACACTGACACCTTGAATTTTAGTTAGTGGAACTCCTTGCACAACAAATAGAGGAGACCACCAAACACTGTGCTAATTCATAGACAACCATCCTAGAAACCATCACCTGTCTAGTGAAATCAAGGCTTGATGGCTTCCCAAGCTGTCGAGATGCTTTTAACAAAAAAAGTGCCCTAAATTTGCACCAATCCGAACGTGATGAGAAGGGCTTGAAACAAAATCCCCTTCCAAGCAAGCCTATTGATAGGCTTCATCTCTTGTGAGGGCACATATGACCCATTTAGCACATAAGGCATTGCCTTACTTCTAAGTAGAAATAAGAACAAGGTCATCAGATTCATTGGGAAGGCAACAATACTCCCAAGTGACTCTATGAAACCCATAGTAGTCAGATCTCAAATCTTCAGATAAGAGACTTTAGAAGGGACAATTTTTTAATATTATAATCTCTTAAGACTAATAGAAAACTCATTGGAAAATAGCGTCACAAAACAAGGTCATCTTTTTGTTATAGTTTCCTCCAATAATTTCAATAAGAATATTTGGTTTTAAGATTATTTGACTTGGTAGGGTTGTTGCATGGCTATAGATTTGTGTTGCAATATAGTTTTGGTCTAGAAGGTCAATTGCATCTAATATGATGTTATTACTAGGAACTATTGATAGCATATTCTTGTTATGTGTGTCAACATCTTGTCTTCTTAAAAAGAGGTATGGAAATGTTGGGTCAAGTGGCGCTGGGCATAAGCAAGTATGATTGAGGTATTGTATGTTGTCATTTGTATGTTTTCCTAAATGTATCCTGTTAAGAGTAGCAATGAATTGACTATCATTTTGTCGAACTATTGTGGTTAGAGAATAACACTTTACCTTGTCTCTCCAAAAATTGTAGGGCATTAATTCTATTGAAGATGGGTTAATGTTAAATACATTTGAATCTAGAACTGGGAGAGCTTGGTAGAGATCACCACAAAAAATTGTGTCAATGTTGCCAAAGTATTTAGTAGGTAGTTGCATAATATCACACAATCGTTTATCAAGGTACTGTAAAAATATGGACCCTACCAAAGAGATCTCATCTATGAGAAGCACATGCAATTGACTGTAGGTCTTTGACATTGTATCTAATGTCTCTGTGCTTAGTGGGACAAATTCTGATTTGTTGAAAGGGATGTGAAAGACCGAATGTAGTGTTGATCCGCCAATGTTGTATGTTGCTTTTCTTGTATATGCAGTCATTAGGCCTTTTGGTTTAGTAGGATCACTATCGATTGCATTGTTGTACAATCGAATAAGAGCTTGGTAAATAGTTGTTGCAGTAAATGTCTTTCTAGTTCTTGCTCCTCTTGTTAGGAACAAATGTATCAGAGTGCTATGATCCTTTAACTTTTTCATGACAATGTCTTTAATGATTATTTTTTTCTCTCTATTTAGGGATCTTCTTAATCGATAGTATCTATTGTTGTCCATGATCTGTGGATGTCTTGCAATTTCAAATGGTTTTGAGGACAGATTATTGATGCTCTTATTGAGTGCAGTTTGAATATCTTGTTGCATGTCATATTTTTCTTCTTCTGTGAGATTTTTTCCTATGAATCTTGTGTTCTCAATATTGTCATCAATGCCATTGACTTCAAAGATAGCTTTGTCAATGTCACCCCATGTAGAAGTTGTGGTGTAGCAGAATTTTGCATGGTTTATTTGGATAATTGATTGATTTTGCAAGTATGCATTTTTCCAAGTGTTAGAGTTTTCTTTGAGGGTATCTTCACTTATTATAAATGGCTTGTATAATATCAGTTGCTCTCTATAGTGGCTCTTTATGTCAATATGTTTGTTGAAATTTATGAAACGAATTACTTTTGGCTTGGTTTTATGATCAAGCTTAGAGCCATCTTTTTTATGTTTAGAGACAAATCCTACGAGACAAATGTTTGAAATAATCTGAGGACGTTGTAAATAGTAGTCCATCATTGATTTGCACATTACATTTTTTGATTCATCATCTTCTTTATTTAATTCTTTCATTGATTTTAATATAAATGTTCAATCATTTTGAGCTCTTGTATAAATGAAGATGCATTTTCTAGAACTGTGGTTTAGGGGTAGTGAAAGTGTAACATGTGCTACTTGTTGAGATGACATTTGATGGAGGTTTAGTAAAGTATTTTCTAAGTTTGATATCATTTTTAGGGTGTCTATATTTTGTTGTTGGTGTTCTTTACAGATTCTTTTGAATGCATTTGTCATCGATCTGTCCACTTTTTCCATATAGGAGCAGGGATTTTTTTAGTGGCGATTAGTTGCTAATTGGCGAATATGTCCCTATTGGACTATAGAAATTGGCAAAAAAAAACACCGTATACTAGTTGACCAGTTCACCTAGATTTTATAAGATACTCATATAGTGGTCAGAACATTCGCCACTATTATTACGTAATTTCAATTTGGTAGTCGGGTTCTTCGCCCATATTTCTCTTGAATGTTTACTCTTATTCACCACAAAATTAATTGAGTGTCTCTTTCGACGATCATCATTCACCAAATTCCCATTTTCCTATGTGAAATTTTTATTTGTCCTAGGACCCAATTCGCCATGCATCACACACAATGGGGTCCCAAATTCCCACCCTATTCGCCCACTCAATTACTTGAAATTACGTGGGCTTCGCCAAATCTTAGTTCTTATCATATGTAATGGTAGGCCCATTCGCCAAAATGAAAACGGTTTATTTGTAGTTGTCTATTTAAGACATGAGTTTCATTATTGAAACATGCCTAATGAAGGAGCCTTTTTCATAGTATTGTGATTAGTAGAGAATCGAAATGACTACGACTACGAGTCCATAGTATTTTATTGCAGCCTTAATTTGATGGAGATGTCACAGTCAAATTTAAATAGGAAGAGGAGTAGGACTAATGAAGGTGGAGATGTCCAAGAGAAGCCAACAAAATGCAGAAATATATCTTCATACTTTGGCGGGGGTAGACGCAACAGTGTTGGTCAAAGTAAGGAAGGTACATCATCAGAGGAGCCTGTACAATCTCAACCTACATAGGAGTCCATTCAACAAATTGGAGAGCCTAATAAATCTGGTGACGGAGTTGCAAAACCTTATATCTCTAATGAAGATGACCTTGAAGAAAAATATCCAGTAAATAACTAGTACCAGGATGAATCAATCGACTTCGGTGATGATGATGGTGCAATTAACAGTAACAGTGACACTAAAGGGAGAGGAAAATTGAAAGAAAAAACTGATCGTCAATGGGAGATGGCCAGGAGATTTAAATTTGATTGGGCAAAAAAGTATCCATTCATTGAGCTCGTGGACAATCCAATTGTAGGTGAGCCACTAGTAGAATGCAGATGTGCAATTTGTAGTTGGAAGTATAAAAAGGAAAAGCGGTTGTAGCTTAAACTAGACACCATAGAGAAACATGTTGGTAAGATTTATGAAACCTCAACTGTAGATGGTAAGGAAATAAAAGTGGTAAGATATACAACAAAGGAGCAATGTCAACATAAAAGGAATGCTAAAGAATATTATATGTTTCAAAAATTTCAGATGAAGCCTGGTGAAGTTCAAGGTTCTATTAATGCTATTTTTGCAAAAGCAAGTGAAGTAGAAGAACGTGGAAAAGCTATTCAAGTAAGTAATGTTTTCTATATTTTGAGTAGAGGGCGTCCAATGATAGATTATCTAGAAATGAGTGGTTTTTTACACTTTCTGAAAGTTCCTAACTATCCTGTCAGTCATTGGTCGATAAACAGTGGATGGGAATGGGCAAGTTGTATTGCGCAGGTTGAAATAGAGGATGTACAAAGAAAAATAAAAGAGTCAAGCTTTATTGCATTGTCCTTAGACAAAGTTACGACAATAGATAATACATCATGGGTATGCATGCATGTTTATACTGTATAGAATGATGTCCGCCAACCACATCTACTATCTGTTGCTAAATTGAGAGACAATGCGACAACAAAAACTTTATTTCAGTTAGTAAAGAGCAATTTAATTGAATATGGAGCTATCAATGAATTGACAATAGCGAAGAATTTGGTCTGTGTTGGAGTGGATGGAGCTTCAATAATGCAAGGTCAAAGGAATGGTCTTTGCACAAAGATGCAGGCTTCTTGTTCACCATATGTTGTTGCCATTCACTGTATGGCCCATAGGATGAATCTTGCTTTTAGAGTTGTGAAGCAGTTTCCTTTAGTAAACAAGGTTGAAGATTTAGTAAGAGAGTTGTATGCATATTTTTGTCGAAGTCCCAAGTGTTTTAGGGAATTTCAACACTTTGCTGATGGAATTACCGATGGAAACAAGCTTCTAAAAGATGTTGATACCAGATGGATCTCTTTGGATGGACCAGCGCATCGAGTATTTTCCAAATATCAATCTTTGATTGGACTGATGTACGAAAATTGGGACAATGCAGAAAATCAGAGATGTGGCGACCTGCTTCAGAGGTTAAGCAATATAGAGACACTTTTGACTTTGGCATCTCTTCTTCCCATGCTAGAAGAAATGAGGTTAATTATGAAAAAAGCCTAGCAAAGAGCCATGTATATTGCAGAATATGCTCAGTTGCGTAAATTGTCATGTCGAGCCCTCGATAGTCTCTATTGTACTGACCTAAATTTATTCGATGATAGATTTAATCACTGGTAGAAACTAACAGATTTGGATGATCCTAATAATTATTTAAAGATCGTTGAAAATGGAGATTTATGTGTTTGTGTAAGGGGATTTCAGATACCAATGTACTACAGTGCCCCAAAGAAGCGAGCTACAAGAGTTACAAGGGAAGAGTTTACCAAGATCGTCGAGTCTATAGCATCTACTGTAAGGGACATAGCCTATAGAGTTTCCTCTAAAATAATATCACGATTCCCATATGATCAATTGCTTGAGGCCATGGCAATTGTGTTTCCTCAATATTAGCCCTTCAACAATAAGGAAGATTATCGTAGAAGGCTGTTGATTTTGATAAAGGAATTTTGCAAATCTATAGAATTCAATGGAGTGAATATCAACAGAATATTAGATGAGGGTCTTCTTAGACAGCAATCAGACACCTTTGCAAGGACCATGAAGCATCAATATCAATTAATGTGTAACCCACATGAAGAGGGCTCGGCAACAAAGATTTGGACAGAACTAAAACAGAGCACATTATTGCGTGAAGAAATTTTAGAGTACTTCAAGCTTGCTGATCTATGTCAAACCATGATATTGGGTTCAGTGGAGGATGAGAGAGTTTTCAGTGCTTTGAGCTTCCTAAAATCAAAGCTAAGAAACAAACTAGACAAGAATTTGGAATCATGCTTGAGGGTATGCACATCTAGGTATAATGTCAATACTTTTCCTTTTCAAAAAGCAATGGAAATCTGGAAGAAAAGATGCAAAAGAAGAAGGGTGGGACTAGGCAACACCATTAACCAATCTCCTACAACGACTCCAAGTGGGACAAGTATAGTTGGCAGTGGCATTGGCCATGGGATTGGGAGTTCGAGTCATAGAAGTGGAGGTCAAAGTAAACTTGAAGTTGAAGAAGACACAAATGAAAATGAAAAGAACAATGAAGCAACTGGACTACCAGAATTGGATGATGATGACAACATAGAGATGAATTGGAAAATTTAGGAAATTTCTGCTAAATTAGCAGTGGCAACCAATAGGTATTTTTTGAACTTATTAACTACTATATGATATCCTATCATTCAATGTTCATTTTAGAAAAGAAAGAAATTAGAATGTATTATGTTTCACCATTAAAATTTGAGAACAAAGAGTATTATTACTGTAGATTGTAGTTTATATCATGTCATCAATGATCATTCATATTTGAATTTGAAATTCCTGAATGAAATTTTGTTTTCTATTTTATTCATTTATTCAACATGCATTGAATTGGAAAACATGAAAATTAGATAGAATCAGAGATTCAATTCCACAATTAATAATTATCAATGGTTTTCATGTGCAATATTCAGCTAATATGGTACAATTCTTGTAAGCCAATGACCCTGAATTCCCTTTTATAGAAAAAAGGGAGCAACAATAGCTTCAGGTCGATTTGCCTAATGTGAAGTCTCAAAATCTAAATCAGTAAGACATCTGCAAGTCTAAAACATCTCTACAACTTTAGTTGTACATTTCTGCATTTGACAGGCCAGTTTAGTAAATTAGCAATTTTAGCATAGGCAATAGCATTTGCAAGACTACAACATTGATCCTGTTCAAAAAAAAAGTTCAAACTTGTTACTTTAAACTCAATTCTGGAGTCTAGACTGTAGTATGTAGGATAATATGAAAGATATTCATATATAGTAAAGATATAGAGATGATTGAAACTGAAAGTACTTTCACATGCAGACTATAAGTTTTTGTAGTATGCTCCATTCTTCTTCGGTTGGAAGGGAAAAATTTTTGATGTTATGGTAAATGACCTGCATTCTCGTCAGCATTCCATACTTGGAAGAGCGAGTTTCAAGCAATGTTTGTTCCACTAGTGCATGCAAATTTGTGAATGTTTTGATGCACTTTGCAATGCCTTCATGCGTTCTATCCTAAGGAAGGTTTCCTAAATCAAAGGTTATTTGGTCCTTCAACTTTTGTTTGTAAACTTCTCTTCCAACGAAACCTGTTGCTGAGAAATCAGGTCCAGGACTCGATAAACCAAGAGATATCAATTTTGTTGTTTTATTGTTCATCTTGGAAAGCTTTGGCCCAAATAAAGCAAGAACTTCTTCTGCTTCTGTTAGTTTTTGACATTTATGAAATACAGAGGTTGCCTTTATTATTGAACCAATGCGGTCCTAAATTCCCTTGCTTGCCAAATGCCTGTCAGCAATGCTGTTGATTTCTTCCATAATCCACTTTACAGTTTTTTGTCTCTAACCAAAACTTTTGTTCTCCTCAAGTTGCTCTTTCAGCTTCCCAAAAACATCTGTAAGAGCTTCGTAGAGTTCGAACCAATCACACAACCTATTAGCAAAAGTCTTTATTTGCCCCGAGAAGTAATTCTTGATTTGCTTTACTGTATTATTTACATGGTCATTCAAGCCATTTTCATATTTTTTAAAAGTATCATTTGCCTTCTTTAGGTCTTCTTTCATTTCTGAGTACTGGTGTTCACTATGTTTTCTTATTTGCTCTGCTTTATTTTCCCACCCTTTTGCTTTCTCTTCCCACTCTTTTGTTTTTACCCTCTCATTTTCCAATTCTTTATTTAACTTATTGTTTACATTTGCAGCATTCTCCAAGTTTCTGTATAACTTTGTTGAAGATTCTTTTTCATCCTGGAGTTTTTTTTCCATTTTTTCCAAATTTTCCCTCAGAGTTTTCAGTTCTGCGTCCATTTGTTCTTGCTGTTCAGTTACTTCTTTAGAGCTAGAGGATGAATTTTTTATCCTTTTCTCTAATTCTTTGCATTTGTTTACTGTTGTTTTTTCACTTGCCTTTACATTTGCCAGGTCTGCCTTTAACTTATCTATTGTGTCCTAAAGCTTTCCTTTCTCTCTCTCCAACTTCATCACTGAACTGTAGACCACTTGGTTGGTCGTTTTGGACACATTTATCTTGTCCACATTTTTAATTTTGGATAAATCCATTTGGAGGGTGCTAACTTGAAATTTAGATGGATCTAACTGACGCTCTAATGGATTGTTATCTCTAGCTGGGGGCATAACAACCATGAATTCCATCATATCTTTATCTGGGTCATATGTGGGAAATAGCCTGTTGGTTGCAGGTTCTGCATCATGAGCTGCAACAATTGCTTCCATCTTCATTGTCTTACTATTTTGTTTATTCTTGTTTTTTATTTTTCATAGTTAGTTACAAATTCATTGTAACAAAAATCAGGATTTTGTGAGACAATTGAATGTTTGAATGGTGAAATAACAGTAGCACTTGCTCTGATGTATGAGCTTCCACCAATACCATGAGCATAACCAACACCTAGACCCATTAGTGGGGTTTGTGGACTGTTCTGAGGGTTTTGTCCTGAAGGATGGGCAATTGTTGGACTCACAGTCACCATTGGCATTGTTGTACTAGTAGTACTACTAATACTTGTCATAACCTTCTACTTCTTTACACTTTCTTGATCTCCAGGACCAAATTTTTTTGCATCTATATATAATGTCCTTTTCAGACCACTAGTTGTAGTTGTACCCATGATATCTACAGTTGTGGGAGTGACAGTTGATTCGGATTGAATTTGAGTGCTTGGAAGTGAAATTGTAAATGAAGAAGGAACAAATTTAATTAACTGAGATGAATCCAATGTGGATGGAATTGACTGATTTGATGATTGATATCCATGCCCAAGGCCTGGTTTCTGACCATGTTTTGGTGCTACAGCTGGTGGTTGAGGTGGTAACCAAACCCCTTCTCCACTGGGACCCAGACCACCAAAACCTTGGTGGCCCATTTTTTCTACAATTTCTGCCCCTTTGCTATATAGAAGTTTGGTGGATGCATCAACTCCTCTCTGAATTTGTGTACTGGATGAGGGATTCAAAGAATCCTGGTCATCGTAATCATCATCATCAATATCACTGTGATGTGCTTCAGTTGGATGCTCCTTATTACACAATTCGTCAAATATTCTATCCTCTTCAGCCTCATCAAGATCTAAAGAGGTCTTTGGCTCACCGAGATTCTTCCTCATTTCCCAAAATTGAGAAATTTTGCTTTGACTCCATCCATCATCTATACAATCATTCATTAGCTCTTTTGGAATAGGTTTTGTAGATGGTTTATCAGCTTTCTTGTAGAAATTGGACGATGTCATGCCCTACACTTTTCCTTTCTATTTGTGCAATGCCATTATTTGTGATGACAATTCCTGTATTGACATATTATTTTCAGCAGCATATTTCTCCATTTGTTTTTTGACCTCCTCCCAAGAGTCAATGTTTTTAAAATTTTCAATCAAAGGCATACTTTCATGTTGATATTTGCTTGTAGAAGTCCCAATGCCCTTAAGCCTTGCTCCAATTATGTTCAGTGGATCATACTGCCAGTGACTATCAACATCAAATCGAAAAATTGAAAAAAAGGCTTCTGCCACTTTGAATCCTCTTCTCTCAAATGCGAACCCTCCAAAGGAGAATGGCAAGGAGGGAAATATCATTTTCTTTTGCTGACCATGAAAGAGTACATTTGTGCTCTCCATTTGTCGTACATATTCCAATGCAAATACCCTCTCTATTACATGTATTGGAAGTTTGTAGGGTTCTACCCATGAACCGTAAAACCTTAACACAGTGTACTCTTCCATTAAGTACCAGTCAACCAATTGTAGTTCACTTCCGAGTTGAATGCAATTTCTACAAGTAATAGGCAATCTAGGCATTGGAGTACCTGTAATTTATGGTACATTGGTGCGAAAAAGAAGTCTACAAAATTGTTGTAGTTGCTTCTGTTATCAATCATCCTTATTTGAGGTGTCCACTCATATATTGGATTTTGGCCTTGAGTCTGACTGCAAAGCTTGTTTGCCTCAAATAATGCATGATGCTTTGCTAGGAGAAGATAGCACAAGTAGGTTGTGAATCTAAATGTCTTCTTTGAACCTCTTTGAATCATTAGTAATTGATCTTGCATGCAATGAACAATGTGCTCAATAAAACGATATCTTACTGGTTCTTTTTAAAAATGAATATGATAAAGCATTTCAAGAATGCTGGCATCCACTTGTTTGTTACTATCCAATCCCAAACAAAATGCTAGCAAGGAAATACTGTCCTTTGCCCATGCAACAAAAAATTCAAAATCATAAGGAGGCATGTGATTTGGACTCAGCCTACAACTGCTTGTTATTCCTCTGATATAAGAATCTCTCTATTCTGAATCTAATTTTTCATAATCTTCTGCCAGCTTTCCCAGGTCAATATGTACATTTGACTGTTGTTGTTGAAACCCTAGGTTCAACAGACTAGCAAATTCACTCTTAGTTATGGACAAAATTTCCTCCTGAGTAATTTTATTCACAATTGCTTTTCTATTTTCATCATAATTTTCAACACAGAGCATAACAATTTCTGGGCAAGGGAATACTTGAGGTAACGCCATGTGTGCCGACCCAGCTAGCCACGGTGCAATTTTGTTTGCAGTTGCATTTACACTAGGGTTAAATGAACAAAATTTTGTAGCCTTATTTGGATCGTTCCACTTGTTTTCAAGTGCAAATCTTATCTCCATTATACCCTTATTTCCATGAATAACAGGATCATGTATATCATGGAATAAATCACTGAAACCTGGTGTTTTAAGCATATTGTGGAATTCTGTTATTTTGCCCATCTTATTCTTGGTATTTGTTTTGCCCATCGTGGTAAATATTTAAACACAGCTACAAGCCTACAGGGGTGATTCAAAATTAAAACCTTACAGACTAAATTTTTATATATAATATAAATAGTAAAGTTGTAAAATTTAAGATGCGGGACGTAAATTTTTAGGATTTTAGTAGTTACATTTACCTGTTCACGTTCACGTTGCCCTTAGTTTTGATTTTTGCAGAGAGCTGAGAGTCTAGAGACTATAGTTTGTTGCTTTCCTCGGACCACAATCCTCAACCCAGAAATTAAGAATCTGTAACTTTGTTGCGTTGTAACTTTGTAAATTGTAATTTGTAACCCCTTTCTAATTTCTAAATCTGCAGACAACGTATAACTACAACATTAAAGAAACTTAATGCGCCAAAATTGTACAATCTGTACTCTATAGTCTATAGTCATCACACTTGTCACACAGTACACTTTTAGTATAAATGTGAGTGGAATTGTGGACCACTAGTATTACCTAACCCGTCATAATGTATTAATGTCATTCATAACATCACTATTAACTGCAAGTGGAATGTGATTATGTCAATGTGTTAACTGAGCAATGACACGTGTCATGTTTCCAAGACGCGTTTGAAATGATAGGGTTTCTTTTTTCTTTCATCTCGAAACTCAACTTCGATCGTTGATCTATAAACATCCAACGACACCGGTGAATGGTGTGGTGGCCTCGTGGGTTGTGGGTCCCACTCCCATTAACTAAGGTAGTCAGGTATCAGGATGACTCACATCATGAGTCAGACGTGTCAGTGTCACGTCATCACCAAATTGAAACTACATTGTTATTTGTTGGTCGACCGAGGAGTTTAGTGACACGTGTCATGTTTTCGAGATGGGTTTGAAATGACAGGGTTTCTTTTTCCTTTCATCCCGAAACTCAACTTCGATCATTGATCTATAAACATCCAATGACACTGGTGAATGGTGTGGTGGCCCTGTGGGTCGTGGGTCCCACTCCCATTAAATTACGAGTATAGTTAGTATATTATTGTACTTGCTAGTAGGCTAGTACTATTACATTCAGTTTGCATAATAAGTGAATTAGTTTAGAATCAACCAACCAATGAAAATGAACTATTTTTCTTTTTATCAAATATTTCTAAAGTTTTTATATAAATTTATTATTCTCATTTATTATCTATACTATTTATCTGAATGATAATTGGTTCTTTTTATTTAGTGTTATACGACCCCTTTTCTCGGAGGCTACCTCCATTATCATTTATTTTTGGCTAGATTCTTGCATACTTTTTGACATAAATTTTCTTTTACATAGATTTCAATATCACAATTTGTAAATTGAATAAGAAATAATTATATTATTAAAAAAATTAATAATTCAAGAAAAAAGAGTTTATTGGGTTAATCCTAAGCTAGGTGATTCTGATAACATTTTGATATGCAATAATCTATAAATTATACAATTTTAGATCTAGAGAAGGATTGGTTAGAACCTTCTTCACTAACTTCATTTAAAAAAATTAAAATTAAATAATTTAGTAAACTATTTTAAATGTATATTTGTATAATTATATATATTCTAATAAAATATTTAAATTATTTTGTACCTAATTAGAATTTATTTTAATTGAAGTTAAAATTAGTAAATTCTTGTCTTTATTTTAACCAATATTAGAATTTTTGTATACCCTTCATAAATGTAATGCAAATTTAGAATTTTTTTCAATTTACTATAAAGACATAATATTTTAGTAAAAGTGTTAAATTTATTATTTAAATTATAATTTGTAATTAGTATAAAAACTATAACTTAACTCCATACTAATTCTATTTTTCTAATTTTTGTATAATAACTTTAAAAAAAAATTTTAATCCTAATTTCTAATTAGTCTAATAACTATTAGGCAAGTACATGCCACGACGTGGCACTTGTTAAATTATATAACTGCAATGATGTATATTAATTAAAATAGTAAAAGAATATATAAATAAACATTATAGTATCATGCTAAATTAATATTAGATGACATCCTAAAGAACAT
This sequence comes from Cupressus sempervirens, assembly GCA_028749045.1. Classification (NCBI taxonomy): domain Eukaryota; kingdom Viridiplantae; phylum Streptophyta; class Pinopsida; order Cupressales; family Cupressaceae; genus Cupressus; species Cupressus sempervirens. The sequence continues at coordinate 778,568,271 of CM053789.1, forward strand.
TTATCATACCAAAGATATTTATCAACTAATTATACTATACATGAGATATAGATAAAATTGTATAATTTTTTTAAAAGAGTTAAATTGATTAATTTCAATTATTAAATTGTTTGATATATCTTGTTCAAGTGATAAATTTATCCAATTACAGAAGCTGGACAATATTCTTAAGGTTAAATATAATGCATTAAAAAAAACATAAATTAATTTTAAAATAACATTTATGCTTTAAAAAAACCAAACACACTTATAATAAATAAAGTTGATAATATACCAAGCTAAATAATTTGAACTTTATTAAAATTGATACACAATTAATATTATGTATTTTAAAGTATAAATTAAAAATATCAATATAGTAAAAATTATATATGTTAACTAAATGTATAATCTAATTAAATTATATATATAAAAATAAAAAATAATTTTTTTTTAATTAAAAGCATTGGTTTAGATATGTAAAAATAAAAATAATTAAATTCTAATTTAAACTAATCCACTTGTCATAAGAAAATATAAGGTTGCAATTAATGCTTGCATTAATAGAGGTGCTGAAAAAAAATAGTTGTATTTTTTTATGAAGAAAATTGAATTTTTTCATTGCCTTTTTCATCATGAACCAATAAAGTTTTAAAAAAATTGTATTTTCCAATTTCAAAAAAATGCAAATTAATAAACCTTTTGCAAACATTGGTATATCAATAAAATTTTTAGATTATAGAACTAATATGGAACTAGGTGATTCCACTAGTTTCTTGCCAAAGGTAGGAACTAATAATATTTTATATTCACATTGGCTTTTATAAACAATTCAATAGAAAATTAAAAAATGCAAAATATTGGAATGATGCATAAGTAAGCATAAGAAGTTAAAACAATGAAATACAATTTTATATGGAACTAAAACTCGAGAAATTTTATTGATATTTCTTGAAATTTACAAATTTACAAAATCGGGGGAAAATTCTAGACTCTAGAACTACCGTACTATTCGTTGTAGAAACCACCAGAATTGACCATGGTTGCGAATTCTTGTAGCCAGTTGTTGCCATCTTCCACTTCATCCAGGAAAAATCATTTTCGAAGAAAATTCAACCCAATTCTAGCGCATTTCCTATGGTGTTGCAACTGCCCAGCAGTCAAGCCCAGTAAAAATGGTTGCAGGACCACATTCTGGCTAAGTTCCAGAAGCTTGTGGACTTCACCCGCCCAAGGGATCCCCACTCCTAAAAATGCATGAGTGACAATTTCAATGTCATCACCCAAATATACTACTTTAAAAATCTTCCTCAAGAGCAGCAGAATTTCGGCCCTTGCTTCTCCGAGGTCAAGTAGGGAGGCTAGAAATTGTGACGTAATGTCACTGTTAACACGATACCGATTCTCATTCTTCAAAAACTCACGCCCCAGAACCATTTTGATAGTAGCAATGACAAACTTCACACCAGAGCATGGAACAACCTCATTGCAAATTGACAAGAGGTTTTCCTCAGGAACGCGACCTAGAAAGGCCTTCTGCTCCTCTTCCAAAATGCATCTCAGGCGAATAGGGTTGTCCATCTTTACTGCAAAGTTCAAACTAACACCAAACAATTAACAAACCATAACTATCGACTACCAAAAATGAGATGAGCAATGATGAAAGAAGTAGCTCAATCGCTTATAAATAATCTTGGCGGGCAGGGTGCCATGGATTATTTGTTTGTTTCCATTCGACTGCCAATTCAATTACATTAAATTAGTAAATATTCTCAAATCTTGAACATAATTGCAAGTACATGCCGAAAAGGCCAATTCTAATTAAACACTAATACCGTCCATTGTCCTGTAATGTGTGTGAAGCCACCTAATTGATGGAAAAGGCCAATTGTAATTAAGACTAATAGTAATAGTACTACTACTAGTGGACTGTGCCATGTCCTGTAATGCATGTGAAGCCGCTTCATCGATGGAAAAGGCCAATTATAAATTGTAATTAACAGTGACAAGACATCAATATACTATCTCCTGCAATTTAAGTGATACATGCTGGACAGAAACGCGTCACCATTCCAGACATTTGAACAAGGTCGAGGCTTCATTCCAGACATGGCATGGCATTTAATTCTTTTCGGGTGCACTGTACTCCGCATACAACTTACCTTGATACATGTCAACATTCCGGTGACTACCTCAACAATTCTTCTTCCTTCAAGAAATGTTGGCCGAAATTAAACCTCAGCCATTGATCTTGGATCATCAGACAGTCTGAGTTCTCATGTGAAGAACCTCCTTATAGCAATATCGTGAGAATGCTCGAAATAACAGAATACAAAGTGATAGCAGAACTCAGAATGAATCTACTGATCGCAGGCCACTTCGAGGGGGTAACCTCCTTTGAGCAAGCTCAATACAATAAATTCGTCCGTGCCCATCAAGGGCCTCAACCTATTCTTATATACTGAGTACGATCTAGAAAAGTAATACTACCTATGCATGTGGGATAATAAAATATACTCACGGGACGACTTACAAAGCATATGCGTCCAACAACACTACTCTGACAAAATAAACAGAAGGAACACACAGGTTCCTAACATCCCCTCTCCCTTAGAAAAAAGCTTTGTCCTCAAAGCTTAAGGTGTGGAAATTGGTGCTGAATCTGAAGAAGGGGTTCCCAGGTAGCATCCTCTGGTTGCATGCCATGCCACTGAATCAAGACCTCAGAGATGGAGCGAGAGCGAAGCTGGCGAGTGCGCTGGTCAATGATTGCCACCGGCTCCAGGATAATGGATCCTTCCGTATCCATTTCAGGGAGAGTAGTTTGTGCTCTGACAGTGGTACCCAGAACTTTCTTTAGACAAGAAACATGAAAGACTGGATGAATGCGGGAAGAAGGAGGAAGTTCCAGTTTATAAGCAACTGAACCAATCTTCTGCAGAACCTTATAAGGCCCATAAAATTTTGGGGCCAACTTATGACGCCCTTTCAGCTTTAGGGAGGATTGTTTGTATGGCTGTAGACGAAGAAAAACCATATCCCCAACTTGAAATGAGCGCTCAGAACGGTGTTGATCTGCTTGCTGTTTCATCCGATTACGGGCCATGTGAAGATTATCCTGTAAGGTACGAAGAATCTGATCCCTGCTGCGGAGAACTATGTCAACTGCCTGGACTGGTGAGCTGTTGGGAGTGTAGGGAAGGAGCACTGGAGGTGCCTGACCATAGACTGCTTCATATGGAGTCATTTTAGAGGCAGTGTGGTAAGAGGTATTGTACCACCATTCAGCTAAAGGGAGCCACTTGGCCCACTGATGTTGCTGTTCGGAAGTGAAGCAACGAAGATAAGTTTCCAAGCATTTATTGACAATTTCAGTTTGACCATCAGTTTGTGGGTGATAGCCCGAACTCATCTTCAGTTTGGTGCCAGTTTTCTGAAACAGTTCAGTCCAAAAATGACTGGTAAAAGTTGCATCACGATCAGAGACAATGGAAGAAGGGAGTCCATGAAGACGAAATATCTGGTCCATGAAGATTTGTGCAACAGAGGAGGCAGTATAGGGGTGGCTGAGGGCACAAAAATGACTATATTTCGAGAGACGATCAACCACAACCAAGATCACTGTCTTGCCACCGGATTTAGGAAGCCCTTCAATGAAATCCATAGAAATATCAGTCCAAATCCGTGTAGGGATGGGCAATGGTTCGAGCAAGCCAGGAAGGAGGGTCGTTTCACCCTTGTGGCGTTGGCAAGTATCACATTCAGCCACCATCTGTTGAATCGTCTGTTTCATCCCTTTCCAAAAGAAGTTTCTCCTTGCTCGCTCATAAGTTTTGAGGAAGCCTGAGTGCCCTGCTGAAGGAGAAGCATGGATTTCATAAAAAATAGCCTGATGTAGAGCTGGGTTCTGAGGAAGCACTAGCCGACCCTTGTATCGAAGAGAAGCACCATCCCAAGAGTAATGTGGTATAGCAGAAGGATTATTGGCTAGCTGGTGAATGATTTGAGATAAAGAAGAGTCACTGTCATAGCCCTGCTGAACAGACGCTAACCAATTGGGAATGGGCATAGAAATAGCGGAAAGGGAAGCTTGATTATCAAATGTGCGAGAAAGAGCATCTGCCACAATATTCTCCTTACCCTTCTTGTAGGTGATCTCATAATCATACCCCATGAGTTTGCTGACCCATTTCTGTTGTGTAGGAGAGGATACCCGTTGTTCCAGGAAGTATTTCAGACTTTGGTGATCGGTTCTGATGCAAAAATGACTCCCTAAGAGGTATGGCCGCCACTTCTGTACAGCATGCAAAATAGCCATCATTTCTTTTTCATAAGTAGAGAGGGCTAGATTCTTACCAGAGAGGGCTTTGCTAGTGAACGCAATAGGATGGTCATCTTGCAGGAGAACAGCACCCAATCCATTGCCGCAAGCATCACTCTCAATAGTGAAGGGTTTGGAAAAATCTGGCATCGCGAGAACAGGTGTACTGCACATAGCCTGTTTCAGTTGTTCAAATGCAGTCTCAGCAACAGGGGTCCAGGAGAAGGCATCCTTTTTTAACAGAGCTGTCAATGGTGCTGCAATTTTCCCGTAATCTTTGACAAACTTGCGGTAGTAGCCAGTCAACCCCAAAAAACCCCGAAGGCTCTTGAGAGTTTTAGGATGCGGCCAAGTTTTCATGGCATCTATTTTTGTAGGATCCACCCGCACTCCATGGTGTGCAACAATATGCCCGAGATACTCCACTTCCTCCTGGCCAAACACACATTTAGATAGTTTTGCACAGAGTTGATGATCAGAGAGAAGTTGCAAGACAAGCTCCAGATGATGGAGATGCTCAGCCCAAGTTTTGCTATATATGAGGATATCATCAAAGAAGACCAGAATGAATTTCCGGAGGTATGGTCGAAATATGTTATTCATCACTGCCTGAAATGTTGAAGGAGCATTCGTGAGGCCAAAGGGCATGACTAAAAATTCATAGTGACCATCATGTGTGCGGAAGGCAGTTTTAGGTATATCCTCCTCATTAACCCGAATTTGATGATACCCAGAACGAAGATCTAACTTGGAGAAAAAATGAGCCCCATGAAGTTCATCAAGAAGTTCATCAACAACTGGAATGGGGAACTTGTCCTTTATAGTGAGATGATTAAGTGCTCGGAAATCAATGCAGAGTCGCCATGAACCATCTTTTTTGCGAACCAGCAGAACTGGAGAAGAAAAGGAACTGGTACTAGGGCGAATAATACCTTGCTTCAGTAAGTCACGGACAAGTATCTCGATTTCGATCTTCTGATGAAATGGGTAGCGGTAGGGCCTGATGTTGGGCGGAACACTGCCAGGAAGGAGCTGAATACGGTGGTCCTCTGGACGAGAAGGAGGTAATCCCATAGGTTCAGCAAATACACCAGAATACTTGTCCAAAATGTGTTGGAGATCGGCAGGAGTGCTAGAGACTGCTGATGGCTGCATCTGAATGGAATGGAGCTGAGCGATGACCCCATGTGAATTCTTCTTAAGAAGTTTTTCCATACGGTGTGAACTGATGATGCTGAGAGACCCTGGTTGTAAGCCTTTCAAAGTGTGTTGGTGCCCCTCGGCTGAAAACTGCATCCAAAGTTCAGCAAAATCCCAGAGAATGGGGCCAAGAGTGCGTAACCATTGGGCACCCAAAACCACATCACAGCCACCTAAGGGTAAGGCAAACATGTCAGAGCGCATGTTATAATCTCCAATAGAGAGACGCACATTGCGACATTTCCCTTTACAAGGTAAAGTGCCCCCATTGGCAATCATGACTTCAAAGCTAGAGCAGGGATGGATAAAGCAATCAGCCTGTTTGGCTATTCGTGGATCAATGAAGTTATGAGTGCTACCAGAATCAATGAGTATAGTAAGAGGGATCTTCTTGAAGAAACCCTGGACCCGCATGGTTTGTGGAGTAGTGACTCCTGCCAAAGCATGGACAGATATCTCTGGTGGAGCTTCTGGTGAAGGAGGTTCAGGCTGGTGAGGCTCAACCGCATCATCCACTGTTTCCTGAGCATCTACATATTCTTCCAGTTCCGGTGGAGAATCCACATCCAAGAGATAGAGCTTTTGCTGAACACATCTATGGCCCCGAGACCATTTCTCATCACAATTATAACAAAGCCCTTTGTCTCGCCTGACTCGCATCTCTGTTTCAGACAAGTGCTTGATCGGAGTAGTTCTGGGAGCTGGTATGACTGGAGGGTTGTGAGAACCTGTATTTCTGAATGGAACAAAATTAGATCTGGAGCGTTGTAGAGCACTAATCTTGTCTTCCGCTAACTTAGCCAACCCAAGGGCTTCCATCATTGTAGTAGGTCGAAACATTTTGACTTCTGAGCGAAGTGCATCCTTCAGACCACTGACAAAACAACTACGGAAGAATTCATCAGACAAGCCCTCTGTGTGATTAGCTAATTTTTCAAACTCTGTCTGGTATTCTCTTACAGTGCCTGTTTGACGCAATTTAGTAAGTGCTCCTGTGAAATCATCAAAGGAACTAGGGCCAAAGCGCTCCAAAATGAGGGTGCACAATTCTGTCCATGTTGGGCCTACATTAGCCTTGATGTACCAACGGAACCATTGAAGAGCTTCATGTTCCAAATGAAAAGATGCAAGGGGGACTTTGTGGTTATCCAAAGTATTATGCAAGCTGAAATACTGCTCTGCCCTATAGATCCATCCAGTCGGATCAGAACCATCGAAGCGTGGAAAATCAAGCTTTGGTCCACGGAAATTGCCAGAAGAGGACCCAGTATCTCCTGAATGGTTTCGGCTCATGGCTGACTGCTGAAAGTTAAGACCCAGAATTTTGTCATCCAGATCTTGAAGTTTGGTTTTGAGGGATGCCATTTCTTCTTCCATATTTTTGCTCCTATACGCGTAACAACCATAAAGCAAGGTTTTTTTTTTTTTTTTTTTTTTTTTTTAAATTTTTTTTGGAATGGGTAGAAGATGAGAAACAAAAACTTTTTTAGTTACGGCAAACTTGGATTTGGGTAAAACTCAGATAGGAAATGGGTGTTCGACGGGTGGTGGGAGACTATCTGGGGACAAGGGAAACAGAAAAATGAGGGTTTCAAGGGTAGGGAGGCAAAATGAGGCGAACAGTCCAAGAGGGATAAGGGAGCAAAATGAGGAATTGAATCTTGTGGCTCAGTTTGGTGGCGATTGGATGAGAGGTGAAAAAGATAGGGCAAACCCTAAAATTAGATAAATGAGGGATTTAGGGCTTTGATATGTAAAATTTGGGGTTGGGTCGCCAAGGAAGGAAGTATGCGAAATGATATTGCAGACGTTCTGCGGAAGTATGAGCAGAAACAGAAAGCAAACAAGGAAGCTACGACTAAAAAACAGAAAAATTTTCACTCTTTTTTTTTTTTTTTGAACAGTCGACTTAGAAAAATTCACTCACAGACAGAACAACTGAAAAGAGTTATTGCAATAACAAGAGATATTGGAAGTGAGAGGAACCTGAAGGCCACGACAGAAAAAAAAATTTGATGTAATTTCCACCCAGCGAGCCCAAGAGAGTGCTCTGATACCAGATGTGAAGAACCTCCTTATAGCAATATCGTGAGAATGCTCGAAATAACAGAATACAAAGTGATAGCAGAACTCAGAATGAATCTACTGATCGCAGGCCACTTCGAGGGGGTAACCTCCTTTGAGCAAGCTCAATACAATAAATTCGTCCGTGCCCATCAAGGGCCTCAACCTATTCTTATATACTGAGTACGATCTAGAAAAGTAATACTACCTATGCATGTGGGATAATAAAATATACTCACGGGACGACTTACAAAGCATATGCGTCCAACAACACTACTCTGACAAAATAAACAGAAGGAACACACAGGTTCCTAACATCTCAAATAATACATTTAACATAATTATAGTGGTAGTGGTCAATAATTAATGTAAGTTGGTATGTTAGGTTAGACTACTTATTTCCCATCTTTTGAAAATAGCCATACCAACTATAACTTTCTGAAAACCATTCACCATAACAAATAAATTAATTCAATTATTTGGAAAATAATTTTGCCACCGTTTTATAAAAAAAGTATCAGTTATTAAAATATTCGCCAACCAATATCCATATTTCAAAACATAATTCGCCATCAATATTAATAATTTTATTAAAAACAAAAATTGTAATTGCCATTATTTTATAAAAATTGTCTAAACTATTAAAAAAATTGCCACCAAATATCCATCCACTGACGCATAATTCGCCAACACTATTAATTTTTTTTCTCACCCAAATGACATGTGATTCGCCACAATTTTATAAATTTTGGGAGGGGGGGGGGGGGGAAGTTCCTTAAAGTTATCCCTGTATAGGAGCTGCAATACATTGCTGTAGCATATGCATTGAGGACGTATTGTGCATCTATATTTGCTCTCCAAAGCTTTGGTATTTTTTTGGAAAAGCTATTGTTCAATATCTGTGAAAGTGTTTTTTTGAGATAAAGGGTAGGCCTATTGACTATAGACCTCAAGGCCATTATGTAGTCATTTTCATTGACACACATTTCTGCTAAAAAATCTGTGAATGTAAATGTATTGGGGTAAGTTGCTTTTTCAATCTTGGTATGAATCTATGTAGCAATTAAATGTAATTTTTCGTTTGTATCTTCTAATGGTTCAAGTATTGTTGTGTTCTTAATTGGTGGAAATGGAAAATTATATCTACAATGTGCATTTTTGGATTTTCTGCATTATTTTGTATGGTGCTGCACATGTAGTATTGCTATATTTGGTTCTAAATTTTTTGTGTCACATGTAATATATTTGTCTACAAATTCTATTATGCTTGTATTGTTGTGTCTTCCATACATGGGAGCATTGCAAACTCATACGAGAAAATGGTCATGTTCATTTCCACGGTTTTGAAATTCAGTTATTGAGAAATAGTCTAATACACTTCCAAAGAAAGACTGGTCTGTTAAGATCAATGTTTTGAGTGCATTTATTCTATGTCTATAGTATCAGGCACAAGTTATTGGGTCTCTTTTGATTAATTCATGTACATTCATTTCATTTTTTGCAGTAAAGTTTTGTCTATTTGTTGAATAGTGGGAGGTATGCAGTTCTTTTAATGTTGTTTGCAGTGCTGACCAGTTCTGTTAAGCACTAGTAAATGTGAGGAAGAAAGTAGGTGGTCCTAGTTGTCGTATTATTGCAAAAATATTTTTCTTTAGGTGTTGTGTGTAGTCAGGAGATATTCGTATTTTTTTTAAGTCAACATAACCTATATCTGACTTTAGTATTTTTTTTAGATTTGGTTTATGCTTGACTTCTTTTGCTAATAGTTTTCTTTCTTTTAGTTGGCCCTTTCGAATTCTTATCCACATTGTGGACATTACTTGATGTATCAGTATTTTAATTGTTTTGAAGAAAAGATTGGTCTTTTGGTATGCAAATCATCTCTGTGAATGTGACAATTCCCATAACACTATTTTTTGGTAGCTAAAATTTTTAGTGATATCATTATCATGCGGGCTACCGAAGAGAAAAGTTGAAAAATCATTTCTTCTGCATGTTTGTCTTGAAATATTCCAATAGGGCATTGGTCTTGGGCAGGTGTAACTTCAATCAACTTGTCTTGCATTTTGTGTATGCTAATGGATTCAGTGAACCCATGCACTAGAGTTTCACACGGAGCTTGTTTATTGTCACTGTCTGACTCAAAGTCAATTGTGGATAGTTCATTTTGGTTGGTAATGTCAATATTTATTTCGATAGCTTGTTTCCAATTGTCATTTAATTTTACATTGTGCATTTTGTATAATGTTGTTTGGATCATTTGTCGAAGAGCTTGCATGATAACTGTTGGACGTACCATGCCTTTCTAGAAAGCATTTCTATATTCTAAACATCTTTTTAGGGAAACGACAATTGTTGTATTGGTAGTTGATACCGATAAAACTCTTTGAACAATGTTTGCATCAACAGGGACATTAATGATTGAACCAGTTAGACCTAATTGAAATCTTCTGTATCCTAGCTCCCATATTTGTGCAAAAACAATTCGCAATGAAATAATAATAAAATCCCTTATGCTCTAATTAAAATCAATAGTTCTTTCTCATTCATTCCCGTGAAATGAAATTGTAATGTAAAGTGAAGAGTCACTTTAAAACATGTTAATAGGGGAGAGTTTACTCCGAAAAGAGAAAATAAGATAAGATGGTCGTAACGGGGAATATAATTGTGTGAGGAAAGAACTGCGGAGAAGACGATAGGCTTCAATGGCGAAGATGATTTCAAGTGCATCGTTGGGCTGCTCTCCATCCACACCATCTTTATACAGACCCTCTTCATTGTGCTCTTCTTCTTCCGTGTCGGCCGTTGTTCGTTGCAAAACCATTGGCCGCGCACCTGCAAAATCAAGCTTTGTATACAAAAATAGTCTTGTGTGTGCTCGGGTAGACAAGAAGAAATGGATGATTGCCAAAGCAGGGGAGACGGAGGAGATAGAGACTGAAGCAGAAACTGAAACTGAAGATGAATCTGACTTCGAAATGGAAGCCCCCACTACAAGAAAGGTATGAGGTGTTGGTTGCTTTTCTCTGCAATGCATATCCCGTCTCCATGTTGGTAGCTTCAATGAAATTTATTCTGCCCTTCTTGATCTTCACGTGTGTCTCATGGATTCTTGGAGGTCGATTGTCAAAGGGCAAGTTATGGGTTTTTTTATTGCATTTTTTGATGCTTTTAATGATAGGGATTGTGCTTGATGACGAGTTGTAGTAATGGGGATGGCACTTTCTCTTGGTCAAGCATTGAGCTTCTTACTTCAACACCCTTTTCAACCTTTAAATGCCAAATCTATGTGGGTTCACTTTTTCAATCTCTCTTTAATTTTAGGAAGATTCCTATTATGGTGCTTTAAAAATGATTCTCATGATTCTACCCGAAATTTTTTAGGGATATCTCTAATGATAAGGGTAGGAAAGAAAACTGGAGCCGTTTAAGTTCTAGCCTAAGTTGTAACATCAAAAATATTTATAGCAAAACATATATCTACTTATAACATGATAATCAAGCCTTCCGTCTTAATGACAGTGTGTTTTAACTTTCAATTAGTCTGCTATGTTCAGTCCTATGCACAGTATTGTTCAAGGGTCTTTGAGTAATGAAAATAATAGATTTTTTTTTCACTTTTACAGTGTTTTGGTATCTCCTTTGTATGGGATTTTGGAAGTTGGAAGCCTAACTTATCTGGGAAGAATCAAGATTAGGACAAATTTAGAAATTCATATATAAATCATCTTTTCAAGGCACCTCTTGTTTGCAACCACATAAAGCTGATCATGTTTGACTAAGTTATTAGATTCACTCCTGGAAGGTGGAATTCAAAAGTGGTTCGCTGTAAAGTCGGATTAGGTTTGAATTTGCTCAAAATTCTGCACCAGTCAGGTAAATTTGCTCAAAATTTTCTCAGAAGAGCCCTCTAAGAGATGAATTTGGAAGGCTTTTGATTTGGACAGAGGAACCCAAAAATGAATTTGACTCAACGTTGTATTTATTGACTTTTTGTAAAGACTTTCTGCCAACATAAGTCTATTCAACATCCAATCCTAAAAGTGACGACTAAAAAGACCAAAAAGGTTGTTTTATATGTCATTTGTGCATTTGTGAATGAAAAGAAAAACATTTTGCCTCCATTGGTGTAAGAACTTATTTTCTGCTGCATTTATATAGTGAAAAAATCTTTTACGGATGAACCCAAAATGAATCCAAACCCTACCCAAATTTTTTGTTGACAAATTTCAAACCCGACTCTTAAATTCGCAGCCATACCAGACTCCAAACCGGCAACTTAGATGTTTGACATTTTTAAAAGTACAAACTTAATCCAACTGCAATAATTACTGAAATATATTGTTAATGAGGAATTTTTTGGGAGTGTTTCATGACCAATAGCTTTCAGCAAGCACATGCAAAGAAACGTTAAGAGCCTTAAGCTGACAATGAACAGCAGGAACATATGGTAAGGTTCGTGAACAATCCCATTCCTTTCAAGCAGATTGGGAATTGCCACAACATGCCCATGAATGCATTTGGACATTTATTTTGAAATGATAACTTCACTAGAACATTTTGTTTCACATAAATCTTTCAGGGTCTGTTCGCAACAGTGTATTTCAGAGATCCTCCTGATTCAGATGAACAAACAATGTTATTCATAGTGAGTATGCCAATTTTTCCTTAAACTATCCAAGTTGTTTTGGCATCACTTTGAAATGGACTTTGGCACATTCTCGTAGAGGATATGCCAGATGCAAGCCTGAATTCAGTGAGAGAAATCACTATTCAGTTCAAATTACTTTTAGCTTTTATATATTTGTTTTTGATTAAGTTAAGCAGCAAGAGGGTGCTGGCCCGTGGTACAAACAACTCGCACTATACTGCTAAACGCGATTAACAGTCTCAAGTGCCAAATCCAAGATCACCAAGGATCTACAATATTAACTTACCTCCATCAATGACAGAGGTCAGAGAATAACACACCTTGGGACAAGCCCCCAAACAGCTGTGAAACAAAACCAAAAACAAGAACCAAGGACTTGGATGAGCCCTTTAAAACTTCCAGAATTCATCCAAACACAAAAACCAATGGTTTGGAAGCGCCCTTTAAAACTTCCAGCGTACCTCCAAACAAAGGACAACCAGGACTCGGAAGTAGTAGGTCCTTTTAACATCAGCACATGAACAACAAAACAAGGCAGCAAGCTGCCTGCCTTTTCTTCTCTGAATCAGAGATCCGGACCCATCTTGGCCCAATTCTTAGGCCAGCACCTTCAAAGATCTTCCAACTCACAGCAGTTTCCTTTCCCACCTCAATAGTGAAAGGGTCCCCCACAGCAGAAGCACGGAAATGGAAGATCAAAACAACAAAGTTGGGAAGATGGAACCACCAACCCCCCCACCTATTAGCAGCAGCAACCAAGAAATTGTCCCCCTCACTAGGAGTCTCCCACAACTCACACCAGATCTCCACCTCAATAGGAGATATCTTCACCTCCATAGAAGCCATGCAAGAAGGAGCAGACACACGAATCCAAGCCCACCACCACTGTAACAACATTTTTCTCATAATGAGAGGACAAAAGGGAGTCCTCCCACCAACGGTCCAAATATCAAGGTTAGGAAGGTGGAACCACCAACCCTCCAACCTATCAAAAGTAGCAGCCTTGACAATGTCTCCCACACTAGAAGTCACCTTCATCCCCAGCAACTCACAAAATATCTCCACCTCTATAGGAGATAGCTTCACCTCCATAGAAGCCATGCGAGACAGAGTAGAGACAAAAAACCAAGTCCACCACCTCTGTAACCACATTTTGTTCATAGTGAGAGGACAAAGAATAGCCCTCCCAGCCAAGAACCAACCACCCACTAGTGGTGGAACCCAAGCATGGTTAACTAGCATTAGGAAACAAGAGCCTAATGCATGAAACCAGTAGTGTCCAAGAGAAGCCAGCCGCATAAGCCTCCACAACCTAAGATTGCCCCAATAGTAGCAACCTGTCCTGATATCCAGCAAATGGAGGGGGAGAGAAAACCTTCCACCTCGGCCATTACCAGCATAACACCAAGGAGAGTCATGCAGATAGTAAATCTCCACAACAACACTTGGGAAGACAGAGGATTTGAAAGCCTTGATCCAAAAAAAGTCATTCCAAGGTAAGATGAGCCAAGGAGAATGAGAGCCTTGGAACTCCAAGCTCCCACCTTTGCCCATGTTACCATCGCAACTAGCTACGCATCTGGGGGAACACCTCTCACCCCAAAAACATAGAAGGCTAGAGCTAGCTTTCTCAAAAACTAGAAAACAACCCTCTGAAGAAAGTTGCCCCTAGCCAGGAGCAACACCTAGAAGGAACCCATCAACATTGTCACCAGCAGGAAAGGTACTGAATACCCAACCCTGATCCCTGCATATCATTCTTAGAAAAAGGCCACAGCTAAGAGGAGTTCCACCCCAAAGAAAAAAACTCACAACTGAACTGCACCACACATGAGCAATCTGACCCCATCTTTTCTGACCAACAACAAGAGAGCGCTGAGACAACAAAACCGCTGGATCCAACCGGAAAAAGTCCTCCAAAAGCCCACAAAACCCGATTCCCTCAACACCAAGCTTCGCATCATCCTCATCTTCATCACTCCCTTCTCCCTCTCCAATCTCAGACGCCCCTGCAGTGCATCCGCGTCTACAGGGAACCCTCCGTTTGAAAACTTCAGGCTCGCTCCCTTTCCCGCTCATCCCGTGCAGTTTCTAGATTGTTATGATCAACTTTTATATATTTGTTGGAAAGTGACGACAGATTTATTTAATGGAAATATATTTTTGGATTTTGAATATGATATCCTATAATATATAACAAAATATGGAATAATCATGATGGAAATAGAAAAGAGTTGAGAAATAAACAACTGTTAAGATTGGTTAAGGGGCAATTAAGAAAGTGGAAGATATTATAAAACTTGATAGTTTGATATTAAACAGTTGAGACGAAGTCTCCTTACGTAGAGAAGTACAAGATGATGTTTCGGAACGAAACAATTGTTAACTGAATATGAAAATGGAAACAAATTAATATTACTAAACTCATTAGAAACATTACGTTATTGTCTTAATACTCTCCCTTAATGGTCGTCATACTAACTACATTACAGAAGACAATCTTCAGGTCTTTTAGTCATGGATGCATTAGAAGGCTGCCCCCCCTTCTCACCAGAACACTCTATGACATGAGCCTGCTGCTGAGATCCTCCTTGAACCTACAAAACTTCTGAAGGTGATTAAGATAACCACAAATCATTCAACTTGATGTTGAAAACCAAAGATATCACTCCTTGTAGCTAGAGGTACCAAGATGAAATTGGAACCTCGATTTTGAAGAAAAAATTGTAAAACCATGTGCAAACCGTTGCCCTGGTAACTCTAGGTGCAATCTAGAATAATTGCATAAAAACCACAATTTTTGTGAAAAAATCAACTAAACCCTCCAAGAAAAAATTGAAAACCTTGAGACTAGCAATAACCGTCATGATTTTTTTCAAGAAAAAACAATAAAACCTAGAAATGATTTTTGAGAATAAATTTGAAAAAACCAAACAGTAATTTTGAAGAGAAAAAAATCAATCAAAACCCCAACATAGAGTCTGAGACAGATCAGAATACAAGGCTTCATTTTCAAGTAAATCCCTTTTACAAATTAACTTTTGAGGCAAAAAAGAATTGCACAAAACCCTCAATTTTTTTTGTACAAAAAATATAAAGCCGGCCTATAATTTTATAAGGAAAAAATCTAAGTTACCAATTTGAGTTTGGTTCTAAGTTCGGTTAGGAAGGATTGGTTTTCTAGTATGACAAAATTTGAAAAGGGGTTTGGGTTTGTTAGTACAAAAACATGTACAAATTATATATATAAATATTTATGAAGCCTAGAAGCATGAGTTAAAATTAGAATGTCACACAATATCATAAAAACATATGATTTAATCAACAAAAACACCATAAACTTGTAATCATAGCATCATGAATAGTGATCATGCCATCATATACTTCAAATTCAACATCAAAGATTCAAAACATTAAAATTAAATCATAACATCAAGTTCTTGTTTCAAGTTCAACTAATGGATGAAAAATTTATTAATATTCTAATCTTCTTCTTTAACGTTAGTTGACCCAGCACTAGAGCTAAGGCCAATGGGATCAAAAGCAACAATAATACTATGGATCAACAACAACAATAACAGTTTTGGCATCAAAATCTTCAAATTCATCAAGTGCAAGATGAGAAGTGGAAGCATACAAGTTTGCAAGCTTTGCATTTACATCCCACCTCTTCGTCTCCTCTTCTTTGTATTCTTTACTCCCGTGTGAGACAGGATGCAAGTTCTAATGCACAAATACCAAGTTCTCCACTTTTTTTGATTGCAACCTATTGTGCTTCACCGAGTGGAGGAAAAAATATGTGCTCCAATTTCTTTCTGGTGCAGATTAGCTAGCAACCTATTAAGACAAGACAAGGTTAAGACTTAAAATAAAATTATTAGTCTTATAAAATAAAAAAAATTGCTTGTCATGAAGATAAAATAAGCTATTTAAAAAAATAAATTAAATTTGTGATATAATTTTGATTGCAAGGGGCTGCAATGTTTGGAATCTTTGGCCATGGAGGTACCACCAACTATGAGCGTCCTTCCTGAACTGATGACGAAGAGTATCATTACCTCTTGCATTTACAAACTCTATGAACTCATTTGTAATAAAATCTCACTTAACATCATCAAGAAAGAGTCTTTCAAATGCTGCATTGTGTCCATCAGACATTTCTAAATCTCTATAGGGTGGTAGCCTTCGTGGTAGATCAATATATTGGGTCCTATAGTATTTGGGTGTCAACGCATATGCAAGCAAATGTAGAGGAGTCGTCATTGTGTTCCATCTTTCTACAACAATTGCTTTTAATTGTTTGAAGAAAGCCTCTTGGGAATCTTGCTCTTTTTCATTTACAATTTACTTGATCTTCTTTAACATTGAGTCCATGCTTGTGTACCTTAGCATTTTCATATTGGGCTTGTTGAACTTGATGAGATATTCCACACATTCCCACCATAAGTCATCCAATATTTTTTTCTTTATTTTGGCTGCCCTCTCACTATTGCTTTGCCTCAATATAACCTAATTGTTGCTGATTACCTTATTGGAAAGTGCCTCTTTCACTTGTACAAGTTATCTCAAGACGACAAAATTTGATGCAAAATGAGTCTCAACAACCTGTAACATAAATTAGAGTAAAGAAATTACAACTATTGGATATATACTTCAGAAAAAACTACACAATACACAATCAAAAAATGAATCATAAATTGTAAGATACAATTTTCTTAAAATTAAATTACTAACTTAAGTTCAAGTTCACTTACCTTCAGTAACTCTAAACATGAAAACATTCGGAATATTCTTTGAGTCATGTAGTGGTATGTGATGAACATCTGGATGACCTCGGCCTCTGCATACACCTCTTTGACCCACTCAATTTTGTTCGCAATCTTTTGTAGCCTAAGATTGAGTAAATGGACCGCACAAGGAATCAAAAAATATGCTGATATCTCACTTCAACTAACAAACAACTCTACAATTCTCTGCGTTGTCTGTTATGACTTGGACACCGTTTCTAGCACCCACTTCTTTAATGATAGAGATGAGAATTTTAGCAATAAATGACCCATCTTTTACTTGCCCCTCACGATTCATTGCTTTGGAAAACATTGTCCTTGTAGGGGATACTATCAAGACATTGATCAAGGGACGATTTTTAGCATCTTTCCACCCATCTCAAACGATTGATACCCCAATCTCAATCCATGAATATTTTATTGGCTTCAATTGATCATCAATCAACTTGATGTCTTGATCCAATAAGGGGCTTCGTACTCTCTCAAAAATGGGCCCTTATACCCTTATATCCTCTTGGAGCTTCATTGACACTTTTCAACATCTTCCTCCGATATAGAGAGCAAACAACATTAAAAGACAATTCATTTGCATACAAGCATCTTGCCACATCAATGTCTGCAATTTCTTGACTCTGATTTTGAAATGCAATTTCTAGTGTTCCCTTTCTTTTGTGTGTAAGGGGTGCTTCATTTTCAGACTCAAGGGCAGTTGGGGTGTTATAAAAGGGGTGCTTCTATCACAACATTTGTGCGGGGTTGCATTCCCTTTGCTTGTTTTCCTACTTTTATTGCTAGTGCCATTGAGTGTATTTTGCCTACTTTCTTCTCTCTTCTGCTTCCTCGTGCTCTTGAATATATTTAAATACTGTTGAATTTGGTACAGATTCATTTTTTTATCAGGGCATTTCTTGACTCCTCTTCCAAGATATCCACACGAATGGGCTACCACATACAAATATAAACTATTCCTTTCTACATCACAACATTGACATTTCCAATAGAATGCACCACTTCTTGGAAGGGGTCTTACAATATCCACATACTTCCACAAAAAATAATTAGATTGGCGTTCTATTTTTTGGTTTGCTATTGCCTATTGAGGAAGTGATAGATGCCATTGTAATTCCTTTTCCTATGGCAAGAAATTGTATACATTTTCAATATAAAACTTAAAAGTAAGAGAATAATTTTTTTTGGAAAAACAATGGCTTAAATCTTATGGACAATGAAAGAGAAATGAAAATAAAGAAGCTTAAACAAAAACAAAAAAGAAAATAAAACAAGAACTTACCTCTTCCACTCATTGTAAGCTTGCAAAGGCATAGCAATGAGGCACAAACACTTGAAGAAGGCTCACAAACTAATCTTCGAAATCCTCCTTGCACAACCACACTCTTGCTCAACCACCTATTTGCTCTTGCTCAAGACAAAATAACCTACTTGCACACCACAAATGAGAATGAAAAGCCAACATAAGCCTTCTTTATCCACCTTTTAGGGCTAAGGATGTCAAAATTTTATAAAATTTGCAAAAAAGGTCACTTAAGTGATGTCTGCAGGTCTCAATTTGTTGAAATCTGTCAGAAGTTCGTCCTGTAGCAGCATGATCTGCCTGGGTACATTTGTTTGTGATGGCAGTTTGAACTAGGGCCTAAGTTTTTGAAACCTTGTCCGAACCAGTTGGCAAACTGGATGGGAACTAGGTATCAGCTTGTACTTTTGTTGTTCCAACAGGCTATACCAATGAACCAGTTAACTCGTGAAAAAATTATGAAAACCCAACAAATTTTTTTAAAGGAAAAAATTATTAAAACCTACCAACTAATTTTTTATGGACAAAAATTAGAAAGCACAACATACCATATTTTTTACCATATTTTTTAAGACATAATCATGCAAAACCCTCTCAATGTAGAAAACAAGCCACCTAAGTTACCATATTTGCTCAACAATAGTGGAATTTGAAAGTTGATTTTCTGCAAAATCAAATTTGATGTGGATTTGCCGCAAATTCAACATCAGACTGAGGAATTCACAGTAAATACTCTACGTAGGACCCTACATGAATGTGGGAAGAATTTCGTCGATTGTGGAAATAGCTGCACGAGCCTAGGAAGAATTTTGGTCGAATTTGGCTTTAAAGGTCATTCTTTTGACTTTTGAATAAAGTGTTTTCCCCTATTTTTAGGTCCTATTGACCTTCCAAACCTTAAATCGACTTGTCTATAAAGTTTTTTTTCCCATTTTATATTTCATTTGTAGAAGGCAATGGTAGTTCATGCATTTCAGGCAATTTTATGAGGTTTTATTTGGACGTTTCTGGGTGTAGTTTTCTTACAATGGCACAAGAATTTAACTATTCTGGGTGTGGCTGTCAAATATTTCAATGTTGAATACTCACTGCAAGTTGATTTTGCTCCTAACTTCCAAGTTTGGGCAAGTAATTGTGAGTTTATTGTGACCCTTGTTAAAGCATATGGCGTCCACTTTTTTGGGTGTTTAAGTCTGCAAATCTTAGTAAATTCAAGTTGTCCCTGTGGTGAAGCCTTTGTTTGGGAAATAACAAAGAAAGAAAAGAGGTAGGGTTTTGTTTATGTTCAAACTTAAAAAAAAAAGTTTTTGTCCATATCTGTTACAAAATGAAATGAGCTCTCTAAGTCTAGTTTCTTTTTCATTTTCATTTATTGCTTTGCGTGTTGTTTGTAGATTCCTAGAATGGCAAGTGTTTCTAGCACCGCAAAATCCCGCTTCAAAACATATAGATGCTCTCCACTATGGAAATATGTGAAAATGGTATAACCAGTGCTAGGTGGAGGAGGTTTTTTGTGGATTTGCAGCCATTGCGAAGAGGAATTTAATAGCTCTTATAGTAGAGTGAAAGCACATTTGTGATTTATTTCTCAAAAAGGCATTAGATTTTGTATAAGGAAGCCAAGAGTTAATGGGATACTACTTAAAACCCTTCTTGCAAACTACATCGTGAGAAAATACATTCAAGAGCAAAAACAAGTAGATGAAGCAACTAGGTATGCTAATTCTCTTCCTTTGCAAAATGTCTAGAGATAAACAAAAAATATATTCTATGGCTTTTGTTTCTACTTCTAATGAATCACCCATAGAGGGCCATCCATTCTTGCGTGCTCCTCAAGAACTGGTGACAAATAAGAAAGCAAAGGGGCTCTTGGAAATATCTTTTCATAATGAAGCTAGAGATATTGTCGAGGAAGACATAGCGAGATGCATCTATGTGAATGGATTGTCATTTAATATTTGTTCACTAACATTATTGACATAAAATGATGAGATCAATTAATGGGGGGCTCCAAAGGGGTTTAAGGGCCTGAGTTATGAGAAGGTGCACACCACTTTATTGAATAGAGAGGTGATCCATGTTGAGGCTCTCATGCAACACTTCAAAGATCCGTGGATCAGATTAAGTGTGACCATGGTATTTGATGGATGGAAAGATGCAAAGAATTGTCCTTTGGTCAATGTTACTGTAGTGTCCAGGAGAGGTGCAATGTTGTTGGAAGGTGTGGATTGTGAAGGGAAGGTAAAGGATGAGCTTTTCATTTAAAACATTCTCATCCAATGCATTGAGCAAGTTGCCCTTGAAAATGTTGTTCAAGCCATACTTGACAATGCCAAGAATTGAGGGCTGTCGGGTTATTGGTTGAGGAGCACTTCAGACGCATTTTTTGGACACCTTGTGCTTGACACCCACTCAACTTTATGCTACAAAAATTTGACAGTAAAATTGAGTGGATCAAAAAAACGTTTGAAGATGCATGAGAGATCCAAATGTTTCTCAAAGACCACCATATGACGTAAGCCATATTTAGACAATTCTCAAAATTAGAGCTCTTGAAGGTAAGTTAAATTATTTAAAATCTAATTATGTTTAAGAAATATAGACACTTTAGTAAACTTTCTATGTTTTTAAATTTAAATTTTTAATCTTGAGTTTAATTTATTATTGTTTTGATATTAAAATAGGTTGCTTAGACTCACTTTGCCTCCAACACTATTGTTTTGAGACGCTTTGTCAAGGTTAGAGGGGCATTGTCTAGACTGGGAATCACTGCTACTTGGAGCATATCGAGGCAATCTAATAATACCAGAGCAGTTGCCATTAGGACAATGATACTAGATGACTCTTGGTGAGATTGTGTTCAGTACCTTATGAGGTTCACCAATCCTATATTGTGCATGATCCGATATACTGATCATGGATAGGCCTTTCTTGGGTGAAGCATATGATGGCATAGACTCTATAATTGAGGATATTAAAAGGAACATAAATGAGAAAGAAAAAGATCCTGAAGAAAAGTTCTTCAAGGAGCTACAATAATCATGGTAGAGAGATGGAACAAAATGACTACCCCTTTGCATCTCCTTGTCTTTGCATTGAGCCGCAAGTTTTATAGTCAATCAGTCCTCAAGGTGAGTTCCACTAGAGTTTCCCCATACAAAGATCCTGAAGTTGCTCATGGGTACAAGGCTGGCCTTCGCAAACTCTTTCCCAATCACATATGACCTACAATGAGGTTTGAATTCACAAGTTTCGCAAGCACTAATGATTGTGGTCTTGAGGCTCTTGAAGACAAGAACAATGTTATGCACATATATGGTGGCACTTCCATGGACAAATTTACCAACTACTACAACCCATTACTATCACAATTTTATCTCAAGTTCTTAACTGTTAAGATTCTAATTTCTAAATTCTTGTTGATTAATATTGAATTTATATTTTTAATTATTTTATTCTAAACTATTAACTCTCTAATTTCAAAATTGAAAATCTTGATAGGTTGCTAGTTCATGATCATTTGAGAGGAACTAGAGCACATACTCTTTCATCCACTCAATAAAAAACAATAGACTAAATTCCTAGAAGGCTCACAACACAGAGTAAATACTTAAAAAAAGGGGAGGGAAAGCATTCGGATATTGAACCAGAGTGTGCAGAGTTGGAAGATTCTATTATCCACTTTGATGCACTTGCACTTGATGATGATGATCATGAGCTACCTAGTGATGTTGAGCCTGAACCTAGGGCTGAGCCTAACATTGCTAGTATTGATGCTAATGACACTTTTTGTGCTTTAAATCTGCAACAATAGAATGATCATGATTTCTTTAATGGCTTTTGATGATTTTTGATCATTGATGGGTGATTAGTAATGCTGATATTATTGTTTTCAAATTTTGAATCAAAACATTTATATGGTGGTGTATTTTGGCATTATGTTATGCCATTTGGACTAAAACGTTAATATATATTGTGTATTTTGCCATGTATTAGCATAGTGACATATGAACTTATTTGCTGCTACATATATATGTATATTTAAAAAAAATTGTTCTATGGATGAATGCAAAATGAATCTAAACCCAATCCAAGTTTTTTCTGGACGAATTTAGAACCCACATCTGTATTGGAATCCAAACCGGTATCTTAGCAAGTCACAATTGTGGCAAACAAAAAAACCTATCATAGAAACCTTCATGTGGCAAAACACCAGACTTCACATGGTAAGATACACCGGAAAACAGCAAACTGTATCATGCGATAAAACAGGAAAACACTTGAGCAGAAAACAACACATGCAAGAACATGCAACCCACATAATCTTGGGCCTCTTGTGAGGGAGTTAGACCCAGACTTGCTTTGATACCATGTTATAAAACTTGATAGTTTGACATTAAACAATGGAGGCAGAGTCTCCTTAAATAGAAAAGTACAATACAATGTTTCTAAATGAAACAATCTTTAACTGAATACGAAAGTAGAAACTAACTAGTAAAGCTAAACTCACCAAAGATGATCATTAGAAACATTACTTATTATCTTCATAGAAGAGACATCACTTTTGGGATGATATACTTAGAAGCTGTGAAGTGCATTTAAGAGGAGGAATAAGAATTTATGTCAGACTTACATTTGCAGACCTACAAATGAGAGGATAAAGACGAAGATCATTAAAGAAAGGTTGAAGGCATGATTGTAAGAAGCGTTCATAACAGAATTGTAAGGAGAGTATATGCAGATGTAAAAGAGGGATATATGTATATGCTGATAAATTTTTTTATGCAAAATTAAAGGAGATCAAAGAGATGACATAGTTTGGAGGTGTGTGTCGAGAAAGAATTAATGAAGAAAAAAGATTAAGGAAATGACCCTTCAAAAGACACAGGTTGTGCAGGATTTTTAACTCTCCCAAAGAGTGGTAATTATAGAAGGTTGTCACTGTTACAAAGGTGCAAACATGGTGAAGGGGTGTGACTGTCCCTCATATTGGAAGATATAAAAGGGAGAAGGTTCCATTTGAGGAGGACATCCAAGGAAGATTCATTTGGGGAATAATATATTATTCTTAAAGACAGCAATGAAAAGTGGTGACTCAGTCCTTATGAAAGGTGGCAACCCTTCCACCAATGAAGTATAAAGGAGGATTCATTCCAAGCATTGAAGGGAATACATCAGATTGAACAGAAGAAGAAAGGCAATAAAAAAACAAGGAACAATAATCAAAATCAGAAAGCATGTAAATATTCGATGCATATTGAGGATCAGACTCTCACTAAGCTGATTCAGACTTATTATAATAAAAATCTAATAATCTGAGTGACATCTCTTGTGGTATTATCATGGCCTATGCATTATTGTCAATCAATTATCTATATATATGTTTATTTATGATTTTGTATAGATGCACATATCTATAATCTGTTTGTGAACTTCCATCGTTATAGAAGGAAAAAGGTGTAAGGGGAAGAGAAACCATGCTGATTGCCTTTTAGGCAGGGACCCTGGATGGATGTCCACATTGCTTTCCACGAGAACCAAGAGGGCCAAAGTTCTGCCTTGGGCCTAAATAGAACAATCAAGAAACCTCCATTACAACCTTCCCTCCAACACTATAATAAAGGTTACTAAATCTTAAGAGATGATGGAAAGGGAAAACAGATACAAGCACCCCACTAGGCAGGGACCATGGTTGGATGCCCATGTTGCCTGCCACTGGGACCAAGAGGGCCAAAGTTCTTCTCTCGGGCTTAATGTGAGATGGATTTGGGGGGACCTGCCACTCTTCTTCTTTAATGTGTGTGCAATGATGCTATAGATATTGTATGAATCTCATGTGTTATGGACTAGTGATTGCACCCCAACAAGGTGCAATGATTACGCCAATAGGAAGATATACTCTAAAAATACATTGAAGGGCAAGGGAAAAATGTGAGTAATAAAACAAGCATGTTATGTTACGTGGTCTTTGAACATTTAATTTTGATCCAATGGAAGCAGGCAATTAACTTAAAAGGGCGTTTGTTAGCCACCAAAAACAAAAACTAAGCAAGTAACAATGACCAATCAACTGTTATGTGGAAGATAAGAGTTTTGTTCTTACCATGGGTGTCTAGAAATGGGGCTTCTGTTCTCTAGCCCTCTACACTTAGTTGCCCTCTTTCAATCCAATGGTTAAATCTACTGAGTTTCCCCTACCAGAATAATGTTGCCTAATCTTCCCCTACACTTCTAGTGCAGCTCTTCCTACAAATCTATTAGCAATGCAGTGGATCATTTCTTTAAAGTAGACTTTGATATCAACCCTTTCTCCACTCATCCTATGCGAGGATTTGGATCCATCTAAACCTTTCCAATGCAATTCCTATGGAGATTTCACTTAGGCCGTAGAGTTCTATTAACAATTTATGATTAAATAGTGTATAAGCCTAAAATCTCCAAATAAATGCTTTACTTGAGTAATGTTTCCTGGTAATGTTTCACATTTAATCTTCAAACTGAAATTGTATACTTGAAATGGACTAGCACAGTCTATACATCATCATTCTATTCAAACTATCATCTAACTACTGAAAGGAATGCAGCAAAGAAACTATCTGCTAAATACTAAAGCCATACTTAATCTACTTAAACACAGTGCAATTTTATAATTGACTCTTTTATTAAATTGCTATTATCAGGTTTAAGTGTCCTTTATAAAGCCCCTGATGCTTGTTTTGCCAAAAAGTTTGGCTTTAGGAAAGGTGTGGTTATTGATCCCATGTTGCTTTGTAAGGTATGATGAACATACAAAAACAAAGGTGGAAAAGCATGCTATGTTATACTAAATGGGTTTGTCAGAAGGTCCTCTATTAGTCTCGAGCCATATTTTCTGACAAAGAAGAGTATAAATTTGCTGGTAATGCAAATAAAAAACGATTCAGATTTCAGACTTTCGTAGGAAATTTTGAAGCCCTATACTTGCATTGTCATATACATTTATGTTTTAATGTATCTTACAACATTTATTTTGAAGTCACAAGACAACATAGAGATCGCAAAAATCAAGTAAACTACCTTTTAATCTTTATCTTTCTATTCCAAAAAAATTATAAATTTGCCTGTAATTCAAATAAATGCTGATTTGGATTTTAGATTTTTGAAGGAAGCCTTGAAGGCCACCTACCCATATTGTCATATGCATTTAGGTCACGATTTATTCTTAAGTCACAAGATAACGTAAAGAATGCAAATTCAAGCAAGCTGTCTTTTAATCTTTACATTTTTCTGATAGGTAATGAGCTCATCTAGTGACCATAATCCAGTAGTCATAAACATGCTCATCTAGTGACTGGGTAATCTAATAGCCATACAGATTCTCATTTATTGACTGCATAATCCAGTAGCTATATTGGCATTACATGACCTATAACTATGATCATATATTATGTGTGCATTTATGAACTGCTATATCCCATGTAATGATTGTCTGTAGTGTAGCCATATATGGCACCTCTGGATATAATAAATAACACATAAATACTATACATATTTAATAATATGTTGAGTTACATATACTGTATAAAACATATTTCGTGTTAGATGCATTGTGTTTGGGTGCATTTCCTGCAGTAGTGAACAAGCCCTGATTACAGATTGGCTCCAAGATGTGGATGCTCTACATCCCCACACCCAAAATGAATGAGGTCTGAGTTCATAGGTCGTGGCCAACGGAGTCATATCCAGTAACACTGGTCACTTCTGCTGGAAAATCTAAGTACAAAGAATTTGATCCTTATTAAATAAAATTCCTCCACTGAGCATGACAATCTCAAATCTAGTTTTTGCTTCGGACTTCTTGACATTATTTCAATGAAACATCATCATCATGCAATTACAGCATGTGTCACTTGACAACTTCATTGAGTGGACATTTTGCAAAAGAAACCATAACAATGTCAACAAATGCCGAGAGAAAATTATCTATTCTTGAATGTGCACATAAAAATGTTTGAAAATAAATTCTCTCAAAAATAGCATAAGAGCAAATAAGAGTAAATTTTAAATCTATCAATAAACACTGGGAAGGAAAGAAGGTTTGGAAGCAATCTGTGCCCAAAGTTCTCTACTAGAAAGGCTGATGCCACTTTAATTAGCCTGTAAATCATTTCAAGCACTTTTCAGGTCTCAATTTGTTTATAAACTTGCTAAAATATTGGTGTTGATTGTTTAACCTAGTCAACTACTGACTTAACTGTATTCTGGCTTGGGAGAGATCATGACACCTAAGTTTGAAGCATTGTGAGTATATAACTTTAGCGGTCATTCTTATTGATAATGCATATCATTCCATAATTCAACACTCAAAGCTGACTTGTACCAATGGTTCCCGTCCATTTGTAAGTCACACAGTTGTAAACCAAAATTCTGATAACTCAAGGATTACTTCGCAGTATAGTTTCTCCAATCTAACAACAATGCTCTCAACATGTTTGTACCCAGAACATAAAGATGTAAAAGGATACAAAATGCCATCAATAGCAACAAATTTTAGAGATATTGTCATTATATGTAATTCATTTGTAAAACTTGAAGAAACTTAATTCTACGTATCTTTAGATTGTGAATACAGTTTATAATAGTCTTACAGAAACTCAAAATGGATTTTCAAAACAAAATTAGGTGAAGCTATAGCATCCATAGTTCAATTGTACAAATTTCAAATATTAAAAATACAAGAAAGTGTCATAGACAAAGAATCATCTAAACTGTATGGTATAGCAAATGCTTATGTTCTTAGACCTCCTAATGCCAAGAGGTATTGGAATTCTTTCTTCGACAAAGTTGAAGACTTAAGAATCAGATCACATCAATGGATCAAAAAATTATAATGCAAAATAGCGCATGCAACTATTCAGGTTAACAATATTCTACATTGCTAGCATTTTTGACCCATAATGTATTATTCTCCAACAGAAATTCATAATAAGAATTATTTATGTTGGCTTGTCAGCAATGTAGAAGCATAAACTTTTCTCGTGAACAAAAACAGACGAGAAAATAAATAATCATGGCAATCCTGAGCAGTGCCCAAAACTGGTCAAGTCTGATAAGCTTCTTCAATTGGACGATCCATGTGTCAAAATCTTCTCTGCAACTTTGGAGATGCGGTATTAAATAGATGCTGTCTTTAATGACCAATCAAATTAAGTCCAGTTGAAGCTGAAAGAAAATCTCACAACATCACTAATAAGTATGCATGCTGTGTACTGAGTGAATCTTGATGATCACCAAAAACTGAAGCATGATGAACATGGACCATATTGGGCTTTTGAGCACATGTCTGCATCTGTTTTATATCTGGAATTTCGGTAAACATGGTTGATGCTACACGCAGAAGTGCAGAGCCTTGAGTGATCAATGCCTTCCTTGCAACTTTCTTACTCAGGGTTCCATGCAGAATTGGATCGATTTTAATGCAATTCTCAGTATTAGGATATTTGTTAGCTTCATAAACAAAAGGTAAAAGTATCATTGCAGTATTCTCCACTGCATTAACTGCAAGAGCTTCTAATGATTCTGCACTGGGAACTACTCGTGTCCGAACTGCAGGTTCAAAGCCATAAGTGTGCGCAAATCCACCAGTTGGATGAATGGAATCAAGAATTTTCCATAGGGTCCATCTAGAGAAAATATGCTTTGTTGATGTTTGATCATAGCACCTATCCACTAGCAGTCGATTGATTCTCTTCCACATAAGTTCAATTTTTTGCAACAAGGACATTAGCATGACTCATGTTTACAAGGTGCTAACGTTATCACCAAGGTCTTTGAAGACAAATTTGACATGAATCTGTATAGCAAGTAAAAAAGTCCATTTTATACCTTATCTCCAGTAATCCAAACTATGCATCTATACTGCCAAGTTTTGATCATTTATGATTACAATGACTGAAAATCAGTTAGACAACTTTTTGTGTCCCTCTCAAAAAGTCTACACTGTCATTAGATCGACTTTCCATGGAATTTGTCGTCATCCAAAGTACCAGCATGAAACATTATGGTGACTCATTTTCTTTACTCACCTTTCCTTTTTGCCTTTTAATTTACAACACATTTTGCCCTAAGTTTTCTTGCAGGAGATGTCAATTTCTGGTTCGGAGACTTTGGAGACGGCGGCCAAAAGAATCCTGTGCATCATGACATTTGTGAGGACCTCTCTGGTTTGGCGATGCATCCCAGGGAGGTGGAGACACATCTCCTTGTAACCATGATATTTCCACATGGGGATTAAAAATGCATTTTTCAGAATTATCACTTACCCTAGCTGAAAGGGGAAGCTTGATTGATGCCTGCTTTTGCCTAAAGGTCCATTGCTTTGTTGCATTACCTGAAGGCTGAAGCAATGCAGGAAGAGGGCTTCTTCAAAATCATTACACAAATGGAAAGTTTTCAAGAGAAAAAAACTCAAGTTTCCAATTCTTGGGGCCTCTTTTCTCAGACCCGTGGTAATCACCTTCTATGATTAACTACTCGCCACCAAGTGAGGTTGTGATCGTGATGCTTTGTATCAAAACCTCATTTTCTGCTTCATTATTGGATCTGAAATCCAGGAAGGAGCACATCCCCCAAGGAACAGCCATGAAGGGGAACATAACAAAAAGCTCTAGCTCCAACCAGCCTAGGATTTCTCCTTAATACTCCACAATTATCAAGTTTTAAAAAAAGCTGCTGTAGGTGGATTCCAGAATGCAATTGATCTCAATGACCATTTCTTGATTACCCTATTAACCGGGAAATTTACAAGATCTCCTTTTGATTGTTTTTGTAAAACCAAAGTAGCTGGGTATTTTACATACCCAAGTCCTGAGTAATCTGAGAGCGCTTGGCCATATTGGGCAGTGTTCTGCCTCAGCCTTGTTATATATAAGCTACATTGTAAAATGTATATAAACAATATTTTTGGCTGCACACCTCATTTCATCAGTCATAAGAAGGGCGTACAAAGCTTTTAAAATCCATTTGCAACATGTTGGAACTCTTCTAAGGGTCTCTTACTAAAGTTTTGCAACTTTATAATGTGATGAAAAGTTTATCCCTTTCTTTGATTGCAAATGCTCGCTCAGCCATGATGCTTCATGAGAGACATCATGATCTTCCGATTCAATTTTATTTACTGTTTCCTATGTAATTCTTTAAGCAGAAGCTCTAAAACTGTTCTTTATGTAATTTTGGGCTGTCCCTTTTCTTTAAGCTGGGCCATCTTTTAATAAGGAAATTAAATTTGCAATTAGTTTGTGTGTTTTAAGAGGTAAATTTGTAGCTTTTGCCTTATGTTCCGTCCTCCAAGACACATCAAAATAATTAGTATTTAGAAGCGAAATTTTTTACAAGGGGTATTAAGCGCTGCACTTTCTATTGGTAATCCAGCTAAAAAGAGAGACTATATAGGTAACATTTTAACATTCTATGTATGGATAACAGTACATGTTCCTTTTTGGTGGGGGACTCCAGGGGACTGGGGGAAGTAGATAAAGGAAGGGAATAGAGAGAAGAGTGCATTTTCCTTGTTTGCATTAGATAACATGTTTTAAATTTTAATTCCTATCTTTTGACCATTGATTTGTCTGAATGTGAATTTGATTCTCACAGAAAGCAAAGTTCATGATCAGGATTCCAAAGAAACAGAGGGTGGTTTTGAAATTCATCTGGATGGAAAAGAACATAGGTCTTGGTTTAGATCAGCTCATTCCAGGGCATGGAACCATTCCCTTGAGTCCTTATTTCTTCTGGCCTAGGAAGGATGCCTGGGAAGAACTTAAAGCAGCATTGGAGAGTAAACCTTGGATATCTCCAAAGCGCACTATAATTCTTCTTAATCAGGCAACTGATATAATTAATTTATGGCAACAGAGTGGAAGCAACGTATAACAGTGAAAAGTAAAGCAATTGTTCTTTATGAAGCTCATCATTTAAACTGCAGTTATCATTTGTAATCCAAGTGGCTGCAAATTGTTATTTACTTCAGGATTCTAGTTTTGTTAATCTAGTTTTGTGTAATTAGACAAAAATAATGAGGTGTATTAGACAGTATTCATTGTTAACAGAATGGCTAACAATGTTGTCTATTTGTTACGCTTTTTATGGTTAAAACTTAAGACAATGTATGTCCCTTTCTCCTTTTATTCTGCTTATCTCTGCAAACTCACAACTTTACCTGTTACCTGTTTTACTTTCTTCAACAAGTTTATATGATACCCATGCAGCAATAAGTTTTTAGATGGTAGCTTTTTTTGGTTAAAATTTTAAATGACAGAACTAACTGAAAGTGTATTCTTCAAGTAACAACATTATATTGGAAGAAAATCAAAATTAGATCTGCCCAAAAAGTGAGCTCAACCTCATGAAAAATCAATAACAGAGTATTGTCTTTATAGGAAAAAAATTATAAAACTAAAAACAAAACATAGTCTATCTTGGCAATTTGCAAACTGCTGATTTATTTTAAAAAATCAGTGAAAATTTTCAAAAGTTGATAGAAGCTCTTCACTTTTTCCCTTTTAAGACGTCTAATAGTTTTATTTATCAACATACTCCCCTTGATACTGAGAGAGCTCACAATCTGATCTTGAAATGTCAAAAATTGAGCTTTTTAACTAATCCGGTGAAGAGATCTGCTAGTTGTTCTTGAGTACTGATTTATTTTAATTCTACTTCGTTCTGCATCAAATCTTGAATGAAGTGATGTGTAAGATTAAAATGCTTTTGTCCTATTATGATAGAGTGGATTCTTTACTAACTCGATGATGCTCATATTGTCACAAAAAATCAAGAGTAGGATGAATTTTTCTTAACCAATTCCTTCTGAAACTTTTCAAAGTTAGAAAGCTTGTGTACCGACTGAGGTGACTAATATGCTTTGTTTCCAGAGACGAGTGAGCAATTATGCTTTTTTTTTTGGAACTTCAAGTAATCAAATTTGAACCAAAATAGAAACAAAATTCAAATGTAGACTTAGGTCATCCAAACTACCATAATCTGAATTACTAAAGCCAACAAGATTGAACCTTTCAGGAGAGTAGTAATGAATGAAATTTTTGTTGATTGCCTTCTATGTACCTCAAAATTCTCTTGGTTGCCGTCATATGCATTTCTAATGGATTCATCATGTATCTTTAAACAAGTGAAATTGAATATGCAATATCAAGCCTTGTATATGCTAGAAACGTTAAACTCCAAATAATACTTCTATAAGTTGTCTCATTAACTACTTCAGCACCATCATCTTTACAAAACACAACTTCATGGACACTTGGAATGGAGGTTGGGTTACAATCAACCATATCAAATCTCTTTAACATTTTATGTTATATTTTGTTTGACTAATGAAAATTTCCTCCTTACGTTGACGAACCTCTGTTTCTACAAAATATTTTATGAGACCAAGATTTGTCATCTCAAATTCATTCATCATAGGAATTTTGAACTCATCATTCATTTGAATGCTACTATTCATATACATCAAATCACTAACATACAAACTTATAATAAGGATATCACTGGTCTTTATAAAATAAACCCTATCACTTTCATGAACAATCATCAATAAAAATGATAAAATATTGGCTTACCCAAACTCTGTTTGTGGAGGACTACAAACAATTGAGTGAACAAGTTGAAAGGACAATGGGTTCGTCATGCTTTGCCTTTTGAAAATGTCTTCCTTGCAGACTTTCCTTCAATACATTCTTCACAAGTCTCCTTGTGCTTTTCAACCTTAGGCAATCTAGACACATAGGTAGTCCAAAACTAATGCTTTTGTTGTTAGAAGCTTCGAATGGATTTGTCATGTATCTTGAAACAAGTGAAATTAAATATGCAATATCAAGCCCTGTGTACGCTAGAAACATTAAACTCCCAATAATACTTAAATAAGTTGTCTCATTAACTACTTTAGCACCATCATCTTTACAAAACACAACTACATGGACATTTGGAGTGGAGGTTGGGTTACAATCAACCATATCAAATTTCTTTAACATTTAATATTATGTTTTGTTTGATTACTGAAAATTTTCTCATTTGATGAGCCTCCATTTCTACAAAATATTTTATGCGACCAAGATTTGTCATCTTAAATTCATTCATCATAGGAATTTTGAACTCATCATTCATTTGAATACTACTATTCATATACATCAAATCATCAACATACAAGATTATATTAAGGATATTACTAATCTTTATAAAACAAACCCACCACTTTCATGAACAATCATCAATAAAAATGATAAAACATTGGCTTACCTAAACTCTGTGTTTGCGAAGGACTACAAACAGTCGAGTGAACAAGTTGAAAGGACAATGGGTTCTCCATGCTCTATCCTTTGTAAATGTCTTCCTTGCATGCTTTCCTTCAATACATTCTTCACAAGTCTCCTTTTGCTATTCAACCTTAGGCAATCCATACACTTAGGAAGTCCATAAACTAATGCTTTTGATGTTAGAAGCTTCAAAATTATGAAAATGTAAATGCCCATACTTGAAATTCTACAACCAACTTGTATCCTCATATGCCATATTAGCAAGGTTGTTATGTTCACCAAACCTCAAAGGCAACATCTTATTTTGTCATAGATACAATGCTAACAAGTCTATTACCTTGATTCTTATAATAAATCTTGCA
This sequence comes from Cupressus sempervirens, assembly GCA_028749045.1. Classification (NCBI taxonomy): domain Eukaryota; kingdom Viridiplantae; phylum Streptophyta; class Pinopsida; order Cupressales; family Cupressaceae; genus Cupressus; species Cupressus sempervirens. The sequence goes on from CM053789.1 coordinate 778,601,250, forward strand.
TTGATGGTTGTCAAAAATCATTTTATAATTCTTTTTGCACAATTACCCATCATTTAACAAATTATGCTTTAAATATAAAGTGTAATAAACGTCTTTAACGCTTTTCATACCTTGTTTTGTATGGACTTTTATGACTTCTTTTGCAACAACCTTCAATGATTTGTTAGCACCATGCTAGATTTTGGATATGAATTTTTCATCTATTATTGATTTTTTTTTTCATTTCCTTTTTCATGTTTAGAACATCTATAATCTATATACCAAACATCTTTATTATTATATTCAACATTATCATAAGATAAAAATAAACTATTTGAAGGAATCTTATGACTTTATCACCTTCTTGAGCATAATTAACTCTTTATTTTAATTTGCCATCCATTTCAAAATGGCCATACCTATTACAATGGTAACCTTGAACCACCTGTGCTCTATTTCCTCCAATAGTTTCAACCTCTACCTTGGCTTTGATTTCTTTTGGAACTACTATTCATATTTTCATTACTTGTGATGTGTAATTCAAAAGAAAAAGGTTTCTAATCACTTTCTTCAAATATCTCTTAATCTTAAACCAACTAGATCATCAAATGGAAGGGTAGTCAAATTCTTGCTTTCTTCTATGTTTATGACAACATGATTCCATCTTGGTGTGAGACTCTTCAACACCCTTTTCAGCACTACTACATTTCTCACAATTTTTCTTATTGTTATTACCTTATTGACTACATCTTTTACATTGACATAATAGCTACTCACACTTTCAGTTTCTTGCATCTTCAAATTCTTGAATTCTCTTTTCAATGTCTATAGCTTAGCAACTTTGACTTGATCACTGCCTTGGTAAAAGATTCTTTTGGAGTCTTCTACGCACCTGGACTATCTTTGCTCCTACAATCCTTGGAAATAGGTTCTAATTTAGAGCTATTTAAATATTAAACAAATTTTGAGCATTTTTCTTCTAGTGTCTTTAGTAATCTTGTCATTCATTGTAAGCGTATTTCAATCAACTGCTTCTACATAACCCGATCCAACAATATCCCACAAATATTTTCCTACCAAAAAAGTCATTAAAGGATCTACCAATAATCATACTCATTTCTACCAGATTCTAGAATTACCAAAGAGTTAAAATTCAATATGATAAACTTTTGGCAAAATCTTAACAACCTTAACCTAAAATAAATTACTAGCTCTGATATCATATTAAGATTTTAAATAATAGCACTGTCTGAAAAAAACTAAATTGTATTCTTCAAGTAATAACAAAATATTGGAATTAAATCAAGACTTAATCTATCTAAAGATTGAGTTGTATGCAAAGCTCATTATATTGATGAAAAATACAATAATAGAATATTGGCTTCAAAGACTTGTCTTATTTTAAGAATAGAAAAAATAATAGAACTAAAAACGAAATATAATTATTCTTAACCATTTGCAAACTACTGATTTATTAAAAAAAGAGTAGAGAAAACATTTTCAAATTGTCAATCTATTAAAAGAAAAAAACATTGAAAATATTTTCATGTTTTTTTTTTTTTTTTCATTTAAAGAATATCTAATATTTTTATTTCTCAACATTTTTTTATCCCATAGAATTAAGCAAATGATTTTGTCTTGCATATGGAGTTCATTAGCAACTAATATATTATTTTATAATGATTTTGGATCACATACACTTCCATTATCATTGAACTTTGTGCATTTAATAAGAAAGGAAGTAATTAGTTTTACTTCTAAAAATCACACCTTAAGGAATGCTAACCTAACCTCATATATTTTTAGCTTGGGCAAGTCATCCATCTTGAAATATTTAAAATCTACTGAGGAAATGCTGATCAAGTAAAAGTTATACAAGTTGTGCTTTACTTATTAGATAAGGGGATGACTTAAGATATGATGAATGAAGTGATAGAAAATAAAGTCCCCACACACAACTGTTGACGGGGTGGGGGGTTAATTAGTTGTGACCAAATTAAACTTAAACCCAATTTATTATAGCCAACTTCAATAAAAAAACAATGAAGCATAACAAAAGATAAATCATGCACAAAGACACAATGATTTGTTGATTGGGAAAATCTTTGACCAGAGGGAAAACTCTGAGGGGGATGACACCCACAAATAGTGCACTAATATAAAAGTTCCTAGTGAAAAGATGTGACCTTGTTAGGATCCAATTACAATGCAATCAATACAATAGTCCCTGTTAAAGGACAAATCCCTATTAGGAGACCTTGAACCCTTGTTAGAAAACTCAAACCTTGTTAAATGCTGATAGGAAGACAACTAGACTAGATGTCCAAATTGCTTCAGTCAACAACAAAGAGTAGATCATATGGATAACAAATCCAATGTACTGAATTGACCAATACAACTCAATTTCTAATGTAGTTCTTTTGAAGCTCCAAACCATCAACCAACTCAACTCTGTCCTACTCTGATGAAACTCGCATCCCCTGACCACATCCACAATATTACATGTGACATGAAATATTTTTACATCCAAGGAAAACTTCTTTCCTTTATACCCTATCCAAATAACTAATTAGGTCAACTTATTAAAGCTTCCCCAATGTACAACTAATTTGATAGGACCTCACTAAGGCATAAACGCCTTCTAAAGCATCAGTACAAATATTAAAATAAGGTTCCCATACATTAGAATACAATTATCACATTATTCAATAAGGATCAACATGTTACACCAACATAATTAACTGTTAGCAAAACATATCACATATTTTACTTCAATGACCTCTCCAAAATGATCTCAAGGACTTGCTAACACAAATATAGCTTCACGAACATGTCTTCAATCACAATCCAAGCTCCTTTCCTTCATTTCACTTCATTGATAAGATACATCCAATTTACCAACATCTGTCTCTGACAATATTCCCTGCTCGCTGGTCTGTTACCAGTCTTCACCAAATGAATTTTAACTTGGCCAATACTCAACATAAACATGAATGAACATAGGTGTAGGATATCCTCATCTGTGAAGATAATCCTAAGCTTGCATAGCTTATGCTATTATGTGCCAACTTTGCTGATCCAATAAAGCTCTGCAATGTACAAAATCCCCGTCTTTCATGAATTCAAGAATATATGTTGACATTAATGACAAAATATGTCATCAATACAACACATACTCAACATATCCAAGTTCCAACTAGACCTGTATTCCTAACAATATCCCCCCTTGGCATTGATGTAAACATATGATGAAAAACCATCACCCAAAATAATTTTCTGAATATCTTCAACATATATAGCTTTCCTAACAAACTTCCCATCAAACAATCTTTAGAATACAATTTTCTCAATATCCTCAACATATACAACCTTTACATGCTCTGATATTCACCCTTGACATCAACCTCTATCTTTCTTACGTTTTTCATTGAATCTCTCCCCCTTTGGCATCAATAGAAACTGTGCCAATATGCCAAATATCAACCTAAAGTGCTCCCCTTTGATGAATATCCTCATCAAAGTACTTGCAATGGATCAAGCCAATCTGTAACTAAGAAAATATATGCCAAGAGACAATAGACATTGTAATGTTAGAAAAATAATCATAAGAACTCTCAACAGTTCTTCCCATTATGACCACTCCCCCTAAGGAGCAGTACCAAGCATTGCATCCAGGTGTATGAATAATGCTTCGATTATATTGGATTGATGCAATGCTACACCATTTACTGTATATCAGGTGGGAACATTACCCCAAGCATACATCTAAGGTACTCAAACGTGTCCTTAGCCAATGGTTTAGTAAATATGTCTACTATTTGTTCCTTTGTACTTACATATTCTGATCTAATCTCCTTTTCTTCAAATTTCTGTCTTAAGAAATGACTCTTTGAATGTAGAACTAGATTCTTTGACATACAATACTTATGTTAGCACAATGCATAATTTGATGTAATGCAAGGCAAGAAAATTGACAAAGGAGATGTCCTAGCCCCCAACAATGAACCACACAGTGGAATATAAATAATAACTTTGAGATTTAGATCCTAAACAATGCCAATTCTCATAATAGAATCATGAAATTTACATCGAACATGGCCAATTGTAAGGCCTTTTGGGTTACAACCAATTACACAAGCCAATACAATAATAGTTCTACAAGATCTTGTAGGATCCAAACTCTAGCTAGCCCAGATTCACAATTTGGTAGAAAACCCCAAGAAGAATCTAAACTTATGCTCACAAGCCACCAAACAACCTTCTTGTTTACCAAGCCCACACTTAGCTACTAGCTTTGCCTAAATTTGCTCCTCATAGCTACTTCGTACTTCATTAAATGACCCTAGACTTCACAAGACCCTCTACTTATACCAAACCAAGCCACAGGCTAGCCTAGCAAGTTACATTAAATAAAAACTCAAATTAAATACACAATTCAAGCCACAAGTCAGCTTGGCATTAAACATTAAATGAAATAAATAAATACTTAGGACAAACCCCAAGTTTACAATGAATAACTAACTCATAAGATCAAATAAGAGTACACACTCTTAGACATAGGTCCACATAGCATCCAAGATTGAAGCTCACAAATAGAATCTCTAAAGTTTGCCCAGGAAATCATGAATACGCTACCAACAACAACCAAAATGGCTTTAACTCCAAGATGATTACACAAAACATTATGCACACTTAGCTCAAGGCCCCAATATGGCTCAAATACATCTCCAACTGAGTGAACCCTAGGTCCACAAATCCGAGCTCCATGCTCCTACATACAAGATTGCTGAGTACCCTAGGATGCTCCTATATCAGACACCCTAGGTGCAAAGAAAAGTTGTTCTTAATGTTAGAATGATTAGAATAACTGAGAGGGGGGAGGGTGGGGGGTGAATCGGTTATCCTCAAGTCCAGATGTACCAGTTCAACTTTTAACAATTTCAAACAACTTAATCAAACTCATAAATCCACTCGACCAATATAGCATTTCATCACTAATCCAACTTATCATATTATCACTTAGTTCCTTGTTCAGTAAATGTTGAATAACATAAATATATAATAGTAAATAATATGAAACATGAAAACAACATTCACACGTGTATGACATTAGGATTTAATGTGGAAACCCAATTTGGGAAAAACCACCAATTTACATGCTACCACTTTTCACTCTTATGAAGTAAGCTCAGTTAAGAGCCAATCTTGTTAAAGGTTACAAAACACACTATTAGGTGTGACCTTGTTAAAGGATTTAATCACCCTATTGGGAGTGGCCTTGTTAGAGGACTTTAGAAGATTTCATCAAAATGTCACCTTGATTAAAGGATTTAAAATATGACTCTTAGGTCAACCTTGAGTAAATTATTTTACTTCCATAATGGTTAGAAAGTAACAACTAGTTAATCTGATAAAATGCAAATCACTTTCTATGTTCATGTCTCCATTTGACTCATTCCTAGTTCACTGACTGGACTTCATCACATTCTCCATCTTTGATTTTCTTGACAAATCTTCAAGCATTCCCACTTTCACCAACTTCTCACTTTTCCTCTGCAACTCCATTCTTCACAAACTCACTAGCCGACAACACAAGTAAAACATCTCTTATGTCTCCTTAAATAGATAGGTTTAATCTTTTGCCACTTAAACATACTGTAGATCTTAGGGTTTGATCAGATTCATTGAATCCGTCCATCATTTTTTCCTTCTTCTTCTTCTTCTCTTGAAACTTCTGGAAACCTTTCATTGAATCCTCACCTTATATCGCTTCACAAACTCAATTCATGCATTAAATACTCTAGCTCATCAATCCTTATCTTTTATGTGTTTTGACCAATCCGTAAATTCAATTGTGTTAACCTCAAATCTTGATCCTTTCACAAACTGTTAAAATGTTGACACTCGATTATCATTATGTTCTTCAACTCGATAATCACTAGGTGGCTTGGTCACTACTAATCTGTCTCACTCAGCTTATGCTAGCTTGCTCAGCTAATACTTTCCTCGGTCATTACTAGAATTTATCTTCATCTTTCTTAGCCATTACCATCACTTGGCTAATACGATTTTTCTCGTTTGACACTTAGGTTCATTAATCTTCTGCTTGGTAATGCTTAACTTCTTCATTGACCTAGTAAATTGTCACTCGATCAAGCTTATGTTTTACTCAACTTCTTGACTTCTATCAATTATCTCTTCTACACTTGAACTCATATTTCTTCTTTATTTAATATAATGATCAAACAACACATTATCTTGTCAAATACTAACTGTTCAAGTGTCCTTTGTAGTTTAAACATATTCCTCTTTACTCGACCATTTCACTAGTTCTAGGGATAGCTTTAAGAAATCCCCTCCCCATAAAATTTATAATATGTTGGCAAATCCTTCATTTTTTCTACAGGAAAAAAATTGTTTTCCTTTGTTGATTTTTTTTTCAATGTATAAAAGCTTTAATTTTTTGGCTATTTTTCTTCCAACATGGAATAATTTTATAAAATTGAGGCATTCATTTTTTTTCTTTAGTGGAATACATAATTTATGAAGTGGATTTTCCCTTTTGAATGAAAAGAATATATAAATTATGAGGTGATGTTTTCCCATTTGATTGAAAAATTACATAATGTATGAGGCAATTTTTCCCCTTAGCTAGAAAGGGTATACAATCAATGAGGCAATTTGGTTGCTTTTAATACAAAAAAATGTAACACATTGGCTAATGTTGTACAACTTGTTTTCAAAGCATGTGAAACATGACAATTAATTTCCTTTTGGCATTAAATGCATGCTTTATAAAACCAAGTTGCCAACAAAAATGAGAATGTGTACTCAGAGGTCAAGGTTTTCTCTAGATTAACAAGTGCAGTTGGGAAAGTTGATGAGAATGGGACTTCCTATTCAGGAGCATCCAACAGGACAGACACTAAACCCTGTAGTGCATGCAGGGTAGGTTGGGTCTGAAGAAGACCAATATGATAGTATTAGTAGTATGATGAACACTGTGTGGGATCTTCGGATAAATTATCCCAGGTATATTAGTGATCAACATGAATTGGAGCACGAGGTAGAAATGGAGGAGTTGGACCAAGCAATTCATGATTTGCAACGATAGAAGAGGCTCAATCCACATGTTGCAAATATAGAACACATTGATAATTTATTGGCAATGTTTCAAGATATGTGGTAGGAACTTCATTAATTTCTTGTTTTCCAAATCATTTGGTAATTTTTTGGGAAAATTTCAGCAAATTAGTTATTAGTTACCAAAGAGTTTGAAGCTTGTACGCACCCCTTCATTTTCTATAAGAAGGGGTACAAAGAGTCTTTGGGAGGTATTTAATATATATAACATATAATAGGTATAATTATTGTACTTTGTTGAATGTTCATAGAACATAATTTTGTATGGATGCTATTATCCTCCCACAAAAATATACAATTGACCAATTTTCGAAAGATAAAAAACATCATGGATTTTTTTTGAAAGTTTTAGCATTTGATCTTCATGATCTGCATAGTTTGTAGTCGAAAACAAAAAAAAAAAAGGAAAAAAATTACTATGTTTTCATGAATTTGGAAAAAAAATAGTTTGACTTTGTTTTGTCTTTGGTGCATTTTTGTGGGAGATTAGCCTGCCCCATTTTGTATAGGCTCTTACAAGGTTATGCAACTATTTCAAATTTCTAGCTCAATTGTACTCAAATTTTTCAAATTAATATAAATCTAGACTCTTTTATGCTTCACCAGATGATTGTTGATCAATCTATTTTTGCCTACCAGACTTTGTCTCGAAAATCCCTCCCTATTTGGAAAAGTTACATATTAAAACGTGTTATGTAATGATTGCCAAATGGAAATTGTAATAAGTACAACACAATGGTGTTGTACCAAATAATGGTGTACCATTCAATGATTATATATCAACAATGGAAGTTTAATTTTGGGTGGAATTCCTGGAATGAAACCTCAATCTAATTTTAATTTCTATAATGGTAACAAGTGTCCACTGTCCTTGTTGCCACCTCCACTTGGTAATTGTAGTGTGAGTTTACATTAATTAGATGCCCCATTGCTGTTAGTTACATTCCCTTTACCATTCACTTCACATGCTTCACTTTTGCTTCGATATTGAAGAAGAATTATAAACTTAATCCTACATATGTGGGAAAGATTTCTAAAGATTTTCTACTAATAGAATTTAACTTTAAGGACTAAGGGATACATAGGGTTAAATGGATGTCATGGAAGCCAACCTTATTAAGTTATTAGTAGGCTCTTTTCTTCATCATTTATCATTTTTTTTTTGAAGTGACTATAGTAGTGTTTGGCAGTGATAATTTTCTTCTAGTTTAGGAGAAATCTATTTGGTTTAGGTGAATTCTCCCTGCTTCTGGTGTTGGTGGTGCAAATTATTCAGTTTAAGTAAATTGTCTGCAATGGACACTCCAATAAGATTGAGGTGCAAATTAGAAGAACCACAAAGGGAATTTCTAGGTCCTTTTCTTGATGAAAACTGAAATGAAATTTGCAATGATGTTGGCCCTTTTGTCTCTGAGGCTGTGAAAATGGTGCTCAACCACGAGTTTCTGGAGAATGAAAATAGGTACCGTGTCAACATGGACATTACTTCCTGATTTCTAACATCCCTCCTCGATCTCAGAGGAGAAAATGTAGACATGCTTATGCTGTTGAGGTAGCCATTCAAAGAAGTATATATGGGTGACAACATTGATATCATCTTGCATGAAGAATTAGGGGTAGGCATCCCTTGCACTCATAAATTCTGAAAGCTTTTACAACCTAGCTAGAATGTAGCAATGCAACCTTTTCTAGTTGGACCTCACTATCAGGTAGTTGAGGCACCATAGGAAATGGGCATAGCATGGAAGAGACTTTTTAAGAAAATGGTTTTATCTGGATGTTGAGATTGTAGAGGGCCCTGCACAGAACACTTACCTTGATGAATTTATATATTTAATTCTTATGTGATAATTCTACACTGATGATGAGCACCACCATTAGGGTTTCCTAGGGTTGATGACCCATAACTGTCATATTTTAGGTTTTGTTTTATTTTAACAAATTACAAGCAAATATGCATCATTCCCCATGAACACTGCAATTACCATTTGAATATTAATGAAATATGTAGTTTCATTTCAAATTTTGTTTAATGGATTATGGACTTGTAGACTCCTTGAAAGGTTTGGAAATCTGATTTTAAAGTTCAATATGATTAAGCTTTCACCTTTAAAATTTTTGCGTTTGTAATGAAGTTAATCCCTTTAAAAGTTTTTGTCGTTGTCCCCCACAAAGAAGACATGTGTCCAGTTTACTCAAACAAAAAATTACATTAATAATAATACAAACATCAATTAATGTTTTCTCTTATTAAGTTTAATGCCATAAACAATGAACATTCATTGCCATCTGTTCTATTAAAAAAATCAAAAGCTCAAATTGTATTTCAGACAAAAGTTCAAAGTCGGGATTTATTTTTTCAGTTGTCCTCGACAAGGAAAAGACATGTCCACATTTTTTTGAGATAGTTTGACATCGTGTATCTCTTCTTAAGCTTTTTTTTCTTTTTGGTGATTCACATTTACTTTTCCTTGTCTCATCTCTCACTAGATGACATCTGTACCAAGAATATTGTCGTACAATATACAACTTCTTTATTTCTTTCATGTTAAGGGTTGTACTTTTTAGAAGATTTTCTCAGTGATTAAATTGTATGTTTTTATGACCTTTATAGTGATAGGTTGGCAAGCATCTCTTTACCTATTTATCTTGAGGGTTGGCTTCCTAGGCTCCACTCTTCTTCAATGGATACTCTGATCAAGCTTTATTGCCCCTCTTGGCTCATGACTTTCAACAAACCAATCAAAATAAAGTTCATTATGCAAATTGTCAAAGTTAAGAATAGGGTCATTTGGCAGGCTGTCCTATGATGCTTAGGGACCCAATTCGTTAACAATACTAATAGATTATGATCTAACCTGGATATTGTATCCATGTTCATTGCAGTTGCTCGCCATTTTTATGTGGACCATGATCTCATAGCCACCTTATGTAGGGAATTGTCTGAAGATATTATGCTTGGTGAATTGGATACTGTCCTCCAAAATATTAGGGTTGACCTTACCATCCCATTAGTAGAAGATTACAACATGCTTTATGTTCATGTAGAACCCTTTTTCACCTACCCAATCATCTTCACAAAGAACCCAATTGGCTTTTGGGAAGAAAGTGATTGCTACAAGAGGAACCTACATTTCCTCTTCTATTTCTGCTCAATCATTGAGCCCTTATAAGAAGATTGTCTAGAGCGGTACTTCATGGAGGAGGATATCACGTAGGACAAAACCCTTAGGGTTTCTATTGAGGACCTTCAAGAGGCCTTTAGAGTGGACTAGTGACCATCTTGTGTTTTTTGTTTTAACTTAATCTATAGAACTCAATGAGATTCAAGCTCTAAAACTCTCATTACATTTTGTTTTATTTAAATTTACTCCTATTTCTTATTTAAATCTTAACATTATTATTATTATTTTGATTAGTAAACAACCAAGGCCTTAATTGATTTTATTAAAATAAATAACAGTTTACAATAGCTTATCTCCGTTCAAAGGGGCACTGGTAGGAAAGAATAGAGAAGAAAACCTCCAATCTAGCCCAAGATAGATGTCCTATATTAATAAATTTTAAAAGGGGCATACCCCAATGGAATTTTATGAATAAATTAACCTTTAAATTTTCATTTATATATACATTGTGGACAGACCCTTGATGTTAAGAGACGTTGACCCATAAATCACATCATAGACAAAACTTGAGCCCTCATAAGAAGAGAACCTTTGAGTGTGAGCATCTTGCTTAGATCAATCCCTCATCTTGCCTGGTCAACTTAAAACATTCGTTAGAAGAGCATAGAAATAAGCCAAATAACACACCTCACCATCCTTATTACCAAGGGGACTAAAATCCCAATTAAAATGGATTACAATTGCCTATATCAAAGGACAGAATCTTAGGAAGAAATAAGAAAAGGAAACAATATAATAAAACTTATCATAATTGTCGAAAAGGAAAAGGAAACAAAGTAAAAGAAATCCTAAGAAGGACTAACAATCAGTCCTGAGGAAAGAGATATACTAAAATAGGCCAAAGATACCTAATGGGAGGATAATAGTAATCTTCATGTTTCTAAAAAAGCTACTGAAACTACTATGGCATGTAAGAAACATTAGTACATCTTTGAAATGTCAAAACACCAAAAAGCCAGGAGAACATAATGCTCATCTAATCTAACTATAATAACAATAAATCAGCATCGACAGATAATGAATAACCATAATGCTACCACAACTTGCAATCCTCATAGTCCTCCAAATTAGATTGCTCGCTCACATTGCACATAAAGAATTTTTTAAATTCATTTAAACATTACTTTCACTGGGTTACTAAGATTAATTTAAGACTATGCCAGAGACTTCAAAATACAATGACAGAGCATGGACTCTGTTTCGCATAGATAATCCAGAATTCTAATCTTTTAGAAATACATAAGAAATTTAAAACTCCATTAGTGCTTATTTTGAATGGAATCCTAGCTCTGTCATAAAGATCAAATAGCTAAACTAAACATGATATAAAGATTGTCATTAATTACCCTTCACAAATCCATTTTCCAGGGAGGCAAGGTATCATTTGAGCTACCTCAGAATCCTGAGTTAGGGAGCTCCATAATACACCAGCCAGTCCTGGCAAAGGGGATCTAACAATTTAACATTCACAATATGAAAAACCAGAAGGAAAGAGATCACCAAAAATGGTAGACAAGAAATGACCTCAATGACATTTAAAATGAATCCATATCATGACAGAGTTCTACTTTTAATCAACTGAAAAATACTCCTAGCTAAACCACATAATCTATACTGCTAGCCAAAAGGAACCGCAACCCTACTTGAATGGAACCAACCAACCAGATAAATACCTACCATCTAATACAAATAGTAAAATTAACCCTAAATAATTAGAATGAATGCATAAATCAAGAAACCATTAGGAAATCAGGGCGAAGTCCAAATACCAAGTACTATATATTAATATTATTCATAGATGTACATAATATAGAGTCTTAGGGATTTAATCTGAGAGAGACAAAATCTTGTGCTTTTGGATTTAATACAAAAAATTGACACTATCGTAGATAATTAAGCTTACTAATAGACTGATAGCTCTATGATAAACTAAAAAACCTATAGTACTAACCCATAACCATAGTAAGCTTTCCTCGGTCAAGCCAGATCCCTACCTCACTTCCAGTACACCATAATCACTTCAGGGATGTTGTTGGGCTGCTCTACATAGTAGTTTGGAGGAAATTTGAAGTTGAACTTTGCATGGCTGGTTTTCTCTACATTCGACATATAAAAGTCTAGGTCATCGAGGTTGTCAAATGTCACCCCTAGTTGAATGTATGTGTTAAAGATAGGTAGTTGAGAAGCCACTCCTTGCTCTTATCTGCAATGATCCCCCACCACCTAAGGAGAAAGTTTAAATTGGCCTCCATTTTAGGCCACTCTCGAGAAAATGCTAAACCCTCGCGAATGACCAAGGAAGGACAACAATAAGCAGTTTCTAAGTTTGGATGCCCCAAGGGTAGATTCATATACTTCTCTGGAAGGGGAATCTTGAATTTTCTATCCATGCTATATACTACTTGTTTCAAGCCCTTTCTCCAGGTAGGAACAAACATATCTTTGCATAGCCGAATAATATTCTTCGCTCCCACTTTGGTTCTTGCCAGGTAGCCGATAAAAGACCCTATGATATCACTATTGGTTCTCCAAGTATATTCATAATCAAATACTCCCTCCCCCAAAGCTTGGCTAATTGCAATTTGAGACATGTCATCTAGAGGATACAAAATTTGATTCCACCTCTTTGGTTTCATTGACCCATAGAATCCAGGGTTTGACTTTCAGTAGCATGAAATAGATAAACATTTGAGTCCATGGTTAACGACAACAATGAAAATGAAAGGCACTGATGGGGGATCCAAATAAAACAAATGGAAATGTTTGGAAGCAATCATGTGAACTACAATCATGATGTCATTGAGATGAAATCATTTATTGGTGATAGAGTGCAGAGTACCAAGACACATGAATCACCATCAGAGGCATAATTACACAGTACTCAGTGAAGCCTAAAATTTTGGCTGTCATAGTAATGATAATCAACGTACTAAAACCAGTTGAGGGATGTAAATTATAAAATTAAATGTAACTTAGGGTGAAAGATTATGTATAGTATTACACTTAGGGAGTGCAACAAAGAAGAACTACCTAATGTAAAAAGTGTGAAGTCTCGCCCTTGACATAGAACTACTAAGTAAATATTGAACATTTTAATCTTGATTTAAAAATAGTTTATAAAAAGAGGGGACATAAATAGAGAAAAAGTACAAATTTAGAGAGGTGGAGAATAGCCATCATTGAAAATCAATGAATTGACTCCATCTGCTCTTGAGTTTGCTAGCTGATCTGCAATTTGGTTGCCTTCCCTATATATATGAAAAATCTTATAGTCTTTGAGTTTGTCTATAAGACAAGGACCTTCTCTAGTTGGAAATTGAGAACCCAATAAGGGGTTGACCTTTTCCTAATGACATTCAAGATAATTTGGGAGTCTCCCTCAATGACAATTTTGGTTAATTTAAGCTTAAAACATAACTGAATACCTTGATAGAGGGCTTCAAGTTTTGCTAGGTTATTCGAGGTAGGATGTATTGACATAGCTATTTTAGCTATCCAACAACCAACATCATTATTTATAATGCATCTGATGCCTGCTATACCTGGTTTACCACGAGCAGCTTTGTTGAAATTCAGCTTGGCCTAGCCAGTAGGTAGTGGCTCCCATCTATAGTTATTCCTAGCCTCCCTATTATTCTTTGAGTAGAATAAGGGGGAATTAATCAAATTAGGCCAAGATTCCTTCATGAGTCCATCCCAATTCGAGAAAGAACCTTCCTCTAGTCATGAGTTTCTTAAATAAGATGTAATGATTCCTTTCCTTCTAGAGTTCCTAGGCCATGATCGAGGGGGAGATGTTCCAAAGCTTACTATAAACACCCTTCACTAGATTTGTAGGCTAGCCTCTAAGAAAATCAGACAAGGATTTCGGGAAGGGGGTAGACCAACCCAACATCTACTTGAGCCACTCCCAGCAACTTTGGGAGTAAGGGCAATTAAATAAAAGATGGTTTGAGTCTTTGTTTCTTGTTTTGCAAAGAACACACCTAGAAGGACCCTGAATACCAAGTATGTATAATTTGTCCATAGTTAGAATCCTGTTTTGAACAGCTAACCATAGGAAGAAACCTATTTTCTGGAGACAAGAAGGGTCCTAGTAGAGCTTTAATGGGATATCCACCAAAATTGATTTGTGAGTTTCTAAAATGGCCTTGTATCCATTTTTAACATTATATTTCCCATCATTAGATGCTGCCCAAATTAAGATGTCTTTCTTGTCAGATTCCTTGAGTTTCCTATCTTCTAAAATCTTCTCAAATTTATTGGCCTCCTTAGCATCAAAGCCCAAACCATTTAGAGATTTCCATATCCATTTAGGGGTTTCATCTGTATATACCAAGGTCTTATAATCCCTGATTTTGTTACCCCAAAGATTAGACAACTTGTTTTTGAGGTTCTGAGAGATGTTGCTAAGAGAGAGGGGAGGTTTACCATCCCAGGAATCATCCCAAAAAAGGGCCTCATCACCCATACCTACATCCCAGGTTAAAAAATTACAAATTAGCTTTTGACATTTTAACATGAAATTCCAACTTTTTGACCCCTTAGGAGGAGCGATAACCCTAAAAATTGAGAGTGGATCTTCCGCATTAAGATAGTTATTGTAAAGAATCTTAGCCCATTTATGATTTCTTTTGTTAAATAGGTGCCAAATAAGTTTAGCCCCTAAGGCTTCATTTTGCCAAATTAGATTCTTGATCCCTAAGCCACCTAATTCTTTAGGTTTGCAAATACTTTACCATTTGATGAGGGCCAGTTTATTATCTTCATCTCGATCTTTCAAAAGAAAATTCCTCATTTTAGATTCAAATGTTTGGAGATTTTTCTTTGAAAGGGGGAGGCAAGATAGAGGGAAAGTTGGGATTGCCGATAAGACTGCTCATATCTTTGTGCATTGTCCTACCTCTGTGAGCCATTTGTCCTTCCAATTGCAGAGTTTGGAATCTAGGTTTTCTAATGTATTGTCCAAAACCTTACTAGATTTAGTTCCTTTTTCTAGGGAAATACCAAGATATTTGCAAGGGAAGGTTCCTTTCTTAAAGCCCATTACCTTGCATATTTTTTGCTCTAAGTCTGGCTTAGTATTAATGAAGAAGATTTCTGATTTGATTTCATTGACCTTCTATCCCAAAGCTTCCATATACATATTTATGATACATTTAAGAGCACAGGCCTCTGAGACTAAACTTTTACCAAGTAGAATAGTGTCATTAGCAAACTGCCAGTGGGTAATATTAGGCAGATTTTTGGTGACTATGATACTTGAGATCTTTTGTTTGTTATATGCATATGTCACTACTCTCTCGAAAGCCTCTGCCATGATAATGAACAAAGAAGGGGATAAAGGGACCCTTGTCTAATACCTCTGGATATATCGAAGAAGCCTTCAGGCGTACCATTGATTAGAATGGAAATTTTAGGGGTGGATATGAATTTGAAGATTAGATTAATCCACTAATGGGCAAACCCAAAAGCTCCTAATATCTTACATAGAAACCTCCAATCCACCATATCATATGCTTTTTTAATGTCCAATTTCATGAACCTATAGGCTTCTTTGTTTGAACATGCGAAGTGGATGGTTTCCTGAATGGTGATGATACCATCAAGAATTGATCTACCCGACATGAATCCAGTTTGTTCTTCCGAGATAATCTTGGGAAGGATTTCTTTAAGCCTTTTTTCTAGTACCTTGGATAAAATTTTATAGACTTTATTGCACAAGGCAAACAGTCTATAGTCACAAGGAGATTCTGGATCAGACTTCTTTGGGATCAGAGTGATAAATGAATGATTGATTTCAGCAAGAAGAGAACCTCCATTTTTGGATGCTTCAATTGCTTTCCATAGATCAACACCTATGATGTCCCAACACTTTTGGAAGAAAATGGCTTGGAATCCATTTGGACCCAGAGATTTATTCGGGTCCATGTCAAAAACCACCTTCTTAACTTCTTCTAAGGTGATAGGTTTTATTAGGTTTTTGTTATCTTCTTGAGTTAAAACTTTAGGAATACCTTCCAAAAGTTTTGTTTGCGCTATTTTTCTTGAGCCTTCATGGTTATTTAGTATGTTTTGGAAATTTTTAACGAAGGTTTTTGCTATTTTTCCTAGTTTTTCAGTTAGGACACCTTGATACTCTTTGACACACCTGATTCTGTTCTTAGCTCTATTGTATAATGTGGAGTTATGAAAGAATTTAGTGTTACAATCCCCTTCCGCTACCCATCTTTTTCGAGATTATTGTCCCCAGAACATCTCTTGTTTGGATAGAATGTCTTCTTGCTTGGCTAGCAATTCTTTTTCAAGAAGATAGCTCTTATTATGCATGCCCTTGATAATTACTTCAGTGTTTAGTTCTTTAAGTTGGCTTTCTATATCCAATTTTTCCTTAAAGATGTTATTAAACTTTTCTTTGTTCCACCTAAGGATACATTCTTTAAGCATTCTTAGTTTGTTGACAAAGACAAAAATTTTTGATCCTTCACAACTATCTTGGGCCCATCATAGTTTAATATTGTTGATGAAATTTGGGTCTAGGAACCACATTTTTTTGCACTTGAATGGGTTCCTAGCCAATTTGAGGGGCTCAAAAAATTCAAATTTGACTGGGAAGTGATCAGACCCAACTATGGGAAAAATGGTAGATTGAATGGTTAGGTTGCTCTCATTTAGATCTCCCTTTAACATAAACCTGTTGAGATTTTCTACAATATAAGAAAAATCCTTTCGTCTATTATTCCATGTGTAAATACCATTATTGGTTGGGGTGTCAATCAAATTATGCAAAGCACACCATTCTTTAAAGTATTTGGATGCTTGTGATAGCATCTGAGTCCCTCCCTTTTCATTGATGTCTAGGATAGTGTTAAAATCACCTCCTAATAACAATAACTCATTATTATGATGATCCATAAATTGACCAATGTCATTCCATACTAATTTTTTGTCAATATTATTGATTGGGCCATAAACATTTATTATTATAAAATTAATGTTTGATTTTAAACTTTGAACATTACCACTAATCCAATTGTTAGAACTATGAAGTATGTTGATGCTAACATTCCTAAGATCCCAGATGATGCCTAGTTCCTCAGATGCTCCTGAAGATTCTTGGAATACAGAAGACCATAATCCTAACATCCTACTTAATTTAGCTATTTCTACTTTATTTAATTTAGTTTCCTAGATTGGAACAATATCAGAATTAAAGGATTTGAGGTTATGTTTTAATAACCTCTTTCTCCTAGGGGCATTGAGACCCCTAGCATTCCAAGTGGAGATCTTCATATCTGATCGGGAAGGCACTTCCCCTTCCCATTGTAGAAAATTTGATCTATCTTCTACTGTTCCCTACTAAGGCCATCTACTTCCCTAAGCTCCTTTAGTGATCTTCTTCCCCTTCTGCCCTTTACTTTTCCACGATTGGGGGATTTGAGCCCTTCTTGAGACATATAGATACCTAGTTGGTCTAGGTTAGCTTCTACTTTCTATACTATATCAATTTTCTCTGCTAAGGACTATTCCTATACCTTAAGATCAGCTTTTGAAGTGTTTTGAGGAGAGAAACCATCTTGATTAATAAACTCTGACTTACAACCCAATTTACTGTCGTTAAAGGTATCATTGAGTCTTTGCTAAACAGAGGGATTTGATGTTGTCATTTGGGATTGAATAGCATAGATGTCTTCTAGTTCAATATTTGATAAGTCTTTTCCGAGGTCTTCACAAGTGGAGTCTTCCCCTCCAAGTTTAAGGATCCTCTGAATAAGTTCTTCCTTTTGAGCTGCTGAGGTATTGTCAATTCTGTCTGCACTGAAAACATGAACTAATTCATCCACGAGCTGATCTAGATTTTCTTCTTCTGATTTTGTCATGTCAAGTTCAACATTTGTAGGTTCCAAGTAGCTTTCCTTATTTAGAAATTCTTGAAGTTCTTTGACTGGTAACTTGTCTGCTTGTTCCCTATCTCCTTCCTTGTGGTGATTCCTACTGATAGGTGTGAATGGAGAGCTGCTTGTTGTAGCTAGAGTTTGCCAAAATTTATTATTCTTGACCAGGGTATCCAAATTATTTTCAGCCAACTCACTATGACTAAGTTCTGGTGAGATTTCTTCCTTTTGGGATTCTTCCTCTTCATTTACCTTACAAGAAGTAAACAACATGAGATTCTTGATCTCCTCTAGTTGTCTTTTTTGGTTATCTTCTAAAGCACCTACTTGCTGGATGTCAAGGATCACTTCCAAATTATCATCTTCATGTGTCTGATAACATTTTTCTTTTGTATCTTTCTCAGAAGGTATATCCTTAGGTTTCTTCTAGCTGGTTGTGATGACCCTAAGAGATTCCTCCCCATTATCCATATTTCCTTGTTCCTAAGTAATTTGATATTTTCTGTCTCTGCTTTTTCTTTTTAACTCTTCTTTACATTCTTTCTCTATTTCCTGTTGTCCACAATGATGCTCTACAATCTGGGTTTGCTGGATATGTTGGAGGAATTATTCTTGTCTCTTTTACCATCCTCTTGATAGGATTTACCATTGGTTTCCAAAAAGTTCCCTTCCTATTGGGTATTCTTATCTTCAAATTTGTCTATGATGCCTTTGTGGCACATTGCCTTATGCCCTATTTTGTGATCTTCCATGATTGGCTTTTATTTAGTCAAATCTGAATCAATTCTTATATAGCCTTCCAATGAATCTTGTCCTTCTTGAAGTATCTTGAGTTGTCTACTTTTGATAAGAGGTAGAGATTTGCTAAGATTTGATGTTTTGTCCAACATGTTGAAGGACTGCCTTCTTTCATCATCAAGTCTGATAATATCTAATATTCTACCCTCATATTTGAGAAATTCTAAATCATACTTGGATCTATTAGTGATGAGTTTTAAATGTTTGATATTGGATTTGTTTGTTTGATAGTTGATTAGGAGTTTAACATCATTTCTTTTTTCAAAAGTCATATCCAATCCAATAAGATTTCCTAGTGATCTACCAATCCTTTTTAAGATGTTAATGTGTTTTAATTCTAGAGGTAGTGAGTGAACTACAAACTAGGAAGGAATTTATAGATCTAAATCACTTTCATTATAGTTAGGTATCCAATCAAAGAAATAAACCACATGACCTCTAAACATGCAATTAGAAATTTTAAGAAATTCCTTTTTAACGAATTCATCATAGCAATGGAGAGAAAGAATTCTATTAGAGAACTTAGAGATACATACCTGAGCGCCACAGAACTCTTCAAGCCAGTTGATCAATTTATGCAAATCAGTAATGGGGCCATTCCAATAGGTGAAGAGGCCTACCTCTTGAAATTCTTCCCATTTCTCTTCACTCTCTTGATTTCTAATGATGAGAACCATGTCTTCTAGATCTACAAGAAGATGATGGAGGGATTGGGAGGGTCTAGGGTTTAGATGGGGGTTTATGCTTACTCTGCAGTGTAGGGGTATGTACGTAGGGGATGTAAGTAGAGATAGATGGATCGATGGTTGAGAAGGAGTCTCTGACTAATGAGGATGAGTGAAACCCTCAAGCCCTAAGCAAAGATGATTTTGGTTGAGGGTGGCATACTTAGTTGAGTTGAACACCGCGATTTGTTTTTCTAGGCTTGAGACTGAGAATATTTTGGATGACATCTCTCAGCTGAATCTTTCTACTATGTTCTCCTCCTTCTCCATATGCATATCTACCAACAGAGCAAAGTGGTTTGAGGTATGGACCCTTGCTACGTCAAAGTAACCATAGTTGTTCTCCTTGCTTTGGATTCGAGGATTATGCGGAGTTTTACTAGAAAGTTTGAATGACGGGGGATGTCACAGGAAATGTTTTCCTGTATTGGTCCTCAAAGAGGGTTTTGGATGGCTTGCTTAATACCTACAATTCACATTTCTTTCATGTCTTTTTCTACTTCCCATTTTTTAGATATTAAGATCTTTAATTTTTTTTTTAATAAATAATAAATTAAATCTTAACATTATTGTTAATCTATTAGTATATAATTTTTTTAATAACTATGTTGACTATGGATGATTTTATTGGAAGTTTATTTTGAGTTGTTGCCAACTATAATGATGAACAGTGCCCTTTGTTATGATTTTCTTGGAACATTTGGTTATTTAAGGGCTTTTATATCAGTCAAATTTAGGTGAAATCCATGAATGGTATTTATTCCTATGAAAATTATAGCTAGTGTTCATGTTTATTATAATTCAATGTTATTTTGCAATGGTAGTTTCTCTTTGCTATGCCAAGTGGATTTATGGTAGATAGAGGGTTAACATCAAGGTGTCACTTCAACATTGCATTAGGTCTCTGTCAAAAGTAAATATCATTTGTACAATGTAAATAACCTTTAACGAACCATTCTCATTTTCATGAAATTCAATGTAGTAGGGGTTGTGCTCCCTAATCTTTCTTGTAAAAGAGGGGATGTCCTCTTCAAATCCAATTTAGGGTAAATGTATTTATACAAGACTTCAGTTTCGGGCTATACCGAGGGTTTTCTTTACCCCATTCTTTTTTCCCTAGTGCGTGCACTTTGAATGAGGTTGTATGGAAATATTTTGATATTGATAAAATGGGCATTTGACACATTTTATGGGCATTTCTTGTAAATATTTTTCCTCTTATGGTTATTCTATGAGCATTGGGCATTGACTATTAGATCACCAACGATCAACGATATCCAGTGGATTTCAGGCTGAAAGAGTAATAAACCCTGAAAGCTTGATAGGTGTTAAAATATATAAAATATAACTTAATTTTTATTGTGGCCCACCTTTCATATCAAGTAGTTTTTGGGTAGGAAGGGGAAACGAGGCCAAAAATTTACCAAAGGCTCCCACAATAATAACACGTGGACTATTAGACATGTCACCGCAAGGCAATAGGGGTTAACATCATCACGACCTTATATCAACTATTAGATCATGAAAGATGAATGCTATGAGGTGTATTTCAGGCTGAAAGGGAAAAGAACATTGCATTTTACAACAACATCCTTGTAATGACAACATGTGTCCACTCTATCATATCATTATATGTTGTGACTTGTGTTTCAATCAATGACTACAAGTAAAAGCTTTAGCTCTTAGCTGTATTATGTATGATCAAGAATGTAAATACCAACAACAATAAATACTTAATACATGTCACTTACCAAATATTAAATTTATAAAATTGTCTTTCTATAAAATTGTTTCCACTTGTGTTTTCATTGATCGATAATAGTTTTGTAGTTCTAAACTTGTATGTAGCAACAATATTTTAAAATCTAAATCATAGAAAGGCTTCTTGATTGAGGAATGCAACATAGTCTATCATTTCTTTCACCACTTTGAGTCTTTTAGTTCTCTTCTCAAATTTATTTTTAGGATAAGATCATGATGACTAAATGGTTTACAAATCATTGTACTATAACTATAGACTGTAGAATTTAGGGTTTAATTTTGATTCATGCATGTAACTTTGTAAACCTAAATCATTAGTAGTGAGTAGTTACTAGTTAAATTCTAGAATTCTAGCTAATTTGTAAACTAAATTATATAATTACTTGATTTACTTTAAATTTTTAAAGGCCAAAAGGAGCTAGGGTTTAATTTTAATCACCCTTATAAATTGTATTTTATGACTACATTGTTATTCAAATTTTGTTATTGGTTCACAATGACAAAAAAGAAACACGAAGAGTGCAACACATAAACAAGAGAGACGAAAAGATTTGACAAACTTTTTTGAACTACTTAAAACAAAAGGTTTCATTGATGAATTTCATGATATTTATGATCCTATTATATATGGGAAAAAATCATGGAAATTAGATTTTCACTTAAAAATAAGTGGATGGATCCAAAAAGGATGAAAAGTATTCTAAGTATAACACTAGTGTAGGGAACATAACATATAAACTGACAAAGTGGCCTATTGGAATAGACCATTCGGCATTTCGTCCAATATTCCCTTGTCTAGAACTTGTCATGCTTTGTACTGAAAACTATGATGAAAATAACAATGTAGTTGTTAATAAAAATACTTAGGAGATAATTTTTTCCATAACAAAGATTGAATTTGCTAAGCTATTGGGAGTAACATGGGTAGCACAAAACTCAAATGTCCACATTGACCTGGAAACCCTAGCAGAGTCATATGAGAGATTACCAACAAATAAAAAATATTCCTATGTTAGATGAATAATGTTATCCCCATCCAATGTTCAAAGTGACCATAAGCCTCCTTATAAATTTGATAGCTTTTTGCAATGGGTTTAGGATATTATATCCTTGCTATCATTTTTTTTGGGGTTGGAAAGTAATGAGAAAGTGGGTGCCAACATTTTGGAAATGATTTACAATATTCATTGTCAAGTAGTATCAATATGATATAATTTTATTAGGCACATTATTCATAGCATGCAAGAACAATCGTTAATGACTAAAAGTTGTTCCCATAAGACATTTACATTCAAAACCTACTTGTGCTATCTTCTTCTATCAAAGCATCATCAAATATCTCAAAGTAACCAGCTTAATCTTAATGTTCAAGATCAAGTATATCAATGGTCACCTATTATAAGGATGAGAGATAGTAGAAGAAACTACAAGGATTTTGTTTACATCTTCTTGGCACCCATGTGTTATATAATTATAGACACTTCAATGCTTAGATTACCCAAGTCCTGTAGAAATTACATTGAATTGGGAAGTCAAATATAATTCGTTGATTGGTACTTCATGGAGGACTACACTGTATTAAGGTTTTACGGTTCAAATGTAGAACCCTTCAAACTTTCAATACATGTGAAACAAAGGGTTTTTGCATTGTTATATGTACAATAAATAAAGAGCATAGATGCACTATTTCATGGTCAGAAAAAGAAAAACCATATTTTTTCCTTTTCTTTCTCATGTGGAGGATTCACATTTGATAGATAAGCATTCCAAGTGGCAGTATGATCTAATAAATGTAATTGGCTCAAAGCTTGTATAGTATGGGTACAATCCAACCAAGTATGTACATGAGAGTATCCCATTCATTGAAAGATTTAGAAACATGGACCCTTGGCAATGTTGGAATACGTTAGAATAATTGAGAGGGGGGGTGGGGGTGAATCAATTATCCAAGGTCCAGATGTAGAAATAAAAATTTTCAAAATTTAGTGCACCCATAAAACATTCATACCTATACATGCATCCATTATGCAATCACTAAAACTTGTATGTTACTGCCAAATCAACTTGTAGAAATATAAAGCATGAAACATAATAGATTCATCACACCTGACACAATGATTTACATGGAAATCCAATTTGGGAAAAACCCCCAGTAACATGTTACTCCTTTTCACTCTTGTAAAGTGATGCCTTGTGAAAGGCCAACCCCATTAAATATTACAATACACACTATTAAATGTGACCTGGTTAAGAGATTTCAATCACCCTATTAGAAGTGAGCCTTGTTAGAGGACTTTAGGCCATTCACTTGGAATGCCACCTGATTAAAAGATTTACAAATGACTATTAGGTCAACCTTGATCCAAAGGATTTACACTAGACTAATACAATTGTTAGAGAGTAATAGTAGAGCTTTGATCTGATACAACTTACAACTTCTCTTAAGGATTTTAGATCTCTCTTTAGTCCTCAATTCTAATTGGCCTTCATACTTTGCAACTCTATCAACTTGTTCATCCTTCAATCATTCATCTCCTTAAGCCTTCTTGCTTAACATGTTATTGTAGATTCTCTTCTTAGGTCACTTAATGAAGAAAAACCCTTAACTCCTCCTCCTTAGGTTATCACACATGAAATTTTTTTCTTCATGACCAAATGTTCCTATAAATAGGAAATTAGGATATTTTTCTGCTCATTTTTCATCGTCCAATTTAGAGTTTTAGATGGATTAGGTAGGATACAATGTATCTACCCCATATCTTGTATCTCTTCTAGAAATTTCTCCTAGATTCTATTAGAATTCACCTAAAAATGGTTTACAACAATTTCTATGCCACCAACTCATCAACCTTATCTTTCTCTTGGTTCACAAGTTTCAAGAAAACAAACTTGTTGGGTTAGATTTAGTGAATCTTTAATTTTTATCATAATGCAACAACTTGGCCTTATCAATCTTCTGATGCTCAGAACATATTGTGTTGCTCGACATCAACTATAAAGTCTACTATCATGCTTGGCATCCACTAGAATTTTCTTTCACTTAGCTCCAACTAACTTTCTGCTCAACTTGCACTGACTTTGCTTGACACCTACTGTCCACTTGGTCAAGCTTAGTAGACAAACTTTGTGTGACTTATTTTTCTAAACTTTCTTAGTGTAGCCAACATTTGTAACCTTAAGTAGATTATCAATACATCATGCCATCATTGTTTTAACTAATCCTTGTACTTCATTACATAATCATAACTCAACGTTTCCTCTAGGTGCTATTGTTACCTCTTATTGATCAAATCCTCTTCATTAATCAACTAAGTGATATTACTTGAATCTTGTAAGTAGTTGTCTTAGTAGCAAATAGCAAGTTTGACATTAGTGACAAAACAATGATTGAAACACATAGTCTTTTTCAACAATCTCCCTCTTTCAACAATCTCTCTTAACAATGATATTTTCAATTAGATTTCAACAATCTCCCTCTTTGGCATTGATGGCAAACCAAATTAATCAACCAAGTCAATCAAATGGTGAACATCTTGTTCAAGAAAACTGACTAGGTTAAAACAGTAAGGCACTATGAAAAAAAAAATTTGTATCAAGATTTCTCCCTCTATTAGAAACTTCGATCTTCTGATTAGGTTACAAAAGTATTTCTTATAACTCCCTCTAAGTTTCTTCTTGTATCTCCCTCTTACTAGGTAGATTAGGATTTCTCCCTCTTTCTTACATCATTCATGTGTCCTCTTCTAATCAACAACATTAGCATTTATCTGATCTCCCTCTAAGATCAGTAGTAATCTCTTGTACTTTCTCTCTTATCACTTATAAGGAATATCTCCCTCTTATTCATTTTAGCTCTCTAATCAATATCTCCTTTCTCTATTCTGACTCGACTCTTGATATCTTTCTTTGATATACTTTCTCCCTTTGATGATGATCAATAGATCTTTTTTTTTGATGTTGATCAATTTAATGTATTTTCACCCTCTTTGACAACAATGCCAAAGACATATACTAAAAACTTTGTCATCTTAAAATTGTTGGATAAAATTGTCTAATTGTGCGTTGTCTTTGATGTTACACAAATGTCATATCAGTTGGCAGACAATGCTTACCAAGCTCACTTGGTCAGCAAGGCAATTTTCTATGTCTACCGAGCATTCCCAGAGATTACTCTATGTAGTCAGTGACTATTGAGCTCACTCGGGCATCAAAAGAAATTGTGGTAAAAAGTAGTGTTAACCAAGTTCTCATGGTTAAAAAAGGAAAGTTGGTCAGAGGTTAGTGTTTACTAAGTTTACTCAGTTTCCAAAGGATTTTTGTAGGTTCATAGTGTTAACCGAGCTTCTGTTGGTTAATACAAAAAATCATTTCAGGATCAATATTTACCGAGTAGGGTTGGCCAATGAAGGATTTTGTTAATTTGAGAAATGAAGTTTAATTTTTTCAAGTATTGGTTCTAGTCGACTGAGGTAATGATTATTGGTAATTTTAACTTGTAATTGGGCTGACTTGATAATCCGAATGGTATATATGAAAGGTCAAGTTGAGATTCTATAGTATGAGCAAGTATGCAAGTGTATTGATTGTTTGGAGAGGAAAGTGTGAGAAAATTTGAAGGATGGCCAAATATCCTTGAGGAGCAAAAAAGTTATTTTTGATTAGAAAGGATCTCACATGAAGTAGAACAGAGATCTGTAATCAGCAATTCAGTTGCATCTCATTCAGGTCATTTTATTGTTACTTTCTTACCATTGTAGTAGTGATTCCAAAATCTCTTAGCAAATTTAGTTTAACAGCCAGTTGTAAATCCTCTAACAAGGTGACAATTCTATTGAATTATTCTAAAGACCTATTACAAGGCCACTCCTAACAAGGTTATTAAATCCTCTAACAATGTCACACCTAACAGTGTGTTTTGTAACCTTTAACTAGGTTAGCTCCTAACAGGGCTCACTTCAAAAGAGTAAAAATCAATAGTTAGTTACTTGGTTTTTTTTCCCATATTGGGTTTCCACATTAAATCTAGTGTCTCAGGTGCTCATGTTATTTCTTTTATGCTTGCATGTTAATCATTGTGAATGTTTAAGATCTGTTAAAGTATAACATACATTGCATTCATCGAGTTACAATATTTTAAGTATGTTTACCAAGAGATAGCAATAAATAATTTTATCAAACATCTAAGGGATCTATGGATTTTCTTTTGTGGTAACTAATTCACCACCCCCCCTTTCAGTTACTCCATCTATATTTCCAACAATTGGTATCAGAGCTTTTGGTGCTTGTAGGAAATGTTTCAAGGACCTAAGCTAAAGATTAGGATGTCTTACAAGAGAGAAATTCCAAGGCTTAATATAGATAACTTTTCAGCATGACAGGGTCTCATGAGGCTTCATCTGGCTTCCATTGGTGATTTAAGAATAGAATACCTTGATGAAGAATACACAACTCCTTCTAGTACATTATCTATTGGTGACATTGATGAGAAGAAGACTCATAACACCATGATGATAGACATTGCATCTACACTAAGCTATGAAGAATTTGATGATATCAAGGACTACAAAACTACCTTTGAAATGTGGAACAAGCTAAAATATATCTATGGTGGTGATGACAATGTGAGAAGAGCCAAAGCAGAAAGCCTTAGAGGAAAATTTGATCAGATGAGAATGAGAGAGGATGAAAAAATTGCCAAATATGTTGAAATGATCAAAGCAAGTGTTAGTGCAATCAAAGCTTCTAGAGGAGAGATCAAGGAAGAAACAGTTGTATGTAAAGTTCTTAGAACATTTCTTCCCATTTATGCAATTAGATTATCTGTAATTCAAGAAAGAAGGTGTGAGACAAACCATAAGATAACTTTGGATACCTTAGTAGGAAGATTGACAACCTTTGAGCTAGATAACTATGACAATTATGTTCTAGCTCCCAAGAATATTGAATCAGCATTTGAGGCCAAGCTTTCACTTAAGAAAAAGGAAAGAAAATAAAGGACACTTAGTCAAAAAGTGAAGAAGAATCCAATTTTTTTTTAATGGTGATCTTGAAGTTGTTGAAGCTCTACTTGCAAGGAAATATTCTAGAGGTAGAGGAAAATACAAAGGTAAAGTTTCCCTAATCTCTTTTTCATGTGAATAAATTGGTCATATTGCAGCCAGGTGCCTAAACAAAGCAAGCAAGGATGAGAAGAAAGGTCACAAGTGCAATGGCAAGAAGGATTTCAAATCATTCAAGGAAAAAGGTAAGAAAACATGTTTTATGGCTAAGGATTCTGATAATAGTGAAGATGAAATAGTTTACATTGCTATGAAAGATGAATCTAATGATGAAGAAGAAGATAAGATGGCACTTATCTCTCATGTGAGAAAGAATGATACATGGATCATAGATAGTGAATGTTCACATCATATGACTGGTGACAAAAAAAAGTTTGAACACTTTGAAGACTATGATGGTGGTAGTGTAAGGTTTGGAAAAAATGAACCTTGTTGAATAAAAGGAAGAGGATGAATCTCAGTAACCAAAGAACTTGTATATGATAATTCCTATTAGGTTGAAGGACTAAAAAATAATCTATTGAGTGTGGCACAACTAATCAATATTGGATTCAAGGTTGAATTCATGCATGGCAAGGTAAGACTACTCAATGACAAAGGAAAACTGTTTGGATTAGGCAAACAAATAAAAGGTAACTTGTTTTATCTTGATCTTGAAGAGTGCTCATGTTTTATTGCTCAAGTTTAAGAAATTTGGTTATGGCATAGAATGTTATGTCATGTAAATTTTGATAAAATGGTGAAAATAAGAAAATTCAGGAAAGTAAGAGGCATTCATAGTTTGAAGAAACTTGATGTTGGTTTATGCAAGAATTGTCAAATTGGAAAAATGGGAAAGACTAGCTTCAAAAGTAAAAACTATTAGTTTGAAGATATTTTACAAATTGTGCATACTAATTTGTGTGGACCTATTGGAATTGAGAGCTATAGTGGAGAGAAATTCTTTATTCTTTTTGTTGATGACTACTTTAGAATGATGACTGTTATGTATCTAAGAGAGAAGTTAGAAGCATTTGAGAAATTCAAATGGTATTTGAAAAGAGTAGAGAAATAAATAAGAAAAATATTGAAATTCTTAAGATTAGATAGAGATGGTGAATTCATCTCCAATGAATTCAATAACTTTTGCATTGAAAGAGGAATCAAAAGATAGGTATTAGCCCCTAGAACTCCCAAGTAGAATGGAATAACTGAAAGGAGGAATAGATCTATCATGGATTGTGCAAGGACTCTAATGATTGAAAAGAACATTGCTCTCAAATACTGGAAGGAAGCTATCAACATTGCAGTTCATACCTTAAACCAAGTACAGTTGAAGAAGGACTCATTCAAAACCCCCTATGAGTTATGGTATGGCTATAGACCCAATGTAAGTTACCTGAAAGTATTTGGAAGTAAATGTTACATCTTGAAAGAATCTAAAAAAGGAAAATTTGATGTGAAAGGTGATGAAGGTATATATTTTAGGATATTCTTGCAAGAGTAAGGCATATATATGTTTGAATTTGTCTACTCACAAAATCATAGAAAGTACACATGTGAAATTTGATGAGTTTGCTGAAAGGATTGAAGAAGAAAGCAAAAAGGAAGCAAAATATTATAGGAGATTTGTCTACATTGAACTTGATACATTCCCAGAAACATTTTTCAATCAAGAGACTTCTACTCTCAAGTCTTCCTCAGTCACCGAGTTGCAAGAAGTTCAAACCAAGTCACAAGGACTTGAGTCACATTTTGAAGCTATTGAGCCAATGCCTACCGAGTCTGAACAACTAGAACCTGAAGTTGAAGTTCAAGAAGATGAAAATGCAATTCATTCAAGAGGCAAAGAACCTGTATTGGCCAAGTACATGAGGAGGCATCATGCACCAGATTAGATTATTGGAGTTAAATCAGAAGGTATAATGACAAGAAGTAAGCTAAAAGGTACATGTTTACTTGTTGATTTTGAACTTAAAAATGTCAAAGATGCATTGGAAAATGAAAGTTGGATTGAGGCTATGAATGAAGAGATAGAGTAAATAGAAAAGAAAAAAACATGGAATCTTGTACCTAGGCCCAAAGATAAAAATATGATTGGAACTAAATAGGTATTCAGGAATAAGTTGAATGAAGATGGTAAATTATCAAGAAACAAAGCTAGATTGGTGTGTAAAGGCTACTCTCAAGAAGAAGGAATTGATTATGGTGAGACTTTTGCTCCTATTGCAAGATTGAAAGGTGTCAAGACCTTACTTGCATATGCAGCACACAAATGATTTAAGGTATATCAGATGGATGTTAAATCTTTATTTCTCAATGGTATTCTTGATGAATAAGTCTACATTGAACAACCTAAAAGTTTTGTTGATCTAGACAAAAGGGACATGGTCTAAAAATTACAAAAAGCATTATATGGTTTGAAACAAGCCCTTAGAGCATGGTATGAGAGATTGTATAACTACCTTATTCATATTGGTTTCTAGAGAACTAATGATAATAGTAGTTTGTAAATCAAGGAAGGACAAGATAACAAGATTGTTTTGATAGAAATATTTGTGGATGATACTTTCTTTATAGGGAATGATGATCTATGCAAAGAATTTCTAGAGAAAATGAAATAAGAATTTGAAATGTCTATGTTTGGTGAGATTAAGTTCTTTGTTGGTCTTCAGATTCAACAAAATAAGAATGGTATCTACATCACTTAGTCTAAGTATATCAAAGAGATACTCAAGAAGTTTGGTATGGAAGATTCAAAACTAGTTGGAAACCCCATCTGTACTAGATTAAATCTTACCAAAGATGATGATTTTAAAAGGGGTAGATCAGACCTTATACAGATCAATGATTGGAAAATTACAATATGTAGTTCATACAAGGCCTGATATTGCTCTTGCAGTTGGTATAGTGGCAATATTCTCAGCAAAACCTAGAGAAAATCATATGATGGCAATCAAAAGGATCTTGAGATACTTGAAAGACACTGAAGATTATGGCTTATGGTATAAACTTGGAGGAAATTTGGACTTAATAGTGTTTACTGATGTTGATTAGGTAGGAAACATTGATGATAGAAAGGGTAAAAGTGGTGGAGCATTCTTTCTTGGAAAAAGGTTGGTATCTTGGACAAGTATAAAGAAAAATTGCACATCCCAATCTATAGCTGAAGCAAAATATATTGCAGCAGCAGTGAATTGTTCTAATATTGTTTGATTTAAATAGTTGTTGGAAGGCATGAAGGTTGAGATCAAAGAACCAGTTGTTATGTTTTGTGATAATAAAAGTGCAATTAACATATAAAAGAATCCAATGATGTATTCCAAAACCAAACACATTGCTATAAAATATCGCTTTGTCAGAGAATTGGTGCAGGACAAGGAAATCAGATTGGAATATGTCCATACAAAAGAACAGATTGCAGACATATTTACCAAGCCATTACCTAAGGATGCATTCTTGTATCTAAGAGGTAAGTTAGGGGTCATTCCCCTATCTAAATCTCACTAAAATAAAGCTTTAGTGATGCATCAACAAGAACCAAGTTGAAGATTTATTAGTTGGTGCAACATAGTCAAGGGAACATTGCATATGAGTCAGTACTCAAGGTAGATTAATACTCATTTGGTATGTTTTGTCTTTGGTATGTGTTGTCAAAGAGGGAGAGTTTACTATCATATCTTTTTGAATTTTTTTTGAGGTAGAGTTTACTATCATATCTATTTGGAGAAGAAGCTATGTAATTCCTTCATAGAGGGAGATTACTCTATTAGAGAAGTTTGTCACATAAAATCTAAGAGGGAGAAAATTTTTGTTAGAGAAAGACTTGTTTTCAAATTTCATTGTGCTATGACATGTTGTGTTGCCATCAATGCCAATGAGGGAGATTATTGGATACATTTGTCTAATTGTGTGTTGTCTTGATGTTACACAAATGTCATATTAGTTGGCAAACAATGCTTACCAAGCTCACTTGGTTAGCAAGGAAATTTTCTGTCTCTACTAAGCATTCTTAGAGATTACTCTGTGTAGTTAGTGTCTACTGAGCTCACTCAAGTGTCGAAGAAAATTGTGGCAGAGAGTAGTATTAGCTGAGTTATCATGGTTAATGAAGGAAAAGTTTGTCAGAGGTTAGTGTTTACCGAGTTCACTCAATTTCTAAAGGATTTTTGTAAGTTTGCAGTGTTAATCGAGCTTTTGTTGGTTAACACAAGAAATCATTTCAGGATTAGTATTTACCGAGCAGGGTCGACCAATGAAGGATTTTGTTAATTTGAGAAATTAAGTTTAATTGTTTCAAGTATTGATTCCAACTAACTAAGGTAATGATTATTGGTAATAGTAACTTATAATTGGGCCGACTTGATAATCTGAATGGTATATATGAAAGGTCAAGTTGAGATTCTATAGTATGAGTGAGTATGCAAGTGTATTGATTGCTTGGAGAAGAAAGTGTGAGTGAATTTGAAGGATGGTTAGATATCCTTGAGGAGTAGCAAAGCTATATTTGACCAGGAAGGATCTAGTGTGAAGAAAAACAAAGATCTATAATCAAAAATTTAGTTGCATCTCATTCAAGTCATTTTATTGTTACTTTCTTACCATTGTAGCAGTGATTCCAAAATCTCTTAGCAGAGTTGGTTTAACAACTAGTTGTAAATCCTCTAACAAGGTGATAGTTCTATTGAATTTTTCTAAAGACTTCTTACAAGGCCACTCCTAATGGGGTGATTGAATCCTCTAACAAGATCACACCTAACAGTGTGTTTTGTAACCTTTAACCAGGTTGGCTCCTAATAGGGCTCACTTCAAAAGAGTGAAAATTAGTAGCTAGTTACTTGGTGCTTTTTTTCATATTGGGTTTCCACATTAAATCTGGTGTCTCATGTGTTCATGTTATTTCTTTTATTCTTGCATGTTAATCACTGTGAATGTTTAAGATCTGTTAAAGTATAACATACACTACATTCACCAAGTTACAACATTTTAAATATGTTTACCGAGTGACAATAGTAAATAATTTTATCAAACATCTAAGGGATCTGTGGATTTATTTTTTTGGTAACTAATTCACCCCCCCATTTTAGTTACTCCATCTATATTTCCAACAAAAACTTGTAGATATAAGCTTTTGTAGCTTCTTTAGCTTCTCCCTTTGTCACCTTGCTTGTGACTGATTTGAAGTTTCATCTGTGTGATTACTTTAGGTAGATCCTAAAGTAAGATCCTCTACATCAATTTGTATTATATGAACACCAAATTGTTTAATGAAAAACACTCCTCTTGTTACTTAGATAGCCTTTGATGGGGGTATCACCCTTAATTTACCTCTTAGATACTCATGAGAATCCTTAGGTAATGGTTTTGTGAAGATATCAACAATTTGTTCCTTTGAGTTAACATACTCCATCTTCACCTCTTTATGTTGAACTAACTCTATCAAGTAATGATATTTGATTGCAATGTGCTTTGTCTTTGTGTGCATCACTAGATTCTTTGATATATTGATAACACTTGTATTCTCACAATAAAGTGTCACTAGTTCTATGATTTCTTCCTTCATTCCTTTGAGTAGTTGTTTGATCCATACAATATTTGAGCAGTTTATAGTAGTTACAACATATTCATTTGTATCAATACATTGTAGAGGACAACTTTGTTTCTTGCTAGTCCATGTAACTAGTCTTTTGCCTAAAAAAATGCTCCTCCATTAGTGTTCTTTCTGTCATCAATGTTTCTAGCCCAATCAACATCAGTATAGGTTCTCAATTCAAAATTTTCATTCTTTTTGTAGTATAGACCAAATTCTTCTGTTCCTTTCAGACATATCATTTTTCTTTTCACAATCATTAAATGATTCTCTTTGGGATTAGTAGATAATCTTGCAACTATCCCTATAGATAATGCAATATCAGGTTTGCTATGCACTACATATTACAATTTCCAATCATAGACCTGTATAATGTTTGATTCATCTCAATAGAATCATCATTGTTTGACAACTTGTGTCTGGTCACCATAGGTGTACTTACTAGTTTGGAATCTTCTAATCCAAAAGTCTTCAATATTTGTTTGGCATACTTTGACTGAGTGATGTATATACCATACTTCATCTAATATACTTGCAAACCCACAAAAAAAATTGATTTCTCCAAACATAGACATTTCAAATTCTTGTTTCATCTGATTTGGAAAAGCCTTACATAAAGCATCTTGAGGCTTACATAGAAAAACCTAAAGGATTATATTACACAAAGCTTTACATGGTTTAAAGCAAGCTCCAAAGCATGGTACGAAAAGCTTCACAACTATCTTATGAAGATTGCTTTTGATAAGATTGATGAAAACACCAATCTGTACTTGAAGATAGAAGGAGGTAAATGAATTTTACTAGCTAAAATATTTGTTGATGATATCATATTTAGAAGACACAATTCATTGTGTAAGACATTTGTAAATGAAATGAAGAAAGAGTTTGAGATGTCTATGTTTGGAGAAATAAAGTTCTTTTTTGGATTGGAAGTATATTAGATGAAATATGGTATTTACATCACTCAATCCAAGTATGTGAAGGAAATATTAAAAACTTTTTGTATGGAGGATTCAAAACTTGTTAGTAGTCCTATGGTGATAAGACACAAACTATCCAAAACTAATGATTCTACTGAAGTAAATCAAACATTGTACAAGTCTATGATTGATAAATTGCAATATGTAGCTCATAACAAATCTAACATTGCATTAGTTTTTGGGATTGTTGCAAGGTTTTCTACAAATCCTAAGGAGAATCATTTAATGGTTGTTAAAAGGATCATGAGATACCTGAAAGGAATAGAAGACTATGGTCTATACTACAAGAAAAATGACAAGTTTGAATTGAGAACCTATATAGATATTGATTGGGTTAGAAACTTTGATAACACAAAGACTACAAGTGGTGTAGCAATTTTCTTAGGAAAAAGATTGGTCACCTAGACTAGCGAGAAACAAAACTGTATATCTCAATCTATTATTGAAGTTGAATATGTGGTTGATGCATTAAATTTCACAAATGTGGTAAGGATCAAACAGTTACTCAAAGGAATGAAGAAGGAAATTACTGAACCTGTGGGACTCTACTATGATAATACAAGTGCTATAAACATATCAAAGAACCCTATCATGCATACAAAGACAAAGCATGTTACAATAAAGTATCATTACTTGAGAGGATTGGTTCAACACAAAGAAGTGACAATGGAATATGTGAATAGAAAAGAATAGATAGCTAATATATTCACAAAATCTTTACCTAAGGATGCATGTGAATATCTTAGATGTAAACTAGGGGTGAGACCCCTATCTAAAGCTACTTAAGAAGTAAGAGTAGTGCCCTGTATCTTTTGAGTTGGATGACATATTTTGCAATTTGATGCAGTGGATCTTACTTTAGGACCTACCTAAAGTAAGGAAGGATCTGAAAATAAAAAAATTACAGTCACATGCAAGGTGACAAAGGGTGAACCTGAATTGATTATATCTGCATGTATAGAGGAAAAGTCTTTGAAATTGTTGTCAAAGAGGGAGAATATACAAGTAAGAGGGAGAGAAAGAGGGCAAGTTTACTGAGAATATATTGAGGGAGATATAAGAGAATCAAGGAGATATCAAAGAGAGGTCAAATTAGAGAAGGATAAAGATTGTCAAAGAGGGACACGATTAGATGAGGGAGAAATTTGAGATCATAATATACAGAGGAAGGCACACATACCAATAGAGGGAGATATTTCAATAAAAGGTATTATGTTTCTTTTCGGTATTGTTGTTGGTATTGGTTTGCCATCAATGCCAAAAAGGGAGATTTTTAAAGTGAAGAAGATTGATGAAACCTATCATGGAACAATCAATTTTTTGTCACTAATGTCAAACCTACTACTTGTTGGTGAGACAATTGCTTACTTTGGTCTGAATTCTATCATTTGTTTGATTGATGAAGAGGATTTGAAAACAAAGGATAACAAGAGAACCTAGAGAAAGGTTGAGTTATTTGGTGTATAAAAGGAGCACTATGACCAAGAAAGACATTAATGATATAGTGTTATTGTCAAGTGCTAGTAAAATGTGTTAGATCCACGATTTAATGAATTTGAGCTAACAAAGTTGGTTTCTTGAATTGTGTGAAGTGTGTGGAAGATTACTATGATGAAATGGTCACATAGAATTCAAGATAAACTATTTTTAGGCAAATTCAAAGAGGATTATAGAGGAAGTTTCTAGAAGGGAATAAAATGGAATAGTGGGTAGATTCATTGAATCTTATCTAATCCTAGAATGGCTGATTGTGGTTAAGCTACAAAAGACCTAAATTCTCTATATAAGGAGATAGCAAGCTAGAAGAAAAAAATTTCATGTGAGAGAACCTAAGGAAGATAAGAAGTCTAGGGTGTTGCTTCATATGGTGGCAAAATAGAAGAGTCTGCAATTGGCATACAAAGAAAGAAGGCTTAAGCTAATGAAGTCTTGAAGGGTGAACAAGATATTAGAGACGAAGAGGATGAATCCCAAGCATAATAGAGGACTAAATGTAAGATCTGTAATCCATAAGTGAGTTGTTATTGTTATCAGATCAAGTCATGTTGTCACTCTCTAACAATTGTATCAATTTGGATATATTCTTTGGATTAAGTTTGACCTAGAAGTCATTAGTAAATCCTTTAATAGGGTGATATTCTAATTGAATGTTCTAAAGTCCTCTAACAATGCTCACTCCTAATAGGGTGGTTGAAATCCTTTAACTAGGTCATGTTTAATAGTGTGCATTGTAACCTTTAATAGGATTGGCTCCTCAAAGATTAACTCACATTAAAAGAGTGAAAATTGGTAGCATGTTACTGGTGGCTTTTTACAAATTGGGTTTCTATGTAGAATCCTTGTGTGTGATTGATTTTTTGGTATTACACGTTTACATTTATGCAAAGTTGTTTTGGTACAGAACATCAATATACATATGTTTAACATATTGAATGGTCAATGCATGCATAAGAATAAGTTGCAGTACTGAAATTTTTTTATTTGTACATTTGGAACTTGGATAACTAATTCCCCTCCTCTCAATTATTCTAAAGTATTCCAACATAGTAATATTGTCATTAATAGGTGTTGGAAAGGTGTGTACTGGGTGGGGTGAATCAATACTCATAAATAATTTCCTAATTCAAACTTTGAACCATAAACTCATCACTAAAATTCACATTAACCAACAATAACTATTTCCTAGTTTACCGATATTTTGTAGCAATAAAATAGTAAAGTAAAATAATAGTAAACCATAAATAATTAACCTACACATAACACAATGATTTTTGGCCTCTCAAAAACCTTTAGTTAGAAGGGAAATCATAATGGGGATGGTATCCACAACTCTTCATTACAACTATAAAGTTTGCTCAATTAAGAGTTACATATGTCATCTTCTAAATGAATCAACTAATTAGGAGTGATTGATACATTATTAGATGTATCTAATAATCCTTTTAGGAACTAATCTATTAATATATTTAATTAAACTTATATTGTGGTCACCCTATTAAGGGACTTACAATGTGTTCAATATAGAACTTCTAAGGTCGGTTAGAGACTACCCTATTAATGGATTTTAAAATAACTTGTAGAAACTGTAGGTATTCTTACAAGAAATTAAATGATTTTATTTATTTATTTCCTTTCAAATATTTTTAGATCCCTTATGTGATTCTTTTTCTTCATACATACACTCTAATTTCAATTGCAACTTAATTATGCATAATCACTATGCTCCTCTTTGGTTTCCTCTATGTACTCTTCGTAACCTTATCTCTTCTTAGATCTATGAGATTTCTACAATCCATGAATATGAGTTTTAGTTTCTAGATTTGATTGTGTGTAGTTTTTTGTCATCAACATTTCGA
The DNA here is from genome assembly GCA_028749045.1 of Cupressus sempervirens. Classification (NCBI taxonomy): domain Eukaryota; kingdom Viridiplantae; phylum Streptophyta; class Pinopsida; order Cupressales; family Cupressaceae; genus Cupressus; species Cupressus sempervirens. The sequence goes on from CM053789.1 coordinate 778,638,700, forward strand.
ATCATACTACATGATCCATCATCAAGATGTCAGAGAACATGAAGAACAAGATCTTATCTCTTCTCCTTGATCTTCCTCTTATCCTAGATAAGTCTTCATGATCTAATTAGGGTTCCCATAACTTAATCTCAACTCTATCTGGATCCTTCCATTAACCATTTTCCTTCTTCTACCAGTTGCATTATGATTTTAATCATTTCTAAAGTGAAATTTGTTTGTTGAAATCTCCTTGTGATCCTCATATAAATATTTGTTTCCAATCTCCATAAGTAATTTTACTATGCTCATCTTCCTATGTAAACAATTTTTCCTTTGACCAAATTTAGCAAATCTAATAATATCATGATAGGTTCAATCTATTATGTTGTTGGCTAAAAGTCTATACCTATTCAACACTTCTATATTTTTTGATAATCTATAGTTCTCTGATACACAATAACTTTTACTTTGTATAAATTAACTTTACTCATCTCCTTTGTATTAAATACTATCTACTTATCTGATAAATGTTTGTCTATTTTCTTTCTCTTGATACTGCTTTTTGATAGTGTATTTCCTATTTACATGTTGACTTTACCTTTGCACCTATTTGAGTAACATATTCTTCTTGTATAGTTCTTTGGAATAAATGAAAAACTTAACTCCAAGATCCTCATCTTCATCATATTCCAACAATTTCCCCTTTTGACATTCATGGCAAACAAATCTTCTTCAAAAATTTCAAAATTGTACAATGGGTATCATGTATGCTAATAAGGTATTTTCTTGAAAGTATTCTAACTAATGTTGTTCCCTCTTTAATATTATTCTCCATGTCTTTTCAAAATCTATTTTGTTTTTAAAAATTTCATTAACTATTCCCCTTTTTTGGCAACAATGCCAAAGATAATAAAAAAGTTATTGTGAATAGGGAACATACCTATCATAATTTATTAATGATAAACTTATATCTATCTGCTCCACTATTTAGTAATGCGTCCCATGAATCTTTTAGTGATCTTACTTGAATTGTATTTACTTATAAATTTGAGACTAATTACTCCAAATTGTCATATGTTCTCAATTTAAGGGTCTACATTGGATCTTCATCTTTCTCCGCATGGGCTTGCATGATGTCAAAATATAGTACAATATTGCCTTATAGTTCCAATATGTTCATTCTTATTTTTTTCTCTCTAGCCTTCAATTCTTTCTCTTTGGAAATTATTTCCCTCAATCTCATTGAGTATACCATAAAATGTGAACTTTTTGGTTGTAGGTTGTCAGTATGTTGTGATAACTTATTTTGCATTGTGGCAATCTTACATTGCACTTGTGTAGTAAATGTTGTAAAAACACACAAATTATCAGACATTGTATTGGATTTATTCAATGAATCTTTTATTTTCTCAACTATCTCTAATAACTCCACTTTCAATAAAGAAATTTTAGTTAGTAGTTTTTGGATTATTTCTTCCTCATTCCTCTTTTCTTCTTTCTTTACTAGTTCAGTATCGAGGTCCTATCTTGAGCTTTTAATGAAGTCAGTATACATTTTCAATTGATCAATTAGGGGGTCATCTTCAACAAATGTTACATTGGGTACTATTTATTAAAATAAATCCAAAGTTCTATTTAACATTATTCTCTTTATCGTATCCCTCTTTTTCTTCTCTTAATAAACCTTCTTCTTAAGTGCTTCTCCAAAGTCCTATTTATCCCTATATCCTTTGAAGGTCCATGTATACCTTTTGAGTATGGAAAATTCAATATCATCATCATTAGTTGGTGGATCCTCTTATTCATCATAATGATTTTCCTACTACCTTTTGTATTTTTCTTTTCATTATCACCAATGTCTTTCTCTATTCCTTTGTCTTGATTATCTTCTTTATTATCCTTATCCTTATTAGTGTCTTTTGACTTTTGATACATATCATCCTTGTTAGTATCTTCTCCTTGTTATTGTTCCAATATTCCTACGTTATTTAGAGCCCATGATAAGTGTACATCTTGATTTGTATCTCATGCATCTTATTATTTTCTTATGTATTGTTCTTTATCCATATCCTTGGGTTCTTGTAGTAGTGAGTTTTCATTCTTAGTATGAGTAGAATTTTTCTCATTAGTATCTTTAACTTTGTCAAAAGTTCATTCATCTTGTTTATTCACCTCTCTCAATATTTCTATAGTAGACTATAAGTCCATAGGTAGTATATTAACCTATTCACTTTATTTTTAATGTTCTTCCTTTTTGGTAGCTTTGTTGACATCAATGTCAACTTTCTCTTTTTCTTGTTCAACATGGTTGTCTTTTAATGACATCTCCATCTTCTCACTTTCCTCATTAATATTTTTAGGTTATGTAGTAGCCTTCTCTATAATCTCTTCAATTTTGTGCATAGGAGTATCCATAATATCCTTAACATTTTCAACTAGCACATTGATTATAAAAGTGACATCCATAATGGATGGTCTTGCATATAAACATGCATTTATTTGATCAAAAAATATCTTCTTCCATATTTTAATTGTTTACTCTTCTAATTTATCTTCAAGTTTGAATAATAACATAGATGTAATGTTCTTGCTTTTGAATTCTCTTTTGTGTTCTTCCATTCCTATTTATGCATCATTAATCAACATTAGTGACACTAATTTTTTAAATATTTTCGTCCTTATTTCTTTTTCTTCTACACATGAAAAGGTAGATGTCCATCTAATCTTCAAAGCATCAAACAATTAATATTGTATTCTTCCTTCTAGGTTCGTAGATATCTTTTGAATGCATAGAAATGTGATACAAAAGCATCCTCAATAAGTTTATTTTCATCATCAGTCAACTTTGCAAATCTGTTGACACTGACTGATCTAATAATTCTAGTCTCATTAATGTGTTATGCAATCTTGATGGGAGGTTTGGGTAGCTTTAATGTATTCTTACATGTTTTCTTTCCCAAATTGATAACCTCTTTCTCAAAATTTGTGTCCTCCTTATTAGTTTTAGATTTTGTTGCATTTTTATTGTTGGTAAAGTCTTTGTTTGACTTCTAGTATTTAATATTTTGTAAGCTTTAGGTTGTTATTGTTTCTTTGATACTATTTTATCTTTTTATGTTTGATGCTTCTTAGCTTTAGCTTCCATTTTAACAATATTTTTTTTACATGTGTTTCTTCTTCATCATATGTTTCACTATCCTCTAGTTCCTATATATTTGGTAGAGTAGGTTTATCTACTTTCTTATGACTATTTTTAGTTTAGTTTTGGTTGTTGTAGGGAGCTCCAATGGTTTTTCCTCTATCTAGAGTTACTTCTCTCACCACTTCCACATTTTTCTTCTCGAGTTGATATCATTTTCCTCCTTTTCCTATCAATCTTAGGTTTCTTTATATTGAAAGGTATTCTTTTGTATGCTTCTCATAAGTTCCATAACTTTTAGCCTCTTTAACTTTAGGTAATCATAATATATAATTAGAATTCATAATAAATTCTTCTTCACTCACATCATATCCTAATGCTAGTATACATGAATTTCTCAACTCAATTGCTTGAATTTTGCACATATAGATAGAAGGGAAGGAGTTTTATGATCCACCAACATCAAAAGAGCTAGTACAAGTGAAGAACATCTAGAGAATTTTATGGGATTTGATTATCTAGTTATTCATTTAGATTGTAGTACGAGTGACAGTTCTTGGCTCACTAGTAGTAGTTTCTTACGACCCACCATCACAATTCGTTATGCATTAGTAGTTACATACCTAGGAGTTATTGGTCTCGATCTAGAAGATATAGTGGTACCGCCACAACCAATATAAGATATAGTAATAGAAATGGAAACCTTTAGGAGCATAGACTATAAATAAATCTCCATATCAAGATTGAGTAGCACCATTATAACTACCAGAAAACATAGTATTTTTTAAAAACTTTTTAACTATAAATGAGGGTATCATGTTATGTTTTTTCATTCTAACTAGGAATTCTTCAAAATATCCTCACAAAATTATGTTAAACTCTTCTCTTGACTTCTCATAAATCATTGATCTGATATTGCTCAGGTCTATCTGACTTCAAGTTAGCTTTTCCTATACCCAAAAATAAATTTTGAACATAGAAAAATAAACATACAAGCATAGATCCAATCACTTAACTTCATTCTTTTAATATTTATTTAGCCTTTTTATGGTTTCTAGTAGCTAAATTAATGTCATCTCAACTAGGTCATAGCATTTCCCCAATTTAGAAAAATTGTACATGACATGGATGACTCCTCCTGGTAGATTGTTAGGTTTACTGGATTGATAGAGTTTATAGCCTATGATTATAGCTGAGAGTTGTGTTTCCAAATTTGTAATATTTTCAACATTCATAGTTTGACCACCCTATTGAGATTTGATAATGTCCTCAATTTCTCCTTTATTCACCTATCATAGTGTTTATTCTTTGCCTTCTGTCGATAATCCAATCACTACATGAATTAGGTCCTTGGTAATCATTACTTTTTTTTCTTCTTCCAACTATAGAAATTGATCATATACTCATTTTAGAACATAAAAAATTCATTCCTTGTTAAATACTTTGGTCATGATCACCAAGTGAGTTAAACCCTTTTGTTTCAAGGTGTTTGTGTCCATCCTTCAACTTTTCATCAACACATAGATTTCCATATAACTTCTTAATGTTTGCATCACCTAGTTCAATATTATTGTAGTGAATAAAGGTCCAAATATCTTCAATAAACATCACTTGCAGAGGTAATGATCATAGGGCTATGATTTTATCCACCTTTATTGCCTTAATTGGGTACAACTTAAATTTTGGTGTTGGTTCATGTATGCTATCTATTGTGATAGGTGTATCAATTTTTGTTGTCATTATTTTCAAAAAATTATGCTTTTACTCCAAAATTCAAACATTCTTCAAGATTTTTTACAATTTAAATCACTCTTCTTAACTAGGGCACATGCCACTTTTTGTTTGATCCTATAGCAATTTCTCATCACTAACAATTTGTACAATAGATAGCTCCAATCTCCCAATTTCAGCTCAATGATAGCTCTTCAGAAAATGTAAGGTAATAATGAATAGGTTCAACACATATTTATCTATCAAAAAGTGTACCAATGACTACTTTTACAATAAATACTCTTATTGATAAAAATATAGCAATGATAACCTTTACTTGAAAAATGGACTCTTTACCAATTACGACCTTTAATAACTATACATATTAATTGATAACTATATAATTCCAAATAATAAGGAAATGATATCAAGTACCAATCAACTTATAATATATCACTTATGATTTCTACTACATCCACATATGTTGATAGATATATCAACCCATCTTTTATAAGGGACAAATAGATTTAGCAATTTTATTTTAGGTCCCTAAGAAAAACTCACTTGATTAGTTTGATGATGAATCTTTTGACCAAGGGATGGAGGGTTACCTATCTGTGCATTACTTTCCTCCTTAATCTAAACTTTCTTCACGTGGTTCTCACCTATTCCTGACTTATCATTGTTTTCCCTTTGTTGTCTTCATTATTGGGTTGTTAATGTTTTTAATTTTGTGCTACATGCCCATACTAGTGACTAATAAAGTATAGCATGCTTGTTGTCCTCCAAGGTCCTAAATTACCTTTTGGATTTCTTAGTATCCAATTCATTGTCATATGTCAAAAATATCCACATATATTGCACATATTAGGAATGTTCCTTCTCTACTCAATATGTTATCAGACATTTTTTTGGTATCCTTGTTAGAGAAACTCTTGATATACAATGCTTAACTTTGTGTCATATTGATTGCATGTATAACAGTGTCTTGCAAAGCTTCCTCTAGATGATATGTAGCTAGATCTTGATTTTCATTCTCTACCTTGATGTCCAAACTTGTTGCAGTTATAGAAAAGTCCATTGAATGGTGTACCTCTTGGAACATTAGCCAATCTACTTCTGTAAACATTTGGTGTATGATAAGGATTTCCATAGTTGTAACAGTAGGTTTGATAAATTTCTTACCTTGTGTGCCAGTAGGTTCCTTGGGATTTTGAAATAGGTTCTCTGCTCCCAATTTGGATGATTCTTGTACTTCAAATTAGTTATCACTAGTATATCATAAGCTAGTTATGTCTCATGGTCTTCTTTTATTTTTTAGTTGCTCATCAACTTTTTGCATGCTCAACTCTAATCTCATGACTCTCTCATTAACTTCTTGTCTCAAAATTTTATTCTCATGTAGTATATGTATGATCTTATTTTTTGTTTCACTTTCTTGTTCATTTAAGATATTATTATCCCATTGCAACCTTTGAATCATAGCATCTTTGTCTTTGATTTTTATTTTAAGGTTCCTCTCATGTATTTCAAAAATTTCTTTGGAATAGTTAGTTGTTTTCATTATTTCAAGTACTTCAATCATGTTAGGGCTTAACTATCAAGTTCCTTTTTGGATTTAGTTACTTCTTCCTATAGGGCAGTATTTTACTCCATCAGATCTGCAACTACTACATTATATTTTTCATAATTTTCATTTCTTTCAAATAGTTACTCAATTTTGTCCAAGCTTATTTTTAATTGTTTGGATAGTTTCTTCCTCTTTGTAAATGAAGCTTTGAGTTTCTTCTTTAGATCTTGTATTTGATAGTTAGCTGCATTCAATGCTTCTTCCAATTTCCTTTCCCTTCTATTCCTTTCCATAATACCATATCAACTCTCAATCTATTAAACTTTGTCTCTAGAGAATTATGCTCTAATACCAATTGTTGGAAAGATGTGTATTAATTTAGACTTATAACCATAAACTCATCAATAAAATTCTCATTAATTGATAATAACCATTTCCTAGTTTACCGATATACTATAACAATAAAATAGTAAAGTAAAATAATAGTAAACCATAAATAATTCACCCATACATAACAAAATTATTTTTGGTTGTGCAAAAACCCTTGGTTAGAGGAAAAATTGCAATGGTGATCATACCCACAACTCTTCACTGCAGCTAAAACATTTGTCCAATTAAGAGCTACATATATCACCTTCTAAGTCATTGACATGATTGGGAGTGGCTGATACATTGTTAGATGTATCTAATAATTTTGTCAAGGACTACTATTTTAAGATATTTAATCACAATTATATAGTGATCACCCTATTAGGGGATTCACAATGAGTTTAATCTAGAACTTCTAAGTCTAGTTAGAGACTGCTTGGTTAAAGGATTTTACAATATCTAGTAGAAATTGTTAGGTATTCTTATGAGAAAGAAAATTACCTATTTATTACATCATAATTGAGTAATGCTTGAAGTTTATGATATAGTTTTCCTTCTGAATGTCCACCAAGGCATCATGAAAATGCTTAACCAAATACTCAACATAACATAGTCATTATTTACCTCTGGGTAATGTATATTAATATCCATCATCAATAAATTTATAAAATATTATACTATCTCTATCCAAACCTAGCACTTTGCATATTACATAAACTATGAACTTCATATCATAGTATGAACTTCATATAATAGTGGAACATGCTCAAATAATAAGGCCCATCAACATTATTAGGAATTTTTATCAACGTGATGTAACTTGGGATGCTTATGGGCCTTTTAAGTCTCCCTTTCTCTTTCTAAATCAACATCTATGAAAGTAGCACCATATATATATATATAAGGCCTCCACAAAAGTGGCTTTTTAATTGTAACTAGGGTCGACTTATCTTTCCTTCTAAAAACCCTAGTCACAGGAAATTATGCTTTCATCAATTCTCTTACCAAATCCATGTCCACATACATCTGTATTGACCAAATTCTCCATATTAAATTCCCATAGATTTGACATTGGGATGCCCTTCACTCTATTGTTTCAAAAATATAGGAATAAAGATGCTCCAAATGTATTAGGAGTCTCTGGGTTACTAAACTAACGGCAATCATTCTTTCATGCATATTGGTTCATTAAAACCCATTAGAAGTCCCTAATAATAGGTCAATGAACTCTTCTAAATATATTTTTTCTCCCTCCTTTTAGCTAGATGCTCAAGAACCACCATTGGATGTTTCCCTACTAATGTATGTGGAGAGAAAAGCTTCACAGTTACAACTCAATCAAGAAATTTGACACCTCTATGCCAACTAAAACTTTATAATTACAGAGAAAAGCTTTACAACCATTGTCATATATCACACCAAAAAACTAAAATTTTAACTATGAGAAATTCATTTGCAAAATCATGCCTTTATAATTCTTTGAGCCACAAGAAATTGTCTATCATCTCAACCATTAATGCCCATGCATTTAATCATAAATTTTGGGAACTAGCTATGAAAAATATCATGTCATTGTGAGTTGTATGAAAGTTTTGAAAATTTTTCCTTCAAGAAATAAAATTCAATAAAATCATCAAAGGGACCAAATAATTCCATGTGTTATCATCAAATTTGTCCAAACTAGGCTTGCATCCTTATAGTTCAAAAATCACAGAAAGATCACCTGCACACATAGTGCCTAGTCATCACCTCTTGGCCCCAAAAAACTACTTATAATTTATAATCTATGTTCATCCACGTTTCTGGGATGGAGATAGATAAGAACAATGGCATAAATTTTGGAGATGGGAGGGAGGGGACGAGGACAACTTTATAACAATAGAGAAGATTAGAATATATATATTAAAATATAGAATATTTATATGAAAACATAGATAAAGCATTTGCTTATACATAAATTAACCTTGAAATATAAGAATCAACATAATTTATATGCCAAATTTGTGTTACTTTGAGAGTCAAAACCTAATTTATTCTAAAAGTCAAAGTCAAAGTCCCCTAAGTGTCCCCCAAATCTAGAGATGACTAAAAATATATGGAGGACGCATCCCATGTAACACTACTTATTATAGGTCACAACCTAATGACATAATCCCAATGAATATATTAATCTCTAATTATCTTATTTGTGTTTCTGGTGAGATTGTGTGTAAGTTTTTCAGCATCAACGTTTCAGATCATACTCCATGATCCATCATTAGGATGAGAGAGCTAAGAAAAAACATAATGGGTTGCAAATTGAGATTGAATAAAAAGAGAAAGAGAGGGGGCAAGGAGGATAGCATG